>RJVU01012170.1:0-11462 GCA_003731715.1 Anabarilius grahami | reverse complement strand
CATAATAACCTCTCCCTTCTAAGTATGACCTGAACCATTTAAGGACCATCCCAGAAAGCCCAACCCAGTTTTCCAGCCTGTCAAGAAGAATGTTGTGATCGACAGTGTCAAACGCAGCACTGAGATCGAGAAGAAGCAGCACTGATAATTTACCTGTATCTGTGTTTAGGTGAATATCATTTATTATCTTTATGAGCGCTGTCTCTGTGCTGTGATGTGGTCGGAAACCAGATTTAAAGTTGTCAAAGTATCCATTCAAGCTTAAGAATTTGTTCAGCTGATTAAAAACAACCTTTTCAATGATCTTGCCTATGAAAGGAAGATTTGAGATTGGTCTGGTGTTATCCAGATTGCTCTTTTTCAGGAGGGGCTTAACAACTGCAGTTTTCAGGGATTTTGGAAAAGTCCCAGAGAGAAGTGAGCCATTTACCACTTCTAGGAGATCTGCTTCTAAACAGTTAAACACGCTTTTGAAAAAAGATGTGGGAAGTGTGTCAAGGGCGCAGGTTGATGTTTTAAGGTGCTGTACTGTTTCTTCCCAAATTTTTACCATCACTTGCTTCGAAAACAGACATAATAGCTGCTTTCTGAGGTAGTGATCTGTTCTGTTTTACCCCAGTGCAGCTCAAGGATGTGCTGATCGCCTTTCTGATATTATTAATTTTCTCAGAGAAGAAGGAAGCAAACTCACAACATTTGCTGTCTGAGAGCATTTCACTGGGAATCTGACTTGGGGGGTTTGTTAGTCTCTCTACCGTAGCAAAAAAAGTGCGGGTGTTGTTTAAGTTTCTGTTTATAATATTTGAGAAGAAGGTCTGTCTAGCTTTGCCTAGTTCCACATTGAAAGCATAAAGGATATCTTTATAAATGTTATAGTGGATTTCAAGTTTTGTCTTTCGCCACATGCACTCAACTTTTCTGCATTGTCTTTTCATATTTTGCACTGCTGCTGAGTGATCTTTGTCTGCCACTCTTTTTCCTGACTTTCACAGGAGCAATATTATCAATAACATTCTGTACTTTTCGGTTAAAAGAATCACGGGGAAAATCAACAGAGTCTGCAGATATGCTTTGTGTTAAAAATATAGCCTTCATAAACAGTGCACTAGTATTCTCATTTAAGCATCGCTTTTTGACCGAGATAGATCTAGCTTCAACAGTCGGAGAGATCAATAAATCAAAGAAAATACAGAAATGATCAGATAGCGCTACATCCTTAATGACAATGGATGAAATGTTTAGACCCTTACTAATAATTAAATCTAGAGTGTGTCCACGATTGTGTGTAGGTCCATGTACATGTTGAGTCAGATCAAAAGTATTCAAAACAGTTATGATTTCTTTTGCCATATTGGATTCTGCATTTTCTATGTGGATGTTAAAGTCCCCAGTAATAGCAAAACAGTCAAACTCAGAGGAAATTGCTGATAACAGTTCTGTAAAGTCCTCCACAAAGGCTGGAGAGTATTTTGGAGGCCTGTAGATAACTATAAGTAGAATGCGAGGAGCACCTTTTAACACAATACCCAAATATTCGGATGACAAGTAATCACCAAATGACACTTGCTTGCATTGATAGACATCTTTAAATAGAGCAGCTACACCTCCACCTCTCCTAACAGCTCTGCAGACACTCATAAAAGTAAAGTTAGGAGGAGCTGTTTCATTCAGGATTGTTGCACTGCAGCTGTCTTCAAGCCATGTTTCATTTAGAAGCATAAAATCTAGGTTGTTTGTGGTTATCAAGTATAGATATATTATCAGAAAATGACTTTGGTAGAGGTTAAAGTCACTGTTTAGAATGTTACTTGAGTAAAAGTTTTAAAGTATGTGATGTTTTTTGTACTTAAGTACGAAAATAATTTTTTTGATATTAAACGTACATAAGTATTGAAAGTAAAAGTACAAGTAAGTGTAAAATATAAAAGGAGCTAAAAAATATTATTAAAAATTGTTTTATACAGTTTGAGCAGCAAGATTGTGTTCAGTTTTAACTCTTTCTTACATTGGTTCTTTGAATTAAAAAATGTCTAAATGTTTATTGTAATTTTTAAATATAAAAAACACTAATATATTAATTATACATTGATCATTCATGTTCATTCGTAGTGCATTACAACTAACGTAAGAGACAACTTTAAAATGTAAAAATGTAAATGTTGAAATTAACAATGAACAATGCTTTTATTAAGCTTTTTTAATGTTACTAAGGCCTTTGCACACTGTAAAGAGAATTGTAAAATCCAAACCTGCTTAAAGATACTGAGAAAATGGCCTTCATACTTGGTGTAGATGATAAGACAGCTACACTAGCTGCAAAATATGTGTTAGCCATTCACAACATTAGAGACGAATAACTCTCTAGAGACTTGCTTTATTTATTCATTTACTGAGATGGATTTATTTACTATGCTACATATGACATGATGTATACATATATGTTTTGTTTGTTTATTTTATTATTTATAATATGTTAATGCTTTGGCAACATTGTGATTCACAGGCATGCTAATAAAGCTCAATTGAAATTGAGTGAGTGTGTGTGTGTGTGAGTGAGTGAGTGAGAAAGTGAAAGAGAGTGTGTGTGTGTGTGTGTGTGTGTGTGTGTGTGTTTTTACTGATTACCTGTGACACTGTGTGTGTTTTGCAGAGTGGATCATGGAGGAGAGATCAGGATTACAGCAGGACTACGCAAATGTATGTATACACACGCACACGCACACTCACAAACAAACTCTCTCTCTCTCACACACACACTTTGTTGGTTGCTTGGTGACAGACCTGAGAGTTGAGTACCGTACTCAAGATTTCTAAACTACAGATAAATTGAGATTTTATAAGATCGGATAAGAATCAGATTTGTTTCTGTAATACAAATTAGTAAAAAAAGTTTCTATAAAATCAGTTTTACAGTGTACAATAAAAGATCAGATTCATAATTCCTGATTCTGATGTGTTTTATCTCCATCAGATTCCCATCAGTTCACTCTGGATCTGAACACAGTGAATGAAGACCTCCGTCTGTCTGAGAATAATAGAGTGATTACTGTTGGTGGCCCAGATCAGCCGTATCCTGATCATCCAGACAGATTTGATGAGTGGCCTCAGGTGTTGTGTAGAGAGAGTGTGTGTGGACGCTGTTACTGGGAGATTGAGAGGAGTGGTGGTGTGAATATCTCAGTGTCATATAAGAGCATCAGCAGGAAGGGACGGGGTAATGAGTGTTTGTTTGGATATAATGATCAGTCCTGGAGTTTGTACTGCTCTTCCTCCCGTTACTTATTCTATTACAATAACATAGAGACTAAACTGCCTGTAAAGCCCATCATCAGCAGGAGAATAGGAGTGTATGTGGATCACAGTGCAGGAACTCTGTCCTTCTACAGCGTCTCTGGAGACACAATGATCCTCATCCACACAGTCCAGACCACATTCACTCAACCGCTCTATCCTGGGTTTAGTGTTGATAATTCTGATTCATCAATGAAACTGTGTTGATGAATCAGAACAGATTCTAGAGAGATTCTACCCATAATGCTTTGAGCTCATGATAAATCAGTAACAGTCACACACTGGCTTGACTAGATGATCAAAGATAAGAGGCTTGATTCAGAAAGACGATGAACATTTATTTAATAAACACCAGCTGGAAACATTAACACACGATAACGAACATGACTGAGGGTTTAAATACACTAGATAACAAGAGGGAGATGGTGATGAGTTGTCATGGTCACAAACAAGGATTGCTATGGGAATTAACGAGAGCAATGGAATCACGGGAACTGAAAACCAGAAACAACAAGGCAAAAATAATTCAAAAATAAGAGTCCATGAAGACAGAGACATACAGTTAATCATGACAGTAACAGAGTCTCTTCATTACATTAAAACTACAGCTGAACTTCCGGTCGAGCGCTAGAGTCGTACTGGTTGAGTAAACGATGAGCGCTGTTGAATATTATATACCCTGCTAAATAAAAAGAAAAGTCAGAGAAGGTTTAAGGATGAGTGACGGGAACAAGAGAAACCCAGAAAAACAGTCAAGGAAACTAACAGATGAGACAGATCAAAACAAACAGGTGACGCTGCGAACGTCCAGTTAGGTTCGCATTTGGTCCGGTTTATAATGTTAGCTGGAATTTTCCTTAAGAATTGTGGTTATTCCTGAACTAAACATCCTTTAACTATGATAAAAGGATTTTATGCAAACATTTTGCAGATTTATATTACTATAGTTTCAGTGCAAATAAACCCTAAAACATGGCTTTTTGTGGATATGGTTTTACTAATAAAAAAATTAATAATAACTATGGAACAAATATTATTTTTCTCAATATTGGTTTAGAAACCACTCAATATTCTGTAAAACATGTTAATCCTTTACTGCAGGGGGTTCGTAAGTTGATGACAAGCAATTAATTAAATTATAATTAAATCATTAAAATTCAAACAAATAGACTAAATAATATTTAAACAAACTTGCTCGGAAAAATTTATATTTTATTTCACTTTGCCCATTTTGCCTCACCTTTGACTGATAAGATGATGGAGGAAGATTTGGTTTTCAAGCGAAATGTAAAAGCGCCTATTTAAGCGAGTTTGTGTTATTGTGTTTTTCATTAAATATAATATTACCCATCATTAAAATGTGTTGACAGGCACTCATAATGGTGTGTGTCCATTGCGTGAGCATTTTACTTTCATAAAATTTTACGTACTTTTTTTGAATTGGCTATTTAAAATCCCCAGCCGGTGTTGTTGTGATATACTGAAATTGAATAAAAATAATGATATACTGATACAAGTTCTGATCTATTGAATTATGTTTATGAGGTACATTTTCTTTGAATCCATTATAAATTAAATTATTAATAAATGTTGTTTTTCTAATATTCCTAAATAGTAGAGATGAGCCGGATACTCGGCTGAAACGAGTATCCGGTACGGATAAAGCATTTCTGCCGAGTACGAGTATTATACGAGTAATAAGAGTCAATATCTGTGCTCGGATTGAATGAAAATCATCATTGGGTAGCTGATTGTGTCAGCGTTCTGTGATAGGCTAGTCACAGCGCCCCTCCCCTACACACATACAGATGTATTGTGTTGCTGTGTCTCGCTCTGCTCACTCACAGTCACACACAGAACAGCTCTCTGTCTCTCCCTCAGTCACTCGGGTTCGCGGGTCTTTTCCGTTAATGTTTAGGGTTTCTTCAGCTTTTTACTTCGGGTTGTAACGTTAATAATACGTACTTACTAACCAGTAGAGTTCTGGTAAACGTGGGTTCGTTCAGACGTGGTGCTTGCTTGGTAGAATGCGACTCGCATTGCGTCTCTGCCTGTCGGAGATTTCTTTTCTTTTTTAAACCTTCAGCTGTCTCTAACCAGTAACCAGACACTGAGTGTCTGACAGGTTTTTGCTGTATTTCATAAAAACATAAAGGTAGTAAGCTAGTGTTATAAATATTACAAATTAATTATTAAGATACACACATACATACTCTCTCTCTGCAGGTCGTCAGAGTTTTTTTTTTTAAAGTCAGCTGGCTCTAACCAGTTTTTTTTTTACTTTACGCACTGAGTGTCTGACACTTTTTGCTGTATTTCATAAAATTCCATATCAATTGCATGCTTAAAATAACATACCGGTTAAAGCCCCGCCTATTTCAAGACAAGCCCCGCCTACTTCCGGGTTAGGCCCCACCCACTCCAAGTACAGATACAGATAATTCATATGGTTAACAGATACAGATACAGATAATGCTGTACTCGCTCATCCCTACTAAATAGTGTTTAATTTACTATTTGTGCCTTACGTTCAACAAAAGTGTTATGTGCATTTATTGAATTAATTTTATTTGGCATACCTGCGTCATGACGTCATTGCACGCTTCAGTAGGTGGCGCACATGTGATGCGCTTCATTTAGAGTTAATACGTCATCACTGCAGAGCTCTTCTTTAATTTTTCTTTATTCATCTTTATTGTAATTCTTTTCAGGTAACTGCATAACAAGATGTACAAAACACTTATGTAAATACAAACTCTGTGTAATGCGATATTGAACGAGGAAGCATATAGAAGGCGATCATTTGTTTATGTAAAGCATTTAATTTTTTTTTTGAAAATTACTTATTCTTTCGCTCAAAAAGACACTTATTCCTCGTCTGGTATCGTTTAAAGCTCTTTGAAGCTGCACTGAAACTGTAATTTTGACCTTCAACTGTTTGGGCTCCATTGAAATCCACTATAAGGAGAATAATCCTGGAATGTTTCCATCTAAAACCTTAATTTCTTTTCGAGTGAAGAAAGAAAGACATGAACATCTTGGATGACATGGGGGTGAGTAAATTATCAGGAAATGTTATTTAAAAGTGAACTAATCCTTTAAGTGCATGCTATAACTGAGAATAAAACAACTGCCCTCTGCTGGTAATCTACTTCATGTGTCAGAGAACTTCACTATGGCAGGTCATGGGATCCCTCTCCCTATGTTGCACATTCTTAATCTGTAAGAAGCACTGTGAAATAAATGTCTAAATGTGTAACCGAATATTTTCACTACAGACACAGTTTCAAATTGTTAAAATAATTGTGATGTCAAACAACAGAGATACTGGTGTGAAAGCACAATTAAAGATCAGTTGTCCCAATAATGAAATTCCTCTCATCATTTACCCTCACGTCTACCACGTCTGTCTGACCTGCACTGTGCTTCTGAATAATACAAATAATTTCAGAAGAGGTCTCATTTTTCATTTAGCAGGGTCAGAGATTATATAGAAAGAGAAAGAGTAGATGTAGTATAGATTTAACCAATGAGAGAGAGAATACATTATATAGCTCATGGTATAGGAATGTGATACATATGGAAAAACAAGTCTAAATATAGTCATCTCCTAGTCAGGTACCCTTGCTTTCCTGGGGATCCAGAAGACCCTCTCCTATACTTGCAAAACATAAGCAGGGACCATTCCCTGTCTCCCATTCAATCCTAGCAGAGCCTTGTTCCTTATATGGAAATGGTTCCAGTACATAAAGAAAACCAGATGTTATAGTATAGAATACAGCTTCAACAGAGGACAAAAGACCCTCTGTCTACTTTCCTTCAATGCTGAGACCAACATAAAATTTTTCATTATGGAAAAGTACTAAAAATACCACCCATTAAAAGTCCACTGAACCTCCTGAAGGAGACCCAATGTCTGGGGTGACTCGATTTCTCATAACACTGGGCCTGAAGGGCAGCCGGCCGCCGGGCCCTCCCGCTCCATCAACACAGCGCACCCTTTCCTGGATCACGTGGTGGGATTAAGTGAGTATGGCACTTGTTGCTTCTTACTCTTACTCTGTACCCTTGACCTGACTCACCCGGTCCTTCTTGTGTTTCTTTTTGCAGATCAGCTCATTGAAATGTTTCGCGGGCACCAGGAGGGTGCTAACCCCTCACCGAAGCTCATAACAATGTGGCCTCCAAAATATTTTGCATTAAGAACTTAATTGCGTACATGTCCACTGGTTAGCTTGACATTTTTAAATCGCACCTCCAAAATGAGGGCTTGGCTAAATGCAGATTTCCAAAATTTCTGAGCCAAACATTCAAAATTATTTAAAAGAATGTGGCTCAGTTTTGTCGTATGCGAGACCCCACTGCCTGCTTGCTGACTCTCCTATACTGCCATGGTCTGCCTGAGAAGGGAGACCCACAATATGATATGCTTTGTGAGGTGCAAGATGGTGGTTCATGAGGTGGCCCTTAAACAGGCCAAGACTTGCCGGGCATCTGCAAAAAAAAGGATCCCTCAGATTCTGGGTAGGTTTTTGACTCCTCTTGCCTCTCAGGCTTTGGCATCCCATGTGCCATTAAACGCTTCTCTCTTTCTCTCTGTAGATCACCTTAAGAAGCATGGCAAGAAGAAAGAACAGTGCTCCTTCTACAGGCACCTCACAGCGTACTGGTTTTAAAAATTTAAAGGAGGCCTGGGCTGCAAAGGGCCTTTCCGGAATGCCCACCTTCACCGATTTAAGCACCTCTATTGCCACCCATATAAACATCCCTGTGCATGTTTCTGCTCTGTAAGAAAAGGCGGGCATTTTGGGATAAATGTGTGTGAATTTGTCTGTTTAGGCACAAGGAGAGGTGAAAGATAAATAATTATATTATTTGCACACTGTCTGAAACGCGCAGCTGTGAGCGTTTCGGGTGTGCACACAAACTTCTCACAGAGCACGTGCAAGTTCTCTTCCTCTTGAATGCTTAAAGTACAGATGAAATCAAAATCGACCCTATTTACTTTGTTAGTGCAAATTACTAGTCTTGTGGTGAACAATCAATCCGTGCAAATTACTAGTCTTGTGGTGAACAATCAATCCGTGCAAGTTAAAACACAGAAAAAAAATAGTTTGTCGCGGTAATCTTTAATCAAAATCTGAAATGTTACTTCCGGTCTGGAATGGCGTTCCTTCTCTGATAACGTCAGTGGGTTGAAAATGCACAAACCACTCCCCCCCAACCGTTTGTCTGCTATGAGCGAGATATGGGGAGGAGGAGCGCGAGAGATGGAGAGGAGGAGCGCTAAAGTAAAACTCTGCTCTCTATTCAATATTCTGTTTCACTTGGAAATACGTCACAACACTGGAGAAATGTCGTTTGCAACTTCCGGTTCACACGGAAGTTTAAATCGGCAAGGCTTGAAAATGCATGCCAATGATAAACTTTAGTGACAATGCATTGCGGGCCCGGCCAGGACACCGTCAGTTCCTTCAACTGTCCAGAACTTCTTTCACACTGAAAGGCATCCACCATGTTAAGCAATGAATGAATGAAACAGTGCCTGCTATAACATCACGCAAGGTAAATAAGAGGATTGATTCGTGGCAACCACATTTTAAAAAACGATTTATCTAAAAAATTAAAAATTTAATTGCCAAGCCCTAATTAACATTTAGAGAGGAGTGTTATGTTTGTTTGCTTTATCCAGTATCCATTTGATCTGTTGATTAAACGGAAAGTATGGTCCAACCTAGGTATCGGTATTAGTAAAAATCCACTATCAGTTGACCTCTAATAATAAATAAAATGTGGACATTCTTGTTTTTACATGATTCCCAATTATTTATATTCACGATTTATAGTAGTTGTGCAGCCTTTAACTTTTTATTTCAATGTTGTCACATGAAAGCATTAAAGTTTCTTAAGGGTCAAGATCGAGGCCCAATCCCATTTCTACCCCTTCCCCCTTTGTTTTGCGCGTTCACGTGAAGGGGTAGAGGTGTCTCGATTCTCTTTTGGCTGGAGTGGTAGGGGTAAGGGGAAGGGCCAGATAGCCCTTCAAATGAAGACTTTTCAGGACAACACTTCGAACTAAGGGGTATGAGAAATTTCCCTGCATACACCGACTACCGTGCTGCTATGGTAGTGATATTTCCACTCAGGATAGATCACTTGTGTGTTACCTGCCTGCCAGTTTCTCCGCCATTTGAATGATGTGAACACAACTGAATAATACAGTTAAAAGAAATATCTGTCATCCATCATAGTGCAGTCGCTATTTACATCTTGTATCGTCTGTAAACTCTTGCGTTAACAAGGCAACAACTGACTTGTTTGTATTTCTTTGCAAAGAGCTCCGTTAGCTCTTTGCAATGTAATACAAACAGTAGAAAACGAAACCATATCCGTACCGGCCGACTCGGCATGAGATGCAACGGTTAAACAAACAGCTTGGCCAGATGGAAAAGCGGCTTCACCAGTCTTGGGAAACTCGAAGGCTCATACGTTTCAAACCGAAACCTAGCGCCGTCCAAAATACAGCACAAAACAATGTTGGGAGTGAGTATCTGTTAAACGTGCTCGCACCTGATTTCTGTTGATATGCGCACTTCATTGGTGTTCATACTGGTTAAATGTTACAGGACACTAATAAAAAACTAGGTATGAAGATGTGTAGTAGTGGTGTCCCATTTCTTGGGGGAATACTTTCTTTCTTACCCTCGTCTCTTGAAACAGAGTGGCAAGGTGTAAGGGGTAGGCGAAGGGGTATAAAATAGAATTGGGATTGGGCCCAAGTTATCTGCATCTACTGCACTGCATCAAGCAACTCCCATAATAGCTGTTCAAATTAATGCACGGCTTAGTCTAACTGTACATCATATGTGTAACACTCCAGGTAATTATTCCCCCATGAAAAAAATCTCTCACGGAGTAAAAATGGCTATGTAATCTGGTTCTCATGCCACGAGTTTTGTTTTTATGGGAAGAAAACCAAAGGACAAAAAAAGAATATGGGTTTTTTCTTTTTTCTCAATACTCCATTTTCGTGGCATGTTTGTGGCTGCCAAGTTTCAGCTAAGAGGCATGCAATATCTGGTTGGTGAAGCTTACTCCCACTAATTGGCTATTGTGGGTATCACGTCAGAGGCAGCCAGATCAAGAGTCGGAAATATCAAACATGTTTGTGCTGGCTCCAACGTGATCGGTCGTAAAACAATCGTAATGACACCACACAATTGAGGATTTTTTCGACAAAAAGTCATTTGCGACAAGCATCAAATTGGGCCATGCCCCCAATCACTTAGGGTAAAAGTTGGGCTCAAAGTCAGGCTTAAAATCTTAAAAAGTGTGTGGCCAGTCTAAATTTAAGGTTTTGTTATTTGCTCGACACAAAAGGCCCCATTATACTTCAAATTAAGTTCTTTTTCGTTCTTCGTTTAGAGGTAAACAAAGTTTGAAATGTGCGACCAGCGATATACTGTAATCGAACATCTGACGCCGCCCACACTGCTGAGAGCGACGGTTAGATGAATATGTAAATACGTGCTCTACACTCAGTAACAAAATAAACACAACAAAAGTGAGAAAACAGCAAGGATTTTTTATAGAAATCATAAAAGCATCATGCTGGCATGAGCTCTGCAAATTAGCACTCCAGGCACATTTATTTGTATAGCAGCTTTATTTAATAGATTGCTTAAAATCAAGCACCATTACAGTATCATACAAAGCTAGAGCGAACTTTTCCTGAAAGTTCATTTTGCCAAGCTGTTTCGAACTTCCAAAAAGAACACAAAACGAATTTCTTTTTGTCACGATTTTGTTCGAAATGACGTCACATCAGCTCGTTCTTCGATTTCGTTTGAAGTATATCAGGGCCTTAACACTCATGCAACTTACAGACATGGATGACCATGTTGTATTTTGTTTTACAGATTTTGCCATGTTCTCCTTGTTCATTTGTCACGACTTTAAGCCGGTTGTGTCAATGGCCATAAATCAGATTAATGTTCCTGAGTTGTTCAAAACTCTGTCTACACCGTTGTCAACTGTAGGTCTTCCCTCCAGTGAGTTCTCATGTGGACTTTAAGGTTTCCTTGATGACTGAAACTCTTTCCACACTGTTGACATGTGAACGGCTTCTCTCCTGTGTGAACTCTCATGTGGGCTGTAAGGTGTGTTTGTTC
>RJVU01012097.1:326374-350399 GCA_003731715.1 Anabarilius grahami | reverse complement strand
ATTGTGAAATATTATTACAATTTAAAATAACTGTGTACTATTTAAATATGCAAAGCTGAATTTTCAGCATCGTTACTCCAGTCTTCAGTGTCACATGATCCTTCAGAAATCATTCTAATATGCTGATTTGCTGCTCAATAATTCCTTGATGAATAGAAAGTTCAAAAGAACAGCATTTATCTAAATTACAAAGCTTCTGTAGCATTATACACTACCGTTCAAAAGTTTGGGGTCAGTAAGAATTTTTTATTTAAATTTTTTTGAAAAGAAATGAAAGAAATGAATACTTTTATTCAGCAAGGATGCATTAAATCAATCAAAAGTGGCAGTAAAAACATTTATAATGTTACAAAAGATTAGATTTCAGATAAACACTGTTCTTTTGAACTTTCTATTCATCAAATAATCCTGAAAAAAAATATTGTACACAAATATTTTGTACAATTGTACACATTAAATGTTTCTTGAGCAGCAGATCAGCATATTAGAATGATTTCTGAAGGATCATGTGACACTGAAGACTGGAGTAATGATGCTGAAAATTCAGCTTTGCATCACAGGAATAAGTTACTTTGTCAAATATATTTGAATATAAACTACACAGTTATTTTAAATTGTAATAATATTTCACAATATTACTGTTTTTACTGTATTTTAATTAAATAAATGTAGCCTTGGTGAGCAGATGAAACTTCTTTTAAAAACATAAAAAATCTTAGTGGTTCCAAACTTTTGGACTGTACTGTAAATAGGTATATGCTGCCCTCTAGTTGTTACTCTTTGTATGACATTAAATATATATTTGATTGAAAAATGGATTAATCTGCCTATTTTTAACTTACACATGCTTTTTGAATTGGAAAAAATGAATAAAATTTGTTTATTTCAAACATTTGTATTATTCTATATATAAATTAATTGTGTACAGTGTTTTTTTATAGAGAATATGAGTCATTCCGTTTCCCTTTTTTGACATTACTTCAATCTATTACCATGGCAAGACGGTTCGAGATATCCATTATCCGTTCTCAATTTAACATCTTCAATGTTTTAGCAACATGGTAAAAAATGTTTGGTCTGAATTGAACAACCCCCCTAGAAGTAGTAGTTTAAAATTCAGAGCCTGTTTAGTCCAAAAATCCACATTCAAACCAAAATAGCAGACTTCCTGTTGGTCGGAGCTAATGACTGTAAATTAGAAAATTGTCCAGCTTAATGAGAACAATAAGTGTACCGAGTTTGGTGACTGTAGGTTAAACTAACCCTCCCACTTTTGTCAAAAGGTGGCGCTATAGAGGCCCTGCTCACCGCCCGTTTCTACGGTTTTGCCCATGTCTACTGGTTGACAATATTGATGTGTGTGTCGAGTTTCATGCAATTTGAAGCATGTTAAGAGCCTCAAAAACACTCAAGAATATTATTACAGTTTGACCTGTTGCCATGGCAACAATATTTCAAATATCAAAAATCCTGTCATAGGTCTACATCTGCTGTGTATTGACATTACACTGATGAAGTTTGAAGCAAATCAGGTAAAAATAAGAGGGTGATCTCAAAGCATTTCAAAAGTGATACACTTCCTGCTGCCAGTTGGTGGCGCTATAACTTTGACTCACAATAGTCACATCCATGTGATCGGACTACTACAACCAATGCACTCGTGAAGTTTCGTAAAGATCAAGCAATGTATGCAGAAGTTATAAAACATTTCCTGTTTCCCTTTTCTCGCCATAAATTCGTTGCCTCGCCACGGCCAAACCGTTCGAGATATCAAAAATCCGCTGGCAATTTTTAATCATCAATGTCTTGACTTCATGCTGACCGAGTTTGGTGGCGATAGGATTAATCGTCTAGGAGGAGTATATCAAATTCCAGAGCATGCGTTTTTCAAACAACCCTTAATAGCTGACTTCCTGTTGGCGTGGCGTTTAACTTAGAGTACGAAAGTTGTTCGGCCCGATGAGGTCTATATGTGTACCGAGTTTCATACTAATACGTGCAAGCGTGTTTAATATATGGACCAAATTTTCAGACTTTTTTCAAGGGGGCGCTGTCGAGCCCCCCTGCCACGCCCGGGTACCAGCTTCTGGCCGGCCCTGTTGGCCGCGGATTCCAATGTGTGTGCCAATTTTCAAGAGTTTTTGAGCATGTTAAGGCCCCCAAAAAGCCCCGGAAGACGGAAAAAAAATAATCCTTAGAAGAACAAGAGGGCCCTCGCGCTAACTCGCTTGGGCCCTAATAATCCTTAGAAGAACAAGAGGGCCCTCGCGCGCTAACTCGCTTGGGCCCTAATAATAATCCTTAGAAGAACAAGAGGGCCCTCGCGCGCTAACTCGTTTGGGCCCTAATAAGAATGCCAACAATCAAAATAGGTGCCTACGCACCTTCAGTGCTTGGCCCCTAATTTATGTTGACTTTAAAGGACCCAGGCTTAAATGAATTATGGAATCTTGTCTTTGCAATTTATTTTTTAAATCCAGTTCTTTAATTTGTGAGGTTGAATGCCTATCATCTGGTGTCAACAAAGCAGACGTCACCTCGTGGTTGCTTGGGTAGATCCTCAATAATGCCATTAGACCCTTGTTCTTTACCTATGTCATGATCCAGCAGAACAGAACATGCTTAACAAACAGAAACTTGGCAAAAGATTCCAGTAGCCAACCTGTTGTTAGTGATCCTTGTGATTGAAAAAGTCCATATTGTTGCAGCATTCAAGGGCTGTCATGTCAAGCATGTCAAGGGCTTCTTCCAGGTGTACCAAAGAGTGAGCTGGAACCAGCCCAACAGATCCCTATCTCTCCAACCTTTCACTGCCAAAACAAAGATGTGTAACGGGTGGATATTGATGCCAAGATTTGTGTTTCATCTGTGACTTCAGTTCTAACTGGGTTCATTAAAGTTTAAGGACATTGTATTAATGACACGTCATTCTTTGTGCATCAATAATTGGTATCTACTTCAATGCAGAACAGATTAGCTCTAGATGAGCTTTTTAGGAGAGTGGTGTATATTTTCTTTATTGCTCATCAATAAAAAGCTTTCAAACAAGAATAGACAACCTTCTCTCCTCTGCTCTTGCCAAAACAAATCTCTCATCAAGATTTAGAACTCCAAATATCTTTTTTTGCTTTCTTATTAAATGTTTCGTCTAGTTATTGCAAAATCTATCTAATACAAAATAATTTACCTGTAATTCCTCACTACCACTGAACTTTTGCCAATATGTCCTCTCAGAAATTAATGAAAGAAATACTCGATCTCTGTGGACATGAGTAAATTTTTGACTCTACTGAGTAAGCGATAACCAAATAAAATATGAATAATGGGGAAAATATTAATTTGCTGGTTGAGCATGCTCAATATCTTTCATCAGCTCTAAAGCTTTTGTCTGAAATTAAAAAGGCAGTATAGAGATTATGTAGAAGTCTATATCAGAAAACCTGTACATTTAATTCCATTTTACAGTAGAAGTAACACTATTATTATTGGCAATGCTTATGTAAGCAGCAAAAGTAAATAGACAAAACGTAAATCCCTCTTTCTCTCTCTCTCTCTTACAGTGGAGAATTTTACATGGTGCAGTTGCAGTTAAAGGTGCCCTAGAAAATTTTTTTAAAAGATGTAATATAAGTCTAAGGTGTCCCCTGAATGTGTCTGTGAAGTTTCAGCTCAAAATACCCCATAGATTTTTTTTAATTAATTTTTTTAACTGCCTATTTTGGGGCATTATTATAAACGTGCCGATTTATGCTGCGGCCCCTTTAAATTCTCGTGCTCTCCGCCCACAGAGCTTGAGTTTGAGACTCACTGTATGTCATTTCCATGTACTGAACTCTTATTTAACTATGCCAAGGTAAATTCAATTTTTCATTCGAGGGCACCTTTAATGCTTTTATTTCAGTTCAGTTCAGTTCATGATTTTCAATATTTTAAAGATATGCATGTTTCTTTTGATTTGATTTGGTGTTATAAGGGGGCTTTGTGTGAGATTATTGATGTCAACTTGCATGTTGCTTCCCTCTTTTTTGAATATTGTTTAACAGTGTGTTAATTGACTAAATTAAAGGGTTCAAACTCAAAAAGGGTTTTTGAAATTCAAATTTAAATTCAGTTCTCTCTCTCTCTTTTCTTTTTATGAGGATCTTTATAGTGCTGAACCTTGTGATGAGGAAATGGCTGAACTTCTCTTTCAGGATTTAACTCAGCTTTCGGACGGGGAGAAAACTAATCTTGATAAACTATTGACTTTCGATGAACTATCTGTTGCTGTTAAAGAACTGTCTTCTAGCAAAGCTCCGGGATTGGATGGACTTAATGCAGAATTTTATAAACAATTTTGGTCAGTTATTGGAATGGATTTGTTTTCGGTTTTCATGGAGAGTTTTAAAAGAGGGACACTTCCACTGAGTTTACGAAGAGCTGTGGTCACTCTATTACCTAAAAAGGGTGATCTTCAAGACATTAAGATGCTGGCGTCCGGTCTCTTTACTCTGAGTGGATTACAAGATACTTTTGATGTCCTTAACTAATAGAATTAAACTCTACATTTCTTCAGTGATTCATCCAGATCAGTCATACTGCATTCCAGGAAGGACGATTTTTGATAATCTTTTTTTGATTCAAGACTTGATTTCTTTTTCCAGAGTACATCATTTTGATATTGGTTTTGTTTCATTAGACCAGGAGAAAGCCTTTGATCTGGTCGATCACGGTTTCCTTGTTAAGTGCCTGTGGTATATTGAGATACAGGCATTAACAGTAGATGGCGCTATAGTCTATCAGCTACATAGGAGACATGAGGATGAGTTCACATGAAGAAGTGTAGGAGAAAGTGTATGTGAAGTATGTAAATAAACGGTGTGAGCAGATTACTTGGCAGTAGTGAAGTTTATTACTGGGAAATATACAGGTCCTTCTCAAAAAATTAGCATATTGTGATAAAGTTCATTATTTTCCATAATGTAATGATAAAAATTAAACTTTCATATATTTTAGATTCATTGCACACCAACTGAAATATTTCAGGTCTTTTATTGTTTTAATACTGATGATTTTGGCATACAGCTCATGAAAACCCAAAATTCCTATCTCAAAAAATTAGCATATCATGAAAAGGTTCTCTAAACGAGCTATTAACCTAATCATCTGAATCAACTAATTAACTCTAAACACCTGCAAAAGATTCCTGAGGCTTTTAAAAACTCCCAGCCTGGTTCATTACTCAAAACCGCAATCATGGGTAAGACTGCCGACCTGACTGCTGTCCAGAAGGCCATCATTGACACCCTCAAGCGAGAGGGTAAGACACAGAAAGAAATTTCTGAACGAATAGGCTGTTCCCAGAGTGCTGTATCAAGGCACCTCAGTGGGAAGTCTGTGGGAAGGAAAAAGTGTGGCAAAAAACGCTGCACAACGAGAAGAGGTGACCGGACCCTGAGGAAGATTGTGGAGAAGGACCGATTCCAGACCTTGGGGGACCTGCGGAAGCAGTGGACTGAGTCTGGAGTAGAAACATCCAGAGCCACCGTGCACAGGCGTGTGCAGGAAATGGGCTACAGGTGCCGCATTCCCCAGGTCAAGCCACTTTTGAACCAGAAACAGCGGCAGAAGCGCCTGACCTGGGCTACAGAGAAGCAGCACTGGACTGTTGCTCAGTGGTCCAAAGTCATTCGGAAATCAAGGTGCCAGAGTCTGGAGGAAGACTGGGGAGAAGGAAATGCCAAAATGCCTGAAGTCCAGTGTCAAGTTCCCACAGTCAGTGATGGTCTGGGGTGCCATGTCAGCTGCTGGTGTTGGTCCACTGTGTTTTATCAAGGGCAGGGTCAATGCAGCTAGCTATCAGGAGATTTTGGAGCACTTCATGCTTCCATCTGCTGAAAAGCTTTATGGAGATGAAGATTTCGTTTTTCAGCACGACCTGGCACCTGCTCACAGTGCCAAAACCACTGGTAAATGGTTTACTGACCATGGTATTACTGTGCTCAATTGGCCTGCCAACTCTCCTGACCTGAACCCCATAGAGAATCTGTGGGATATTGTGAAGAGAAAGTTGAGAGACGCAAGACCCAACACTCTGGATGAGCTTAAGGCCGCTATCGAAGCATCCTGGGCCTCCATAACACCTCAGCAGTGCCACAGGCTGATTGCCTCCATGCCACGCCGCATTGAAGCAGTCATTTCTGCAAAAGGATTCCCGACCAAGTATTGAGTGCATAACTGAACATAATTATTTGAAGGTTGACTTTTTTTGTATTAAAAACACTTTTCTTTTATTGGTCGGATGAAATATGCTAATTTTTTGAGATAGGAATTTTGGGTTTTCATGAGCTGTATGCCAAAATCATCAGTATTAAAACAATAAAAGACCTGAAATATTTCAGTTGGTGTGCAATGAATCTAAAATATATGAAAGTTTAATTTTTATCATTACATTATGGAAAATAATGAACTTTATCACAATATGCTAATTTTTTGAGAAGGACCTGTACAACATATTGGCGACGAGGATGGCCATGCTTGCGCTCTCGCCCCCTCCTGTTTTTTTGGATACTCCGGGTGAGCTGACTATACCGTTTAATTCATGGATTCGTATGTTTGATAACTACGTGACTGCACTGTCGGCGTAGGACATTCCAGAAAAAAGGAAGCGTACTTTACTTATTCATTGCTTAGGTACGGAGGGACAGAGGATTTTTTATACCCTCGCGGTGGCTGATGACAAATATGAGACTGCGTTGACTGCTTTGCGAGGATTTTTTGTACAGAAAGTGAACGTAGTTGCTGAGAGAAATAAATTTCGCCAGCGCGCTCAGAGACCTGGTGAGTCTATCGTGCAATATGTTGCAGCTTTGCGTGAACTGCTTGTGAACTGTGACTTTGGCACGCTCACGGATGATATGATTAGAGATCAGATCGTTGAGAAGACATGCACCCCTCGCATACGGGAACGTCTGTTGTTGGAAACGGATCTTACTCTGCAAAAGGCGATTACTATCGCAGGACAAATCGAGTCTGCAGTAGCTGAAGCTAAAGCTATGGAGCACACTGACACTTCAGTAAACATGGTGCATACTGGCTCACGTGACGGAGCAAAACAGCGATGGCAACAGAGACCTGCTACACGTAAGTCCACAGTTTCTCATCAGAGAACATCAAATGAAACACAGAAAAAAATGGATGCAAAGACATGCTACCGTTGTGGCACTACATCGCATTTAGCAAACTACCCCAAATGCCCAGCTAAACAGTCAAAATGCAGACAGTGTGGTAAAGTTGGACATTTTGCTAGAGTTTGTCGGAGTTCTGCATCTACATGCGTTGTACAAGAAGTTGATGTGCCGGAGTTAACGGTCTTAAGCATTGAAATGCCACTGCCTGCAAAACGGAAGCATAATCTTAAATGTACTGTTTCTTTACATACTGTGGATGGAAATTCAATTGACACTGAACTGCTTGTGGATACTGGCTCAGCTGTTTCTATCCTCCCAGAGCATCTGTACCAACAGTACTTCTCGGATATTTCCCTTACTGTGCCTAATGTTCGTTTGGTGACATACATGCAAAAGACTATTCCAGTTTTAGGGTGCCTTACCATTACTGCCAGTTTTCAATGCCACTGTACGCAGGTTTCATTCTTCATTGTGCCAGGCGGAACACCATTACTTGGCATGGATCTCTTCACTGCTTTGCATCTGGATATAAGGAATGGATCAGTTGTATCTTCTGCAAAGAACGGGCAAGTTGCTGTAAACTTCACTGAGCCTTTGGGTTTGGCTGCTGGCTTCGTACATAAAGTAAATGTACGTTCAGATGTACTACCAATACAACAGAAATTGCGCAGATTGCCGTTTGCTGTGAGAGATGCAGTTTCACAGGAGTTAAAGAGGCTGGAATCTGAAGGGATCATAGAAAAAGTGGAGTCATCCCCTTGGGTGTCGCCGGTAGTAGTCATCCAAAAGAAAACTGGAGGCATTCGACTTTGTGTTGATTTAAGAGAACCGAACAAAGCTGTTGTTATCGACAGTCACCCTTTGCCGCACATCGAGGAGATTTTTACAGAATTGCGTGGAGCTTCTATGTTCTCTACAATAGACCTCCAGAATGCATACCACCAAGTGACCCTGCATGAGGATAGTAGGGATCTGACTGCTTTCATCACCCTACATATTTTCCTACATACATACAGAGCAACTCCACATGCTGTGACAAAACTGTCACCTGCTGAGCTTCTGCATGGTCGACAAATTAAGACAAAATTGCATGTGGGTGGTCTTCCATGTGTAGCCCCACCAAAGGATCAAAAGAACTTGAAAGAAATCATCCAACAATCCCAGAACAAAATGAAAGAGTATACGGATCGGCAACGCCATGCAAATTCACCAAAGATTCCAGTTGGTTCATTTGTGCCTATCAGGAAGCCTGGAATCATTAAGAAAGGACATTCCAAGTTTACTCCGCCTCTGAAGGTTGTGGCTCATAAAGGCCCAGCAACATATCTCCTTGCGGATGGAAGAGCTTGGAATGCTATTCACCTGGCTCCGACTTCACCATGTGTCACCACATCTGATACAGTCTCTCTAGCAGAGGACTCCTTCAAACCGCTTGAAGCACCTCAGACATCTCAAATGTCAATCTCTTCCCCCACTACCTCACGCCCTCATTGAATGTGTCGTGCTCCAGTGTGGTCTAAGGACTATGTTACATAAAGGGGCATACTCAGTAACTTATCAGGGGAGGGAGACAGAAAAAAAAAAGGGGGGTTTTGAAAAAAAAAAAAAAAGTTAATTGTTCTCCTTTTCTTTACAACTGAAGTAGATAAAGCATTTGAGTTATACAATTATGTGTTTTGGAATATGCAGTGTTATAGTACTATGCTGTGTTGACATTCATAACTGTTGTTTCTTGTGTTCTGTGCTTTGTTTAATTTAAGTTAGAATCCAAGTCTTCTGCTCTAGAAAAGGGAATATGTGGTATATTGAGATACAGGCATTAACAGTAGATGGCGCTATAGTCTATCAGCTACATAGGACACACGAGGATGAGTTCACATGAAGAAGTGTAGGAAAAAGTGTGTGGCTGCGTCCGAAACCGCCTACTCAATGAGTAGGTACTTAATTTCAATAAGTACTTACTTAACGAGCGCTAAAAGAGTAGGTACTTAACAGCCAAATCTCGTTGAGTATGAATCAGGTATGAATGAGATCCGATATAATCCGCCATGTTGATGTTATCATGTGATCACAAGCGCAACAACTTAAAAAGATATGAGTGACAGGTTTAATTCTTCTGTCTGTAAATATCTTGATATTGATTAAACTGCTTATTTTGTGGTCTTGTTGAAGAAACAGCTGCCAGTAATTTTGTAATTGTAGTACAACTAATATATATTTGGGTTAATTTAAAGTTCTTATATTTTTAACTACTAATGTGAGTTTATTTTTTACGAAAACCCAAATTTTCGTGAATATGTTGTTAATTTCTTTATTTTATATGCAAGAATGTCCATCCACAAGCAAAAGTGGCATCTCATTTGTTTTCCTCTTTTTCTTGTTGAATTAGCTCTAGTTTAATCCCTAGGCTTATAAATAATAAACAAATAAATGACTTTTATGTATTATGATGTATTCAAAATATTTAATCTTGTCATCATGCTTTATGTCTGTGTATATAATCTCAAACTATGATGTATACAAACCCGTATTTGTTTTTGTCATTATTATTGTTCATTATTAAAGATACCATGGTCTTTTCCCTGATCTTGTATGTAATTATAAATCCTGCAATAAAAATAAAGATATGAGTGACAGGTGCACTAACACCTCACAGCACCAGTAACTCCACAACCCTATAGTGCAGTTTTCCTCAGTGTTAGCAATGTCTGCACAAAGAAAAGACATCAGCAGCTGCTCAAAGATCTCACCTTAGGAGAAGACCAGAATGAATTGCTTTGCTAGCACACCCCAATACTTACACACAATAGTAATGATAAATGCTAACCAAAACTTAATTATATTTTTATATTTTCATTTTACTTCTTTAGTAAAACAAGCAAAATGTAATGTTTCGTCATATGACACAGCTGTCCATGAACACACACTAGACAAATGCAGCTGATGTGAATACATCTCCATTTACAGTCAATTCACGAGTTCACACTTACAAATAAGTCAGGTATATTAATTGGTAAACGTATTTGGCGTGCTGTCCGGGGAGAGGGCTCCGAGCTCGGTAATCGGCCCGAACACAGAGTACCCCTCAGAGTGGGAGAAGATGTGCGGGACAATCTGGATGCTCCAAACATTCATGTGCTCTCCATCATCATGACTAAATAAACGGATTAAAACATTTTACAATTCATTCATGTCAGCATTCAGTTTCTTGCATATTTAATTTCATATTTTTACAATTACTTGCTAATTTTTGTCATAACTTCATTACATTTGTGGTGTGGTGGGCTAAACCACTGAGCTGGTCAGCAGAAGGTTTGCTGGTTCGATCTCTGCAGCATCACCTTCAGTGTGTCCTTGATCGAGTCACTTGGAAGGAGGAGTGATGGAGGGTCTCGTCCATGACACTGGACCATTCCCAGGATCTGCTGTGGCCCTCCATCCTCAGTGCTCACACCAGTCTGAGGACATTTCACATCCTACAATAATGCACAAATATAATACAAAAGCAGTAATTTTAACAGCACAATGTCATTTGATTTCTGTATTAGAAGTAACAAAATTATCTTTATACTTTACTTTATATTTTGTTTCGGGTTTTCCTCTTTTTTTCTAACAAATGCCGCCGTCACCTTGTCTTGTAGGTCCTGCTCCACCACAAAACCTCTACAGCAAATGCACAGACATCAAGAATCAGAAAAGTGCTGTAATAACTGTTTAAATTACAATAATTAAAATAAACTACAACTTAAGATTTAAATAGACTTTATATTCATTTCTGTAGTATCCTCACTCAAAGCCTTTGATGGCATCATTCCTCTACCGGATAAACACACGTGTGCTCATCTGTCCCCATCATCTGTCCCCATCATCATCATCAGATTTATTTATTTACATTATTTTCATTTATGTAATGTAAGCAGTGTTGACAGTGAGTAATAGCACACACACATACATAATCCATGACTCACAAGTCATAAAACTTAAAGATGTTCCTGTCAGAGGTTAAATACACATTTAGTAAGCATCTTTAAGATGTATATGGTTTAGAATATGTAATTCCACTTCTGAGAATTAAGTTATGTGTGTTTACTAGAGATCCCATTATCTATACATAATAAATCGTGTTTTTACTGCAAAATCACAACAATAGTGTCTAGCATCTTTACACATTCAGCAGTTTACTCTAGTTCAACAAATGTGTTTTTGGTTTTCAATACTCACATTTGACAGCATCCGCGCCGCTTTTCTCCTCCGTGTTCGATTATGACGTATCCTCTCCCGTGGCCTCCTGGGATAGAAAAGTATTCAGCGAGGAACACTTCAGAATCTGGGCGGAAGCAGTAGGCCATCCGGGAACTCCTCGACTACTCTTTTATGATTACTGAGGTTTCTGACATACTTATTCGCTCGCCTACTGCTTTTTCCCTATTATATATTAGGTAAGTAGGCGGTTTCGGACGCACTTTAAGTAGGCGCACGTCCGAATCTCGCGAGAATTATTACGTCACCCAGGTAATTTTCGCCTACTCTTTTTGCTTCAGACATACTTATTCGCTCGCCTACTGCTTTTCCCCTACTAAATAGTAGAGAAGTAGGCGGTTTCGGACGCAGCCATTGTGAAGTATGTAAATAAACGGTGTGAGCAGATTACTTGGCAGTAGAGAAGTTTATTACTGGGAAATATACAACAGTGCCTTGAGGCTTTTGGTTTTGGGCCATCTATTATTGGTTATATTAAACTGTTGTATACTGATATATACAGCATATTGAAAATTAATGGTACTCTTAAAAGACCTTTCAGAGTAAGCAGAGGCATAAGGCAGGGTTGTGGTCTATCAGGAATCCTTTATGCTATTGCAATTGAGCCACTTTTGATTGCACTGAGAAACAAGCTGTGTGGCATTTCAACAGTGTGTCCGTCCACCTCAGACCTGAAAACTGTTAGGCTTAGTGCCTATGCTGATGATGTCACTGTTTTTATTAGATCTGCTCAGGATGTAATGAATTTGAGAGAATCTTTAGAGGTTTATCAAAAAGCCTCCTCATCTCGAATTAACTGGCAAAAGTGTACATCTTTTTTACTGGGTGAATGGGAGAATGGAGGCCCTCCATCTCTTCCTCAGAATTGTTCCTGGAGTCTAGAGGGGTTTAAAGTGCTTGGAATTTTCCTTGGGACTGATCAATATATACAGAAAAATTGGGATGGTATTTTTGAAAAAGTTTCTGGGCGTTTACAGAAATGGAGATGGTTACTGCCTCGCTTGTCATATAGGGGAAGAGTGCTCATTATTAACAACTCGGCAGCTTCCATGATGTGGCATCACTTAAATGTGTTAGATCCACCAAAAGAATTGTTGCAACGTCTGCAGAAGACTTTTGTTGAGTTTTTTTGGGATGGGTTTCATTGGCTTCCCCCTGCAATTCTGTATTTGCCAGTCAGTGAAGGGGGCCAAGGGTTGATCAATTTGGCAGCGAAGGTTAAGGCTATGAGGTTAAAGACTGTTCAAAACCTACTTTACCCTGTGGATTTTAGGCCATGGGTTTTTTTTGGTCTGGCTTTGCTCAGAACTTTTGGTGGGTTAGGTGTTGATAGGCAATTGTTTTTAATGTCTTCTTATGATGGGAAGTTTTTGGCTGATGTAAAATTTTATACTTCTGTGTTAAACTCCTGGACAGGTATTAAATTGTTTAGAAGTGAAAATAATCATTTTGGTCTTGAAGAATCATTGTTTTATAACTCCTTTTTAGTTGAGAATATCTGTATATCTAATACAATTGTAAAACAATTTTTGAAAAAAGGATTGACAAAAGTTTTAGACTTGATTGATATATCGTCTAAAAGATGGAGATCAATGAGAGATATTGGTAATCGGGCTGGTATTAGATCAGTCAGGACGATAGAGAGGCTCATTGGGGGGTTGAAAACATCTTTTCCCTCCACACTCCTCATGTTTGTTAACTGTTTTCTGTCTGGAGGTCCTTCTGGAGTTTTGTTTCCCAAGTTATTTGTGTCTCCCAAGGTTGGTTTGGAAGATGATCATGAAGGAAAGCTGCTGACATTTAAAAGACTACAAGAGCTTGATTTTCAGGTGGTCGGAAAAAGAGATTTATATCAGTTATGTGTTAAAGTGGATCATTTTGAGCATATTAAGGGCAGAGGGGATACAAAATGGAGGGAACTTTTAACAGTTCCTAATGCTTTTTCACCTTCTTGGAGGCTTTTTTTTACAAGGGTCCTCTACCCAAACGATCTGGAGACTTATAATGGAGGTTATTACATTGTGCACTGCCCACTAATTCTCATGTTGCTAAATTTAACTTGAATGTTTTACCATCGTGTATTTTCTGCTCTTTACCAGAATCTGTATTTCATGTTTTTTCTATATGTTGTAGATTGGTTCCATTATTTACGTTGCTAGAACGATTACTTGGGAACTTGGGATTTGTCTTTACAAAGATACTTTTTATCTATGGTTGCAAGTATTCAAGAGTGCACAGACAGTAGCAAATGTTATAATTGGACAAGCCAAATTAGCCATATGGAAGTCTTGTAGACTGGCTGCTGAAGGGCGAAATATAAATGTATCTCTGCTATTTTCCGCTTTGGTGGAATCTAGAATAAGAGTGGAGCACAGTTTTTTTCAAATGACAAATTACTTAATTGAGTTTGAGTTTAAATGGTGTGCAAATGGTGCTTGTCGCTTTGTGAGGACGGAGAAATAATGTTTAATTGGTGATGTAAGGTGGTTATATTATCTTGTTGTTTATTTATTCATTTATTTATTTTATATATTTTTTCTCTCTTGAACGTTTTGCAATGTGAGGTAGAATGACGTGGTTGTTTCTAGAATGTTTTAATAAAGTGCGTTAAAAGTCAAAAAAGTCTCTCTCTCTCTCTCTCTCTCTCTCTCTCTCTCTCTCTCGTGTTCTAAGTAAATGGGAGGGGCGCAGAAATCCTCGGAGTGTATAAGAAGTGCCGTTCTCACAAGCAAGGATTTTACACAGCAACTTAGGACGAACGAAATGAGCTGCCCCAGAGCCGCTACAAAATGCTGGATGGACACCTTTTCCTGGGATGGTTATCATTTGCCATTATAGTGCATCTGATCAGCTTGCCTGGACCGAGCACAGCTTACTTCGGGTAGGCAGATTAACTCTTCCTCAAGCTTTAAATGTTTTTTAAGCTTCAAGTTTTTTAATGAATAGACTAAAGTTAGATGTGCAATGATGAATCAAAGATCATAAACAAAAAGGACTCAGCAGGGGAAAAGTTATGTAAAGTTCGCTCCGTAACCTGTGAAGTTGCGATTTAGTGTGAGTAATGTTCTCATTATAACAACGTGATGTTTGCGTGAACTCCCCAGTTAATAACTTATTTATGAATTCATTAAAGATATCGCCCCTATTAATGTATTAAATGCTGTATATCAGGACATTTATCAATTTCTTAATTTAGTGACGGGCAGGTACAAGTCGGTCAGGTTTGTCTTTTTTCATAGATGCTTGTAGAGGAATGAAACTAGACACGAGCAGCTCTCAACAGCTGTTAACAATAAAGCTACGAGGATCTCTAACCTGGTGGCCAAAACGTCTGTTCAGATCGCAGATAATATTTCTTCATCCAGCATAAACACTGGTTTTGGCACCCATTTTACTCGCTCACTAAGTTTAATAAGCGCAAGTTCAAGAATGTGTGTTGAATTTACAGTTTCCCCAGTTCCCCCTATAAACATTCCCCTAGCATAATTTTAATTGAGGTAATTGTAATACAGCGGGAACGCCTTTGGAATGTATTCCTCTATGACGCGTTCATTTCTGCTTATTGATATTCTTCCATTACGCGCCTTTCAGCGGTCACACCAGAACTTCATGTTTCGAGAAACCTATGTTTAACTTTCAACCATCGTTGAACCATTGTCACTTGCGTAAACAAGTTTTAAACCAGGTTTGGAGGGTAAAAGTAGCGACGTTGACTGATATGAAACTCTTAAACGGACACAAAATATGTGTTAGCCTATAATGATGATTATGGTTTAAATGAGTTGTTACATGTAATCCAAAATTCTTGGACATGGTCCACGGACAGGTGGGCATTTGATATTGTCCTGGTGTTCTAATCCAGTGTGGCAGGATATGTAGTGATGTACAAGGAACATTTTTCACATTCAACAACTGTTGAAAAGTTTATGACGCTGTAACATTATTTCTCTTGGATCCATGGCGAACAGTGATGGAAGATTCAATGTAAAAAGGTGTGCTAAGGAGAGAATATTGTTAGGGCAAATCAAGGGCCAGGGCGGGAGTGGCTCCCTCAGGGCCCATTGAACATTATGAAGCAGTAAACCGGTTTGTTGGGCGGCAGTGGTTGTAGATTGGGTCTAAGCCTATTCTGCCCCCTCTTAGGAAGTCAATAAATTTAATAAATGCTGGCCTGTGTTAGCATGGGTGGGATAGTACTTCATATAAAGATTTATAGTCTCCATTATTTGATCTGAAAGATTATCAATTGCAATTAGGCTCTTAAGAATATTTTCCCCTTGTTTTTTTTGGCACATTACATGGAAAAAGATACACTACAATGTCTGATAATAAGCAGATATGCAGTGTCAAGAGGCTTCATCTAATAAATGCCTTGATATTTTTAACATTCAATTTGTCATGTTTATGTGAGGCTAACTAGCCATTGTTTAAAAGTATTCAAACTTTGCCCGTTTCAGCACTTTGTCTACTTTGACGGAAATCACTTGTACTTCCATGTTATCGGGTCATGAAAACAAAGTATAGGAAACTCATTAGTGATGTATTTCACTATGGCATTATGGGTGTTCTTTCTTATCTCACACAATGAGAGTTCATTTTTGAATGGTGATATGGGTGTCATTTTCCAGATAGCTAAGACTTTTTTGCTGAGCTCTACAGTCAGTGAAAGGGGGGTGTACTCTCCAAGACATCGACACAAACCACACTTATGTGTTTTCAACCTTGCCATTTGTGCCAGAGCCAGCATGAAATCATTATATTTTGACATGTTGTCACACTTGTTTCTACTAAAGTGCAAATAAATACCTTCCATGAAGCACATGCCGCATCTTCTAGGCTCTGATTTACTTAAATAGAGGGTCATTGTTGCATACCCAATTTCCCCAGTATGGTGTAGCATATGTGAAATCTAAACACAGTCTCTGTTTGACCTCGGTCTGTGTCTCTGAGGGTTGGGTGGGATTCCTTGCCTAGTTGAGCCGCTGCTGAAATTGTCATCCTGGCCACAAGAATGCAAAGACTTAGTTTTTACCACCCGTCCCATCTAGCCTGTTGCGGCAGGTGCCCAATGTTTGTTTCAGCTGTATCTTGTTTAATAGCAATCCCAGGGAGACCAGGTTTGGATGGTTGGGGACAAAGTGTGGTGGTGGACCATTGAATGTTCCTGGGAAACAAGGTAATAGCCTACAGGGCTGCACTCTTTTTGTCTAGGTTTAGAGCTCACCTCAGACAGCCTGAAGGAAGAAATGGGAAGAGGTTATATGCTGGGAAACATGGGGAAAATAAGCCCTGAATATCCATGGAATGAAATTCTTTTGTGCCTGGCTTTGACAAGTTTATGCAGATCTCCCATGGAAGCCAGACTGGGGTCACATGTGGGGGACTGCTGTCCTAATAGAAAACCTGAATTGAAATGAGGGAAGATATTTATGACTTTTGTGTGAGATGCTGGTAATTCCCACCTAAATTATGATTCTAATATAAACAGAGATGTAAACCACAATGTAGAAAGTGTCTACGATTTCTAAATAATGTGTGAAGCACAAAACAGTTGCATTTGTATTTGTATTTATTATGATGGATGTATTGTTTTTTTTGTAATTTAAAAGGAAGACTGGTGAAATATATTTACACTCATTAGCAAGAAACTATTCAATTGAATATATTTATAAATTAATCAGGTTACAGTTTCAGACACTTTTCTAGCTTATGATGGTTTAGTAGTCTCTTTAACCACAGCTGCACTTTTGTTACTTACTGTACATGCTCCAAACACTGTGTTGAAGATGTTGGCTGCAACAACATGCATGTGTATATGCATTATAACCCTGTAATGAGGGCTCATTTAGTTCTAGATCTGGTTAAGTTCCGTCCTCCAAAACCGAGCCAGAACAAGGTCAGAACAGTCCCAAGGTTTCTACAGTATTTCTATAGGAAATTCTGTGCTTCTAGCACTCAGCATCTGCCCTCTTGCATTTCTGGATATGCAATTAAATCTGTGTATCAACCATCATTTAATTAATCTGTCATTTATTCTGATTTAGTTTAACTAATTAATGGGTCATGTTTTGTCAGAACCTGTGATAGGTCCTGTTATAGGTGTGGCAGTACTTGCAGTGCCTGATGTTTCCACCAGGGGGTGCAGTCACTACTGTAAAAGTGCACAGCTCTTCAGTCATCATCTGCTCCTTTATGAAACCTTAGGACAGTGGGAAATGAGTGGCAAAACAGATATGAGCACAGAGAGCTGTGTGACGAGGATACAGGGAGAAGGTAAACAGAGCAGCAGTTTTATTCAAAAGTAGTTGTGGTCAGTTTGATCTGTTTGCAATGACATTTTTTGGCCACAGCTCATAGGAAAGCCCCTGTACAGAAGCATTTTGCTGCATAAGAATTCAGATTTAATCTCTTGACTAGACTTGTGCTTGGGAATGTTGATGAGAGCTGCTGCCTGAGCTGCGGTGGATCGCCTTTCAGTGCCAGAGAATAGCAGTGTCTGCAACTGAAGATCCTCACATGTGACCACTTCCTTCAGAGGCTGTATACACACCCACAGACAATTTACTGAATCAAACTTAAAATGCCATTGTTAACATTTCACTTAACAGGCACATAATGTTTTTTTGTTGTAAAGGCACAAACGCCACAAAAGTGTGTATCATTACTAGACAGCTTAACAGTAACTTTTGTACTATAAACACACTTAAGATTATGAACATTTCTTTGGCTTTCATGACATTTCAAGTAACCACTTGAAAAACATAAATCCATTTCTCTAAATTTCTTCTTTTTTTTTTTTTTCTTTTTTTTTTACGTCAATGGCTTTCTCGACAAGCTTTAAGAATGGCTTCTCCCGCAGGAGTCATCCCAGCCCTGCCTTGATTATATGGTGTTATTGCTCTGGGGAATGTTTTTAAATGTGTTTGGCACACTTGCATCCAAACGGCTCAATATTCTGGTAGAATGGCTCCAACCACAGCTTGGAGGTCTGCCTCAATTTTTTAAGAGAGGGCTGGTCCATTCCTACCATAACCCAATCAGCTGTGTGTTTTGTAGATATGTAGGCTGTTGTTGGAAATGCAGTGATGGGCATCGCAGACAGAAGCACAGCCAGGCAAAACCGGAAAGCCAATATGGAATCTGAATAGCTTTTGGTGGTCATGGATTGATGAAATGACGTTAATTAGTGGCACTACCATGTCATGTGTTTTCCGTCTCCCACCACAGACTGTTTTCCTCCACCGAGGGCTTTGGGTGGACTGTGGGCCAAAATGATCAGTGACTACAGCCAAGATTAGACGACTAAAAAAACCCATAAAATGACTGTAAAAACCCTGAGCTATGAACCATGCATGCACATTTATTGCATGAACTGGGTGTTGCTCTCAAAACCGTAGGCAAGTTAAACCCAGAATGTACACTGCCCTCCAAAAGTTTGGAAACACCCCTGGCAAAGTGTGGTTTTGGACGATATCAGCATAAATCTTTATAATTTTTTGGTGCAAATACATTAAAGTGACTTGACATTATCATTGAAGACCAGCAATAATAATTTTCATTTTGATTACATAATAATGGCAATATATACATTTCAAAGTCAGACATGCCCCTTTGGTTACTGGTTTAAACTTGGCCCAGGTTTGTAAAAGATTTTTGGGTCAGCACATCTTAATAGCTTCAACAATTGATTGCCAATTAAATTTAGAATACAATGAACCAATTATAACACAGTTTAGGTCAGATAGCTGCTAATGGTGGATATTTTGATGAATCGAAAATGTAAGTTTTTTTTTCTATGTATAAACTGTTTATGTAATATTATGTAGTGTATCCAGTTTTCGTGGTTTGTATTGTCCCTTATCAGTGCAAAATTATCACAAATTAAAAAGGATTAATGCTAATATTGTCAAAAACCCTACTTTTCTAGGGCGTTTCCAAACTTTTGGAGGGCAGTGTACCTTAATGGAGTTCATGCTTTTGCTGTTTCATTGTGCTTGCATCAAACTAGGAGTTTTTTTTTTTTTAAGTTGCATTGCTTTTTCATTTAGTCCATTAGAGCGTCACTGCTTGATGTATAACATGAAAAAACAAATTGATACAACAACAGATCCTACACTTTTTATTATCATCAGTCACACAGCAAGAAGTCAAGTTAGATGCATTGCTATAAAAAGGACTTGTCTTTTACTTTGTAAATTATGGTTTACTGATGGCAGATTAATTGATTGTCTCAATAGTTCTTTTTGGTTGGGATAGGTTAAGCGCATGATTACACTCAGTCTTCAAGACTGAACTAGGGAATATACTGATATTACTTGATAAATATGATTTGAACATGATGTAGTGACTGACTAAATGTTAACCAGTGGTCCAAAAAGTTGCTAGATTTTTCACTAGTCACTTTTTGAAAGAAAAAAAAAGTTGCTTAAGCAGTGTGCAAAGTTGCTACTGGCAACACTAATGTGTGTGCCTTCGTTTCACCTGCTCCCCTGTGTGTGGTTTGTCCTTCACCCTCGTAAAAGAGAAAAGGATATTATCCATCCAGTATACCGTAATTGAACTGACTATCCTGCCTTTATCCTTTCTCCATTTGTGTCAATAAATACCTGGGTTCACACTTTAGTTCATCAACATCTTTGTCTCCAAGCCTGGTATATTCCTGGCAAGATGTTTTGGCTAATTAGGGGTCCAAGCACCAAAGGTGCCAGAACCCTATGTATTTTTACTGATTTTCTTAAAATTATCAGGGGCCAAACACCGAAGGTGCATAGTCACTTATTGTATCCTTTAGTGTTCTTATTATTCTTCCTCTTAAGTGTATGGCAGCCCTTAGAACCATATGATAAAAAGTTGTGAAATTTGCCACAAAGATAGAGGACAGTCTGAACATTAACCGCAGCATATTTGGACTCTCTACCTCAATCCCTCTAGCACCACCAACTGTCCAAATTTGCACTCACATTGATGTTAACTTTAAAACTGTAAGGACTAGAAACAATCCAAAATTACTTCCAAAAAAGCCATTAGTTTTCAATTATTTTTGTCTGTTTTAATGAAACTAGTGTTGAGTGATTTTAGTGAGTCATACTGAGAACTATGATACCAATTATGCCACATTTGGTCAAAATTATAGTGATGGGTCGTTCGCGAACGAGCCGGCTCTCACTTTTACGTGAACGTCGGGAGCCGGCTCACATATCTGAAGAGCCGACTCTATTTTAAAAAATAAAGCATTATGTAATGAATGATTTTAATTTTATTTAAAACAATAGACTAATAATTCAAAGAACAACACAAAAAAAAAATAATTATATAAGCCTAGGCGCACACACTAGTGATGGGCATTCCGGCTCTTTTTCGTGAGCTGGCTCTTTAAATAATAAACTATGATTTTGACTATGATAGGTGTGAAAACAGTTCTAATTAAATTATTAAATGAAATCATACTCGCAATGTCTCACAATTTCACAAAATGTTTTCACACCTATCATAGTCAAAGTCATAGTTAAACATTTATTATTTAAAGAGCCGGCTCTTTTCAGTGAGCCGAGTCAAACGAGCCAGAATGCCCATCACTACAAAATTGCTGTCTGCTATTTAAAATTTCTTTGAAAACCTACTTTTTAAAAATCCTCCAAGGAAGATGATTATAACAATAATACAAGACTTATTAAATGATTGAGGATCTAATAATCCAACAAACAGCATGTACTCTAGCACAAATAATACCAGACAAAGAGTGAATCAAAATTAAGGGCTTAAATACACAAACGGTGATGAACAATTACAAACCGCTGTGCTCATTAAATGAATAATCATGACAACAGATAGAGTGGCGGGAAACTGAACAAAGGAACACATGTGACTGAAAATAACAAACTAAACATCCATGATAATGAAATAGAACATAAACGTGAGAAAAAAAAAAAAACTGAATCGGACATGAAAAATCATGATTGGTGCATCACTGGACTTGTAGTAAAAAAAATATATAAATTCATTATAGTTTCATAAGTTTGAAAAAAAACAAAACAAACAAACAATATAATCAGTTTGCAAAAAAACTGATCTCCAAAATACATATAGATCATTATTTTTACATATATATATATATATCTTTATGATACGGAAAACATGTTTGTCAAGTTACATGACTGTATGTATTGCTGTCCAATTGAAGGAAAGAGACAATATTATTTGTTTATTTTAATATAGTACATAGAATAATACTTCCATAAAGAGACACTTAAAGATTTTATTTGAAAAGAAATAGGGACATTGTATAACTGTATTGTCTACACGAGCCATTTGTCCTTGGACCCCGATGATCACCAATGCGGCTATATTTTAATTATAGTTTTGGTAACAAATAAATAAGGTACTATTGGTTCTGAAGTACTAAAGTAAAGTACTAAAGTAACTGGTTCTTTTATAGGCATCAGTTGTGAAAAGGGTAGGAAAATATAAATAAAACATATAAATAACTAATATAGCTTAAGATTAATTGCTTGCATTTTAAGATTAATTGGTTCTGTAAAAGGCATTTTGGTCTTAAGTTCCTATAGGCACCAGCAGTACTTCTAGATGTAGTACAAGGTACACTTAGACTTTACGAGAGTCTCTAATATGTAGGAAAAGCTATATAATTTATGTCAGCAGCAAATATAAATAACTCTAATTTATCTGGTATTTTAAGATTAATGGGTTTTGTAAAAAGCATTTTGGTCTTCTATTTGAAATGAAGATCGATGTATCAGTGTATCCATAGTATCAGTGTCATGGATGCTGTGTCATTATATTGTCATGCATCTTACAATAAAAACCATAAATGCTGACCCTCACAGTCAAAGCATGTTAGGATTCCCATCTTCTCAAGTCCATTTTTATGCCTTTTATGGTCTGGACAAACACATCATTAAGGTCTATGTTTGCATGCTTTTAGAAAAGGCTTTTAGTGGAAGCCCAAATTAGAGAGTGGAGCAGCTCTCGTACCTGTCACTGGGTGCTGGTGTTCTCAGTGCCATGGTGTGAGGTCGATAGGAAGAGTCATGTGGAGTTCTGTGGTGCACCCATGCTGTGCCAGTCACACAGTCACCATCGCTGAGCAGCTGACCTGTGTCGAGCTCCATGATTAAACCTCTTACTAATGCTAACCACACACACGCTACCGTATGCACCAACTTTGTGTGTGTCCTACTCTGCTACCCCTACATTTATAGTTAAATTATTTTCTAAGATATTGTCGCTTGATAATATTATTTCTCATAGTCACCAGTGAGATTACTTGTGGAGACTGTTGCTGAAGTCTGAACTGCTTCTCGGGTTAATCTCGAGAAAAAACAACCTTAGTAAATACATTTGTGCATTTTACAACCTTGCAGATCACAACAATGTGAAAAACTATGCCTAAATTTGCAGCGTTACTGTACTTTCCTGAATATAAACGTCAATGTATTCAATTTGATTCAATTATTTTCTCATCAAATTCTTCCAAGACCAAGTCATCTCAGAAATGTTATCCACATTAATTATATTACTAGTACTTGTCAAAGGAAAAAATCACTATTACTATTGCTCAAACTTAGGTCCGTCCATTCTTCAAACCACTTTGTCCTCTAAAGCGTCATGGGGATGCTGGAGCCTATCCCAACATCTTGGGCCACATATGGGCATTTCTAATAGACTAGAATATAATTTAAACATGGGGGGTGGGCTCTTTTGACTGCAGAGGGTAAGCAACTACCAGAAACTAGCCAGAGCACCAGGCAACCACAGAGCACTGCTTTAAAACACTAGAACACTTTAGCAACTATACAGCAATAGTCTAGCAACAATTCACAACACCACAACATCATGGCAATCATGGATGTGCATTTTCTTCAGAAAATGTAAAAATCCAATTAGTCTTTTACATCTCAGAAACTGTTTTGTGAAGTTTAAGAGAAAGATCAATGACAAAGTTGATAATTAAACATAACTGAAAAATCCTCAGTGAAATAATTTTCTTTTGATATGTGCTTGGTATTGTCCATTAACTTTTCCTTTGAATATTACACCTGGTTACAGCTGTAGTAGACTGGCAACTCTGTTAATGATTTTTAGGTACATTCTCATGTGACCTTGCCAAACAAAATATTAGTGCCGAGTGAATAATCATCTCATCCTCATCCATCTGGCCCCACAAGCACATGGAAAACATGTGCTTTTCTTTGCGAAATGTTTCAAACAATCTCAAATGTCTATCCGTGTCCAATTGATTTTTAGCCATCCTGTGTTTGTACATATCTGCAGTTTCCCTGTAGTGTTTACAACATTATATTTCTCATCCTCTCAGCCATTGTGGCAGTTGACTGGTGTTGGTAATCCAGAGAACAAGACTTATTAGGTAGCCATAGCCCATAGCAACTCTAAAGGTCATCCTGTGTGTGTTACTTAACGGTTTCCATCATTTCCAGTCATCTTCTTGTTATTTGTAGCATTTTGTTCATGTGAGGAAGACAGTTTGATGATGAATTCATAGATAAACTTAGGGATGCAAAACTATGTTGATGTAGATGTGTCATCATAAAGAACAGCTGCTGTATGTTGACTGGCAT
>RJVU01012097.1:311341-325957 GCA_003731715.1 Anabarilius grahami | reverse complement strand
TTTAAATTGCAAATGTAGACAGTTAAAAACAAATCTAATACTGTTCATCATGTATCATAAAACATTGACATAAAACCAAAAACATTGCAGTTCATGAAAATTCAACATTACACAATCTTATGAGAGGAAGGTTATGAACATGAACCCCCCATAATCCTTGAAACTTCACCTTTTTTCTGTACGAAACTTCAAAAAGCATTTTTTTTTTCAGAGGTGAGACACATGTACACATCACATTTGGTGCACTTCACCCTAACAATACACTTACATCCACTTGCACCTGCCTTTTTGAGACACCCTGGTAGGCCAGTGGTAGGTCTGGGCCAGTAGTACTGGCTGTGGTGGCAGGTCTCTGATGTTGATTTAATCCATAATACAAATGCCATGGCAGTTCTTAACATACAACTAATCAACATTATATCACCAGCATTATTGTTTTATTGTTACAGCTTAACAGACTGCAGCTGGCCTTTGCTAGCTAGCTAACCTATTATAATAATGTCATTCCATTATTGCGCAGTGTTGCCATATGGAAACACAGACATTTTATTGATTTACCAAAAACTAATTTCATAACTTTTTTGAGTGGTGAATGTCATCATAACTTACCTGAGATGATGATAACAATTTTTTGTGAATGTGACATGGGCTGGTCCTTGTTTGTTACTGATGTTTAAGTTTGCTTTCAGCAACCACCGACAAGAGACGGCAGTCTGTCAGAAATCGCGCCACAGAAAAAAATTGCATGTCATGTGACTTAACCAAAGCACATCATTGGCTAAACTAAGGTCTTCTCTTACCAACAAAAAAAACGAGAATGTTCTCTTAAAGAGACAGTGGCAAGGAAATTAACACAAAGTGTATGTTGCCATATGGCAGCACTATGCGGTAGAGGGTTAAAGAATTTTAGAGAAAAATGTATGGAAAATTAATGAGTGATTTAGCACCAGGTCTTAGGTGTTTTCTCAGACATCTAATTGATCAAACCATTACACTAATGTGTACATTAATTTACTATTAAGTAAATGTTGTCTTATAGTAAGCAGTTCTGTTTACCGCTCTCCTAACATTGTACACAAAACCTGTATACTAGCTCTCCTTCACAGCTGTCACCAATTCAAAAATTCATAAACAAATAAACACATCCAGCAAGTCTTTACGGTATATCCACCTGTCAAGCACTAATCAGCAGTAATCACTAACCTGTCACGCTAACCGCGCCTCACAGGTAAACACTAGCTTTAGCATGATTATTATGAAGGGAGTCATTAGGATTTTTTTGGGCTGCCACACATGGGGGTGGAAAGATGTACAACAGGCTGCCATTGCTGCTTGGCTTGATCTACCACTATCGCTTTCCTAGTAGGTCAAGCCAGCCAGACTCTAGATCCAGCACTGCAGCCTAAAATTCATCTAACTCTCTGAAATAGATGTTCTTCTACCCCTGAAATAGGAGGAGGTGTTCTTTCTCAAGTGCTTGGGCCCCCTCTACCCCTAGAAGAGGTGTTCTGACTACAAAATCAGATCAGACAGGGTCAGGGTTAAAGGCCACAGGTTAATTTTGCTGACACTGTGCAGATATTGAGCTTTTAAGATTTGCTTACTATCCTTTCGATATCCGTAACATTCATTGTGATGTGTGAAATGCCATTGAAGCATCTTGAATCACTCTGGACAATCTGAATAATCATCATGGACTAATGTTAAATCTATCTTGCAGACCCATCTGTTGAGATTTGGCTAAGATTGCCATGTTTTTGTCCAGAGAATTGAAGTGCATTTCAAGCCAAGACAGAAACACGAAGGACTCCTCGAAGCTTTTTGTTTGGCTTGTGCGAGTAACTCATACTTTTCTTCACATCTGTCTTTGTTTTGAGTTACTGTGGTAGACAGCTGAGGGGGAGGGGAGGGGAGGGGTCTGAGAAAAGGCTTTGTTTGGGGTCAACAGCTGGGGGGAATGATTGGCATGCATTGGAAGTAATTGGGGACCCTGACTTGCCAGCCGGGAGACCACACAACCAGCAAGCCTAAACATGTTGAAAGCAAGTTCACTTAAGGGGTGGTCACACTACACTTTTCGTTCCATTGACTTCCATTCATACGCAACCAAATGTGGGAGACAGAAAATGCAGGGAAAGCGAAGAAGCGAAGTAGTTCCACATTTTGCTGCATTCCAAAGTTCAATTTTGGTGAACTCTGACCTAGGAATTCGTATCACATGAAGACTTGTGACCAATAGAAGATTGATACGACACAGCATAACTATTTAGCTGAAATAAAAGAATGCAAACTTTAAATCTACAGGATTGAGTTGCAGTAAAGTGGAGTAGACAGCATATATGCTGAATTATGTTTTTAAAAAAGATGCCACAGAATGTGATGACTTTTTGTGAACATTGCAGTGTTCATAGAAATGTGTGCTAAAAGTATAGTGTGACCAAGGCTTTAGTCTAGGTTTAGTACTGTTAACTGTCTCCCTTCGCACCTTCAACATGTATGTGAGGACTTGTTTTTATGGTGGGACATTGTGAAGAATATATCTTCCAGAATCTGGCAGCAAGTTTTGGGAGTTCATTTTTTAGTCCATCTCCTACCCTGAAGTCCGTTTTGCAGAGATGGACTAAAAATGAACAACCAAAACTTACTGCCAAATTCTGGAAGATAAATTCTTCAAAAAGTGGTACAAGAGGATGTGGTGCTGGTCCGTCCTTCAAGTGTCACTCTCAATCTGTCTGTCTATAAAGCCTATAAAAAAAAAGTCTTCATGTATTTTACAACACTTCAGCTTCTGATTCTTATTAAAGTGGTGTCATTTTTTAGGATTCTTTACCTAACCTAAGTCTCTGAAATCCTGACACCTTGCACTTCTGGAGACTCCAGGTAGGTTGCAGTTCTGGAAAATGGTGGCGCTGGAGACTAAAGGGTTGCTGATGGTTTCACACTTAATTTTTAACCTTAATTCTTTTGCAGTTAACATGTCTTTTCTTTTCCACCTGTTTTTGTCTGACCTTGCTGACCCAATGAGCACTTCACTGTCCACTGGTCATGCCTTAACTGCAATTTCTAGTATTGCATTAGTATTGCATCCTTCTTATGGGCATTTAATAATTTTTGACTTTTCAGTCTGAGTTAAATGTCTTTTTAGGTCCATTTTCTTTTACAGATAAAATGAGCCAATAATTATGCACACCTGAATATATGTGGTGTTTATCATTTCCAGCCTTAATGAACAATTATATATCCCTTATAAATGATTAATAACTACTATTAATTTTGTATTTAAAGGGTTAGTTCACCAAAAAATGAAAATAATGTAATTTATTACTCACCCTCATGTTGTTCTACACCCGTAAGACCTTCGCTCATCTTCGGAACACAAATTAAGATATTTTTTGATGAAATCCGATGGCTTAGTGAGGCCTCTATTGAGAGCAAAGTCAACAAACCTCTCAAGATCCTTAAAGATACTAAAAACATATTCATGTGAGTTCAGGGATTCTACCTTAACCCTCTGGAGTCTGAGGCTGATTTGGGCCTGGAGAAGTTTTGATATGCCCTGACATTTGTGCTTTTTTCAGTTGTTCATAAACATATTAATGGAAAAAGTGTCATTACACTGTATTCAGCTCAAACTAGGCTACAATAATATGTGACCAGTCACGGAAAGTAGGGACACAAGTCGGTTCTGGGGCATTTTGAGTTATTCACAGATTCTGAAAGTGTAGTCTCCAAGCTTTCCAACGATGTGTAACACATGGAAATCTGATAATATTTGGAGAAGTTGTGGCCATTTGAAGGTAGGCACTTAAGAAAGCTCTATAGGGAGAAAAACGCCTTTAAAGTTTCTGCAGTTCTCACCTGTTCTCACCTGCTGGGAGTGACAATAGGGCTCATTTACATCTCATTTAGATAAGCCACACCCCCTGTAAAGCTGCATGGACCACATACTATTAATAATAAAGGATAATGTGCATTGTAAATGTCAGTAATTTATCTTTTTTGACTTATAAAAATGATTTAGAGATAACATGTTGCAAGACACTCCTTTAAAATCTGGCCATCATTTTTAATGTTATTATTTTAATGTTTATATAAAGAAAAAGTACATATTGATGCTAATTTTATTTGTTATTTGCTGGTTTTCTACATAAAACTTGGTGAATTGATTTCATTGTGTAGCATTAGGACTTTTTGAACAGGATTCTGTGATAACCGTGATCATTTTGGCCACTATAATCATTAAATGAAATTTTCTCACCTGAGAAGACAAAAGAATCACATTATAATGACCTGAAATGACTTGCATAATAATGAGGCCTTTCAGTCAGGTAGGCTGTGAAAAAACTCTGTGATGGTGTATATCAAACATACAGAAAAAACAGCAATACTGTGAAATATTATTACAATTTAAAATAATGGTATTATATACTTTAAAATATAATGTATTTCTGTGATGCAAAGTGTCTGAACAATGTTACCTCTATGGCATTTCATATAGGCTTTTAGCTTAAAAGCATGTACATTTGGAGAAATATTGATGGATTCTCATATGTTTGTCAATTTTCTATACAGAGGAGTAATATTTATTCAATATTTATTGTCATCACTTTGAGTTGTGCTGCCGACTTGTGTCCCTGGTTTCCGTGACGGGTCACATATGTGAGGAACATGTATGTATATGTTTGTATTTTTGAAGGAATAACGTTTGTGTGGTTATTAAAAAAACAAAACTTAAGTCACTGAAATAAGGCCAAAAAAATTATATATATGTGTTCACAAGACTTCTGGGTATTAGAGGTTGTAGACTAAAGTTTTTGCTTCAAAATTATGTAAATATTATCCTGTCTACTCATTCATGTAAAACAAGAGAGATTTAAATTTTGTAAGACACTTTTTGTCAAGAAACACAGTATGCGTGGAGGCATGAATCATCATGAATAATGGGTGATTTACACCTGAGAAGACAAAAGAATCGCATAAAGAGCTGTAATGAGCTGCATAATAATGAGGCCTTTCAGTCAGGCTATGTGAAAAAAATGTCTCAAGCTCATCGTGGTGTATATCAAACATACATAAAAAAACAGCAAAACTGTGAAATATTATTACAATTTAAAATAATGGTATTCTATTATTATATACTTTAAAATATAATGTATTTCTGTGATGCAAAGTGTCTGAACAATTATGTTACCTCTATGGCATTTCATATAGGCTTTTAGCTTAAAAGCATGCACATTTGGAGAAATATTGATGGGTTCTTATATGTTTGTCAATTTTCTATACAGAGGAGTAATATTTATTCAATATTTATTGTCATCACTGAGCGCTGGATACTGTTTTTTCATTTCATACTTGCAGGCGGAGGGCGCTCTGCCCCTTTAGTGCACAAATGCCTCCTAAAGAAGAAAAGGCCATGTGACAATCCAGGAACTAACCGAACTAACAGAGGCTTTCAGAGATCGCTAACCATGGCTATGCAAAACATTTTTGAAGATAATAAATACACGATTGAGACAATGTATACATGTATTGCCTCAGAATTTGCGTCTGAATACCGCTGGCTCCGTGGGCGTGGCCACATTAGTGGATAATTAGCTGAATCACGGACTTCTGACATGGCTCTTTTTTCATACAGATTACATAAATAGAGAATAATTGTTTTCGATTTGACTTACACGATTTAAAACCTGACATTTCAACGTTTTTTTAACATAAGTCTCATTTTTGTGTCATTAGTATTCACTAAGTTACAGTTCATTTTCTGAGAACTATCAGATTGGACTTCGTTCAGAGGGAGACGAGAGATCACGCATCATGTAAGTTTTCTATATTTTGCAAAAAGCACAACATTTTGTTTTTACTCTGAGTATACACAAATAAAAGAAGATATTCCACAGATTAAAATGGTGTATAACTCTTAATTATATGTGCAACATTGACAGTATTAACAGTATTTTGAGTCTCTTTCACACTGGTAAGAAAAAAACCGAGGTGGTATCGCCGGCGAGACCTCAGTGTTAATATTATAAAGTGACGAGAATACTTTTTGTGCGCCAAAAAAAACTAAATAAGGGACATAATAGCGAGCAGGAAGGACCACTTTAAGCGAAATAATTTCGGACGACAGGTCTCATCCTCTGAGCACCACGAAGGAAACGAACAATAAGTTGGTGTTTGCCCTGGGGGCCCTTGTTTAAAGGCACGTGGAAGGCAGCTAAGGCCGCCACATAGACCTTTAGCGTGGACGGGTAAAGACCATCAGAGAATCGGCTTTGGAGGAACTCCAGCACTGAAGCCACTGGGCAGTTAACTGGGTCCACCTGGTGTTCTCTGCACCATGTAGCGAACACGTTCCACTTTAGAGCTTAAAATTTCCTCGTTGAGGGAGCTCTAGAATGTAGGATGGTCTTAACAACCTCGTTTGAGAGACCAGTGCTCAGATGTTGGTCCCCCTCAATGCGTACAGACGCCGCCTCAGCCACGCCTGAACCATGGCATCCAGCCCCAGGAGGGCTGGATGCGTGAGGAAGAACCAAAGCAGGCACTGGGTGTTTTTGTGAGAAGCAAACGGATCCACCTCCGCTTGTCCAAACTTCCTCCAAATCAGCATCCATTCCCCGGGCCTCAGCCCCTGCCTCGACAGGATGTCTGCTACCAAGTTTTGGTCCCTGAGAATATACACTGCTCTGAGCGAGAGCAATTTCCCCTGGGACCACAGAAGGACCTGATGCGCCAGTCAGGCGACAGCGGGGCATCGATGAGGAAAGCCCTGTATTTCTCACCGATGCCCGACAAGTTCAGCCACAGTGCCTCTCCGTTGCTACCAATGCTGCCATGGAGCGGCCGATGGCATTGGCTGTCTCCTTGGTAGCATGGAGAGACAAGTCTGCAGCTCGGCGCAGTTCTTTGATATCATCAAGCCCAACCTCCCCGTTGTCATCTAGATCTTATAATAAGTCGGCATTGTACGCCTGCATAATGCCCATGGTGTGCAGGCATGCACCAGCCTGACCTGCTGACATATATGCCTTACCCACCAACGCAGAAATTGTATGGCAGGGTTTGGTGGGTAGCGTCGGAGCCTTTAGGGATGACACGGTGTCGGGTGAGAGATAAGATGCCAGTGTCTCTTCAACCTGTGGCATCATCCCATAAACGTTCTCTTTCGAGCCCAGGATGGAGGAATAATTATGGACTATAGGGCTTGACAGTCTGGCAGAGAATGGTTTCTTCCACGATCTCAACACCTCTGTATGGAGATTGGGAAAAAATGTCAGACTCCGGCATGAATGCTGTGACCAAGACTGCAGGAAGCAATCATCAAGCTTACTTTTCTTCTTTGCTTCCTGCTTTTCTGTTGGCCATTCAATGATAAGTTTGGCCACTGCTCTGGTCACAACCTCCAGCAGCTCCTCAAATTTAGGGGATTGAGGTGGTGAATCCTCAATCTCACCTGCCTCGATGCTTAAAATGTCTAATTCCTCAGAACCAGACATTTCTAACATCAGGTCTTCGCCCAGGGCGGAAGCTGCAGAGCGGGCTTCCGATCCCTGAATGAGAACATCGGAGCTGGCTTCTGAAAGCTGAGAAATGGCTGAAGCTCAACATCCTCCATCTGCGATCCCCATGACCGAAGACGGCACACTGCCTCGGCAGATGCGGGACCCGAACCACGGGGAGCGTGAGCCTGACCCGACTCATCAAACAGGGCCAGGCGGGAGTGGAGGGTTCTGAGCGGCAGAAGCTCAGTTTGCACAGACAGCACCCTCGAGTGCCGCCTGTGCATGCTCCGCTCCAAGGCACATAACACATAGCGAGTGTGTATCTCCCGAATAAAACGAGGACAGGGAAATGCACACTGCCTGAACTGCCTCTGACTCGCCATAATATATGATATAATATATGATATATGCGACAAACAACACCAAATAATACAGACAAGAGCAACACAGAACGCTTGCTGAAGAGCAAAAGCTGACACTGTTGTGTGCTGGCTCCCCTTTGTAGCTTCCTGTACGCAGGCACATGTGAGGACATGACAACATGAAATCAGGATTGGACTAGTTTGATACGTACTTCAGACGCTGTCACGCTGGAGGCGTTCCCCAAAGTGTCATTACGACACAGCGCGAGTTCCCTCGAAAGGGAACTTTCTGCTCTGTGAACATGGTCATATCTCATTCAAAAGATAAAAGATAAAGATGATAAAAAAGATAAATAAGACCTTTATTGCATGTCACAATTTGTTCACGAGACACGCTGGAGTCAATGGCATTTTAAGGTTGCCATAACACTTCTTCAGGTGGCAATTTTTCAAATTGTGGAGGATTTGACCATTTTGACAGATAAGAACTGATTTTGGGTTTTACTTTCATACAAAAGGCAATTTTTTGCCCTTGGAAGACTTGTGATTGTACTTTTATTTGCCTGTCGTGTGTTTTATATAGTTTGTATGTTTCAAAAATATCTAAATAACAATGCTGTAATGCTGAGTGCTCTCAGAGATGAGTTAAGGCAGGATCCATATGCAGATGAACTTTATTTAAATTAATAACCAAAATAAGCAAGAGAAAACCAGGGAGCAGAACTGAGAACATTGACAAAACATCCAACAAAGGACAACACCAGACACTGAACAGATGAAACATTGGGGATTAAAATACACAAGGTAACAAGAGGCTAATGAGTGACAGGTGTAGGTAATGAGTAGCCATGGTAACAAACATCCATCCATTTAAAAAAAAGACCTTCCCTGTGTACCACAGCCTTAGCAGGCATTAGGCTTTTTTCAGCAAAGGTTGCAGGCTTGCCTTCAAGTGGTTTTGCAGGGAAACACAAGACCATAATCATGACAAATCCAATGTTCAAATTGAAAACTATACCCCAAACTTTTATGTATTGATGACAAAATGATAACCCAGCATATTTCATGATGGTAAAATTTAAATGTCTGCCTATTGTTGCCAAAGGTTTATCATTAACACTCTGAGGTCTGAGGGTATCGCCGGCGATACCACCACGGTTTTTTTCTTACCAGTGTGAAAGAGACTCAAAATACTCCATCAATGTTGCACATACAATTAAGAGTTATACACCATTTTAATCTGTGGAATATCTTCTTTCATTTATGTACACTCAGAGTAAAAACGAAATGTTGTGCTTTTTGTAAAATAAAGAAAACTAACATGATGCGTGATCTCTCTTCTCCCTCTGAACGAAGTCTAATCTGATAGTTCTCAGAAAATGAGCTGTAACTTAGTGAATTCTAATGACAAAAAAATTACACTTATGTCAAAAGAAACGTTGAGATGTCAGCTTTTAAATTGTGTAAGTCAAATTGAAAACAAACCTTCTGTGTTTATGTAATCTGTATGAAAAGAGAGCCATGTCAGAAGTCCGTGATTCAGCTCATTATCCGCTAATGCGGCCACGCCCACGGAGCCAGCACTATTCAGACGCAAATTCAGTCAATACATGCAGACATAGTTTCAATCGTGTATTTATTATCTTGAAAAGTGTTTATCTGGATGTTAAAGCCATGGTTAGCGAGCTCTAGAAGACCTGGTTCAGGTAGGCTGTTAGTTCCTGGTTCTTCTTCTTCTTTATATGGATTTGTGGACTAAAGGTGTACAGAGCGCCCTCCGGCTGCAAGTATGAATTGAAAACACAGTATCCAGCACTCATAGTGATGAGAATAAATATAGAATAAATATTACTCCTCTGTATAGAAATTTGACAAACATATAAGAATCATCAATATTTCTCCAAATGTGCATGCTTTTAAGCTAAAAGCCTATATGAAATGCCATAGAGGTAACATAATTGTTCAGACACTTTGCATCACAGAAATACATTATATTTTAAAGAATATAGTAGAATACCATTATTTTAAATTGAGCTGAGACATGATTACAGAGGGTTTTTTTCACAGCCTACCTGACTGAAAGAGCTCATTAATATGCAAGTAATTTCAGCTCATTACTATGCAATTCTTTTGTCTTCTCAGGTGTAAATGAGCCATTATTCATGATGACTCACGCCTCCACGCATACTGTTTCTCTTGACAAAAAGTGTCTTACAAAAACTAAATCAATATATTGTTTTATATGAAGGAGTAGGCAGCATAATTTTTACATAATTCTGAAGCAAAAACTCTAGTCTACAACCTCCAATACCCAGAAGTCTTATGAACACAGATTTAATATACTTTTTTTGGCCTTATTTCAGTGACTTGAGTTTAGTTTTTTCAATAACCACGCATAAACGTTATTCCTTCAAAAATACAAACATGTACTTACATGTTCCTCACATATTATGGTAGCCTAGTTTGTGCTGAATACAGTGTAATGACACTTGTGTCATTTATGTTTATGAACAACTGAAAAAAGCACAAATGTCAGGGCATGTCAAAACTTCTCCAGGGCCCCAAAAATCCTCAGACCCCAGAGGGTTAAAGGCAATAGTTTAACATTGAAAAAATATGCCCTTGTGAAAGTACACTTTAGAATACTTTCACTGAACAAAAAAAGTGTGATGATTTACGTGATTTAATCTTGTACATTGGTCCCACATGAATTAGTTAAGTTAAACAATTTGTTCACGCAATTTCAACATCATGGAATGAATCGTTTAAGTAACCCAATTAAATAGTATCAAAGTCATTTAAATTAATCCTGTCAGGGAATCATATTATTTAATTTCATATATTTTTGTGTCACATGATTGAATTATAAGATTGAGCTAAGCAGTAAAATATGCACTGTACCAGTCCACAACCTAAGCAAATGCCTCCACTCTTCTCCACAAAAGAATGGTAAAAGCAATGTCATTTAAAGGTAGGGTAGGCAATTTATGAGAGGCTAGCAACCTCTCCCAAATAATCGGGCTGATTACCTAGGATTGTCGGAAGGGGAGAAATGTCCCGATTATCTTGATGGTTCTACACATTATTTGATCAGATTTTCCTGTGGTGTGAGGTGTGTTAAGAGTGACTGAATCTGCTCGGAAGAACGTTGGAGCCGCCCCGATTGAAAAGAAATCCTGATGTGTGGGGGGAACCCAGAGGACAACCGTGCGCATACTCTGGAGATTATCATGTGAAACGAAACAATATCCAATCAGAAAGCGAGCTGACAGAAGATGAAATCAAAACAAATGCAGTTATGGCGCAGCACAAAGTTAAATGGATTTGGACAGCAGAGATGGAGGATCAGGTTGTCGATTTGTGGCTACAGCACGAGTTTTTATACAATGTGTCCTGTAAAGCATACCAAAATCATTCCAAACACTATCATCGCAATTTCTTCAAGCCTATTTTCCGCTATGTTTATTCTGAAGTCGCGAGAGATTTTGTGAGATTTCCTGTGTTCACAGTCGGGACTCTGGTTGAAAATCTGTTTGTGTGTGGTGTGCTGTTTTTGTCACATCACGGCACACCACACTATAGGAGCAAAATGGTTAGGATTTTTTGTCATCATGTTTGTGGTCTCTCACATTTTGAAAATCTTATAAGATTTTTTAAAATCTTTTAGTGTACCCAGCATAAGGGAGCACATGAGGAGCAAGGGAACCATGACACAAACTGCATGAATAAAATGACAAAATAAAAAACATGAAAATATAAACACGAACCAAAACCATGTGACAAAGAGTAAGTAAGTGAATAAACTCAACTTTCGGTTCCAAAAACAGAGGTATGCAAGTAGCCATAGCAACTTGCTCTCTGAACATAATGGTTATGTTCCAGGGTTAGTTTGCTTAAAAGGTATTCAGATGTGTGTTATATTATTACATTACATTATTACATTATATAAATTATATTATTTATTTCTTAGCATCTGTTTCCATGGTGAATCATCGATTCGTCGCTCTGTTGAGAATGTCTTGTTTGTTAACCAGGAACATACCCTGAGTGGGCTAAACCTACTCCATGACGTGTTTTTGGAACCAGCATACCTCGAGTAAGCAAAGTTTGGGTTCATCAACCGAGAGTTCAGGGTATATATGACTGTAAGTTAACCTTGCTTTCTGGAATACCCCCCAGGGCAGAAGCAAAACAGAGAAATCCAAAGTAAACGGGCAGAAAGCCAAAAACCATGAACATAAGAAACCAAAGACAGAGCACCCAGAAAAGACTTCACAAAGGGCCTGTTTACACCTGGTCACTTCATGCGTTTTCTCTGATCGGATAGCTATCTGATTTATAAAAATGATTGCATTTACACTTGGCCACATAAATGTGTCTCCGCAAAACCAATTCCCGCGCTATATGCAGATTTCATGGAGTTCACGTCACCGAAAGCAACAAATATGAGCTGTATTTTATTGATCAAAATCAAAGACGCAATAGGAGAGAGCGTGGCATCAGCACTGGTAAGATCATTTAGTTTCATTACTTTTAATGAAGATGATTGTGTTTTGAGCGCCTGAGACTTTCAGTTTGATTTGCGGCAGTTTGCACGTTGTCTGGCTGAATAGATATCAGCTGCTCATCTGCGGCGATGCGTGCTGCAGTGGCGCTGTCATATCTGGCTATAACATGTTATTTAGCCCATAACACGCTCTCACACATTTATTTTTTAGTATTTTTGGGAGGAGTTAAATTTACATATGTGGTTTCAACAACCAGAATGCGTCCCAGACCACCTTCTGAAGTGGTTTGAGCGATTGGATTTATATCCGTTTCGAATGCATTTCGGAGGGCATTTAGACCTGAGGCCGTATTCACAAAACATCTTAAGGCTAAAAGTAGCTCCTAACTTGCCGATTTAGGAGAAACTCTTAAAAATAATGGGCGTGTCAGTCCTAATTTTAGGAGTCCTATATTTTTGCTCTAAGAGTATTTCACAAAGCATTTTAGCGCTAAAACTAGCTCTTAAATCTGTGAATCGTTAGGAGTAGTCAAGAGGACTCCTAAATCACTAAGACCAAATCACAAACAGTCCTAATCCACCTAAAGACACTGTACATCATGAGGTAATAGCATTAGAGCTTTGGGTGCTGAACCTTTTCTTCATAAATGCAATACAATTTGATTTATAGATTTGAATCTACGATGAGACGCCAAAAAAAATCTTTAACAAATAAATAAATATTGTCTGATTACCTGTGCCAGTGGTTTTCATGAGTTCACATTTACAAATGATTGAATAGAGTAAAAAAAATTAAAAAATACACATATTTGGTGTGCTGTCCAAGAGATGCAGACATCCAAGAGGCGGTCCACAATTCACTGTATATACTAGTTTAATTAGTGACACTTTAAAACCTTTATTTGAATATGGCAACATTTTTATTAAAAATATTTATTTGAATAGGGCAACATTTGTATTTTAAAACCTTCATTTTAATATGGAAACATGACACCTCATTCTACAATATTTCTATGATTAAATCGCTGACTCCTCCCCCATTAGCCAATCACTGTGTGTATAGTCCATAGCAACGTCAATCCCGCCCTTACTCTTAGTTTAAGACTTCAGTCAATTCCTTAGTAAAAGTTTGTCTCAGCAGCTTTGTGAATAGGTTTTAAGAGAGAACTCTTAGCTAAAAACTTTTACTGCCATTTAGGAGAACTCTTAGTGGTAAGATAAAATGTTTTGTGAATACGACCCCTGGTCTTTTCACGATCGGTTTGCTATCCGACCAGTGAAAACACATGAAGTGACCAGGTGTAAACAGGCCCAAAAAAGTGACTGAATGAACCAGGCTTAATAAAGGCAGGGGCTTACAATGTAATGAAAAACAGCTGGGAACAATCAGGGATTCTGGCCAAGCAGGTACTACTGTACCAGCATCCAGTTTTTGTTTGTCCAAATTAATTGCATACATTTACAAAATGAGCCTACAATAGCAGAAATAAGCCTTTTTAATTAAAATAAAGGTCCATGTTTAATAATTTTCATAAAATTAAATAAAATTGTTTAATGAAATATATTTAAATATATAAAATATTTAAGAGATTGTTGTTTAATTTAGTTTTATACATATTTTTATATTGTAGCAAATTAGCTCAGAGGGGAAATATTAATAATTCATAACTTATGATTAATTATGAATATTCAAATCAGTTAATCAGATTAACTTGATGTAGCAACATTAACATTACAATCAATCAATTCATTCTGTGAACACTCAGTATTGATTATTAATTAATTCTAAGAAAAGGGTATTGCCCTTTCGAAGGGAACTCCACTCTGCGTTCGAAAACGCTTTGGGGAACGCCACGTGACCCAGGTGTCTGAAAGCACTATCCAAAAACTCCAATTCCTATTGGCCGGCGACAGCCTATGACGTCATACGGCGCGACCCGGAAGTATAAAGGAGCGCCTGGAGAGACAGCCAGCATCTCATCGTCTTTCGGTCCTGTTCTGTCTGATTGCATCTATACCAACTCCGGTAGGGTTTTTTTTATATACCTTACAAACGTTCATGAGAGTGTGTTTATCCGTGTCCCAGGGTTTGACACTGGATATACATATTTTTCTGGGCGTTCTCTGTCTGGAGAGGAGCACGCATACACAGTGCTTGAGGGCACTGCTGTGTGTTTGTCTGTTGTTTACTCTGTTCTCGTTTGGCACTCTTCCCGAGGGAAGAGCTGTCTGCATCTCTGCCTGG
>RJVU01012097.1:243013-309198 GCA_003731715.1 Anabarilius grahami | reverse complement strand
CTTTTTGACACACTGGAGTTTGTTTGGGTGTATTTCTCTTTGAGAATTATTTCTATACACTTTTACTGGCCAGGGGCCCAAGTGGTAGATCCAACCCCGTCTTTTGCGGGTTGTTTACCATGCTTGGGACCTAAACACTGCCACGAGCTGATGCCACGTGTCTGTTGAGGTTATAGGCCCCTCCAGGCCTTCCTTAACACGTGTTGGCGTACACTGTACTCCTCTTGTTTAAAGAATAAAAGGTGCTTTTACTGAGTACACTGCTCGTTGGATTGTGTCAGGTTACTCTAGTTGAGCTAAGAGTCACCTAGAGCCTAGGGTGGATCTTTGTGCTCCTAGAAACGGCCACGAGACTTACGCCGTGTGTCCTAGAGGTTGCTAGGCCTGCGGGCCGCCTTTTGACACACTGGAGTTTGTTTGAGTGTATTTCTCTTTGAGAATTATTTTCTATACACTTTTACTGGCCAGGGGCCCAAGTGGTAGATCCAACCCCCTCTTTTGCGGGTTGTTTACCATGCTTGGGACCTAAACACTGCCACGAGCTGATGCCACATGTCTGTTGAGGTTGTAGGCCCATCCAGGCCTTCCTTAATACGTGTTGGCGTACACTGTACTCCTCTTGCTTTAAAGAGTAAAAGGTGCTTTTACTGAGTACACTGCTCATTGGATTGTGTTAGGTGGATTGTCATGCAGGCACGTTGCAGCCTCTTATGCTGTTGAAGTTATCTGTCTACCCCAGCAAAGACAGATGTTCAGGGTGGCCCTTCCAGGCCACTTTCTGAATATACTTCTGTTTTCACATATACTACTATCATGCTGTAGGCTCCTCTTTGGCCTCCATGAGTATGTGCCCTTTTGCATGGTCCACCTGTTAGGTGAGCTTTGTACTTCCCTTTCAGGGTTGTGTTTATAATAGTGCTTAGCTCCCTAAGCTGATCAGGGTGGTAGGCCTTAATCAGGCCTCCTCCTAAGATTCAGCCCCAGGCTGGTTTGTGCTCCTCTTTATCAGGGTTCTCTAGCGCACAGCCTCCTCAGTGCGTTAATTAAGCACTGGGTAGATCCTAGGATGAGTGGATTATCTCCCCTCGATATGAGGGTTCATAGCACTCAGCTGAGTTCTGCTCTCCAGGATGCCCGTCTCTACGCGTGGGTTTGCAGTCACTCTTACTTACTATCTTCTTGAAGATTGCGTTTTAGAGGCTCTGTATTCAGACAGGGTTGGCCTGAACTAAGTCTGTTCCTTAACAAAACCAGGTCGGCCTCCCTGGTGGCTTTAGGGGTGACTTTGTTCCCCTCTAAGTGACTGGCCGAGGTTCCCTTTGGTTCCTTGGCCACATTCCCTTAAAGGGACCACTTTCTCTTCTGAAAAGCTGGTTCCAGACGCCTTAGCAGCTTCTGTAGGCCCTCTGAGGAAGGCCTTCTTGAAGTTCAGCTTGGGCTGTTGGCCAAAGGGAATGCTGTCACTGACAGCCTGGTGTGACCCGAAGGGGAGTTGCCAAGCAGTTCGCGAACTGCTTTTGGGCCTTTGTCTCAAGCCATATTTTTTGGCAGGCACTCTCCTCAAGCATGGCGACGTGGGTATATCGTTCCCCAAAGCGTTTTCGAACGCAGAGTGGAGTTCCCTTCGAAAGGGAACGTCTCAGGTTACGTATGTAACCATAGTTCCCTGAGAACAGGGAACGAGACTCTGCGTTTCCTTGCCATGCTTCGGGTTGCCTGCCTGCAGAACAGTCCCTCAAGACGATAGATGCTGGCTGTCTCTCCAGGCGCTCCTTTATACTTCCGGGTCGCGCCGTATGACGTCATAGGCTGTCGCCGGCCAATAGGAATTGGAGTTTTTGGATAGTGCTTTCAGACACCTGGGTCACGTGGCGTTCCCCAAAGCGTTTTCGAACGCAGAGTCTCGTTCCCTGTTCTCAGGGAACTATGGTTACATACGTAACCTGAGACGTTTTCATGGCCACAGAAAAATTCTTTCTTAGCATTTACAGCGCTAAGAGCATGTAAAAAGATCAAGATCATTTAAGTGACACTTATTTGCAGGCAGGGAGTCCAAACCAAATATGTATTGTGCACAAATTGTATTAACTAAATCACGAACACAACTAATCTAACAAACACATACAAACACAATCACATGTACATAGGTAAAATGAAAATGGGAACAGGAAATGAAGCTATGGAAAAGAGTCATTAAATCACGAAAAGAACCATCAGCGTATCACTTTAAAACTTAAACTTCTTGAAGGCTTGTGATGGTTCCATGAGTTTCAATCGATTTCTTCTGCGTTGAATGTAGAAATAATGATGAACTTGCATGGTTAGTTTGACACTTGTAGTTGGGAAAGAGTTATCTCTCTCTTCTAGGTAAGCACATGGCTGTAGTGCAGGTTTAGGCCTGCCAGCCTGGGCCAACAGGCCACCCAGCAGGAGATGTCTTGAGTCAGTCACAGGAGCAAGAGAAGGCGGTCACACTGACAGTGCCTTTTAACTCTGTGTGAAGGTCCCACCTCCATAGGTCAGACAAAGTAAGCTTAAGCTCTTGGATGGAAACTTTTACGATCCTTTGTCTCAAGCAGATCGTTTGCATATGTAACTGGATTGGTTGTTGAATAATAAAACTATTAAAGATTCTTGTAATACTGATGTTGCACAGGTATCGACATATCATATACACAATCATTTAAATCTTTAAAATACAAACTCATAGACCCCAAACTTGGTATAGGTGAAGTTACATTAACCATTGGTTCTATCATAAAATAAGCATAAAACAAAATACCATACAAAAGACACTACACAAGACAACCATAATCCTACACACAATGTCCTGGGCCCTCATTTATCAACAGTGCGTAGAAAAGGTTCTATATTTTGTCCAACGAATGAAATTTAGAATGTGCCTAAGTACAAGAAAATCCGTATTTATCAAACGTGCGCACGCAGTTCTTACGCACATGAGTAGGCAATCATTGTTGATAAATACCACATGTGTGTAAGTACCATGCTCGTTCATGTTCATGGTCATTAGCATTCGGAAACGCCTCCAATGAACCATATATGGTGACAACACTTCCCTTTAAAAGTCACGTGATTGTGTTTTTTCCTCACCGCAATAATAGCAAAGAGAGCTCTTGCCAAGCAGATCAGCATGATCTTGGAAAACGTGCTCTCTGGAGGACATTGTTTGCAAAGTCTTCCAACAATGCAAGATAAAATAAAATAAAATAAAGATAAAGTTTACTTAATTTTTACTTAAGTTTTTGCACACAAACTATTTAAGTAAATTTCAAATATGGATTTAAGTTACTCTACTTGGCTAAGATAAGTAAAATTATAAGTAATTTTAACTTTATCAGTAAAAAGTTGAGTAATTTCTATTTAGTTTAAAACTCTTTTGCAATACATTTTACACAAACAATATAACACTGAATGAAACCATGCTATTGATGTGTATGCTTTTACTTAGAAACATTTAAGCAGGTAATATGAAAGATATCGTGTATACATCATATCTACTTATTAAAAGTAATGCTATAGTTGAACACAGAGACGTCAATACTTGGTACACAACACACAATGACGGTAACATTTGCTGGAACATGTTTGAGTGTGATTGTGGCATTTTGAGTAGAAAATGAGCTCCAAATGTCACAAAATGTTAAGTTACTAAACCTAACCACAAAAGCAATGATAAAACAGTGTAAAAACAGCTGGAAAACAGCAAAAAATTGACCTAATTAATTATTCAAGGCCCAGTGCATGATGGGAACACCAGTATCAGAAAAGTTGAGTAGTTTTACTTAATTTTATAATGTTGATATTTACACTTTAATTTCTACAAGCTTAAATTGAGTACTACTAAATAACTTGCATTTATTTTTTTGTTTTTTTGTTTTTCTGTATTACTTAACCATAATTTTTTTTTTTTTTTACAGTGACACCAATTACGCACTGTGTGTAAAACTAGACAATTGATAAATTAAGTGTTTTATAATTAAAGGAAACACAGGACATGTGGATTGCTTAATGCATACTGTGACACTCTAAAATGATTTTTGTGTGTAGTGCCACTATTCTACCACTAGATTATCTGCGTAAGCATGCTCAGAGGTGTGCTTATATTTACACACATTTCTACGTATAAGTACAAGTTGGTGAATCCCACACTTTGCGTGAAACTGTTCTTACGCACTCACTACGCACAAATCTGTCCGTACGCACCATTGATAAATGAGGGCCCTGGGATGCATGTTCATTCACAGATTAGTTTGTCTATAAATGCAGGAAAGTCTGTAAGGGCTTTAAGGGCTATGGATTTTTCCTATGGCCTCTGCTTTTCCACATGGCTACATTATTCAGAGCAATAAACCACCTTATCAGTTAACAGGTATCTGTGGTTACTGAGACGCTTGCCCAAGTGAGTCTTTTGAGGGATGGGTCCACAGACCCCAGAGTGAGTTTTAAAGATTATTTGTTAAAAATGACAAATAATTGTGTCTGATTTTTCTCAGTCGTTACAATATCTATATATTTTGTTCTAATGTCACAAGTAAATAATCTCAAGGTTTACGGGTTCCCTTTCAGTCGGTCACTCTCAACGTTTTCTTTGAGCCAGTTCTTCGGGAAGAAACCTCTTTCTTCATGCTGGCGAGACAGTACTTCAGCGGTGGCCACATTCTCCAGCTGATTTCAAACAAACAGCTGTTTTTACAGCTACAGAGAGTGAGTGCCTTCAATGAGCTACTGATCATTCAGCTGTGAGTGAGACGTAAAAGCACAGCTGCAGGTCTTGCTTGACACTCTGGGAGACCGAGGAGATCAGCGAGAGCTTATCCGCCAGGCAAAACTCAGATGGACCTCTCGCTCCTCTGCGTGTCATGTGCCATCAAGCTGCCAGACTGCAGCATGAATCGCCAGCTGTGCAGCTTCTGGATGGGATTGCTGGTCCTTCTCATTGGGGAACCTAGCGTTTCATTCGACATCTGATCCTCAGCTGGAGCCCCGATCGCTGTATCGGAGAGAGGGTTGTTATGCTCCTGAAATGAGGATGACACTGAGCTTCCCACTGTAATGGTGTGTGCTTATGCTGACTCAGATTCAGAGTTGACAGCCATGCTTTCCCGGGTCTTCCCAGATGTGCATGGAAAACTTGGCAGTATGGAGCTATATTGGTGCCAAAATTTGCATGAAAAGTTTTCTTCTCTGTCACTACCCTCGACGGTGGGGTGGCTGTGAAAAAACAGACTACCTCCGCCCTGCATGTGAGGCCAAGGCACTCTTAATGCACAAGGGTGGTTCTGAGCCAGAGTTGACCTGCGCATGCTGACTAACCACCCCTACTTCATTGTACCCAAGAAAGGCAGTAGGTTATGACAAATCTTGGACATGCAAGTTTTGAACCGAGCTTTACACAAGCTACAAAATGTTGACGCAGAAATACATTTTCGAATGGATCTGTCCCCAAGATTGGTTTGCAGCGATTGACCTTAAGGACGCATACTTTCTTGTCTTGATTTTCCCTCGACCCTGGCTGTTTGTGCTTTGCGTTCGAGGATCAAGCATATCAGTCGAGCCCAACCGGACCTGGTTCCCAGAATTGATGCTCCTCGCCTACGGGCAGACCCTGTTGAGTCCTCCGATCACCCCTGGCAGCCAGACGTGGTGGAGTGTCAGGCGCCAGGCCTACATCTGTTGTATCCTTGAGAACAAGTTCTAGGCTGGGTGCCCATATGTGCGACCCTGAGGGGATCCTATGTGTGTAATTTTCACGGTAAAGCTCCTAAGCGGAAGCCTGTGTCTTTCCCTTGGCAGAGTCCGCTCTGCCATCTCTGCCATGTGTTGCATCCTCCCAAAACTGGGTGAGAACCACTCAGAGACCTCCATATGAAGTACGGCCCTACGGAGGTAGTCCATATGTGTATACTCCACTAGACCTCCTGTGGAGGATGTGGCCTCCGCAGCGTTCTTTTTCCTATGGAAAGGGTACGCTTTTCCAGTGTTATCCAAGTTCACTGAGTGGGCAGTGTTCATCTCTCTGTGTAAGCCCTGTCCCATCTTCGAGAGGGTTCAGCAGGCTTACGCAGGGCACTGGAGAGCGGCAGCACCTGTGGCGCTTTGATAGGGATGCCAATTCATCAGTCATCGAAGTAATGTCGAGAGTGACCGACTGAGAGGGAACGTTACATCCTGTTGCCACAGCTGCTGTACCCATGCTGGGGTGCCAGGTCCCCAACTTCGGCTCGGCTCCTAGCGAAAACCTGATTTGCGCTTGCATCTGCTGTTGACTTATACCCACGCTGTGAGGCAGAGCAGCTGAATGCAATAATCGCTTAGTAGCTTATCGTTTTAGTTACACTCGAAGTAGATTGTCCTCTCCAGTGAGATACCAATTCCTTTGTCATCGTCAAACGTCTCTATTCCCTCCTTCAGGGAACGAGGGTAACATACATAACAAAGATGATTTTACACGATGTTTTGGTTCTTTTGTTGTGTAGGTTTGGTGAAGTGTAGCCTATAATAAAAACAAACATCGTTGTGTGTACCTTCTCACCGCTACTTCCTGATGGTTTAGAGAACAATTACTCCAAGTCGCCCCCTGTTGTTTCAAAGAATAGTACAACTGCGAGCGCATCAAGTATGAATGCTTTGTATGTTTGGGGAGGAGCGCAGGCAGACAGTGGAGGCTCGCGCTGCGGAGCCAGGCAAAAGTATAAACAAGGCTTAAGGGTAGGTTTTGTGTGGGTTTCAGTACGGTCTAATAGGGAAATATAAGAAGTAAGTCTTCTTGATGCTCAAAGTTAATGAGAAAGCACAATTTATTTTCCTAAACCACTTCACCAGAAATCCTGCCCTACAGCTAATTTCATTGGTTATGGTTACAGTGATGGGTAGGTTTAGGGATCAGTGTTTGGTGTAGGCAATCAGTACTGATCGACATGACTAATAAAATCGTAAGTATCGGCTGCAGGGCAGCATAGGCATGGCTTCTGACGTCACACTTAGATGTGGACCAGGTTGGATGCTTCTCAGTTCAAGATAAGATGGCAATGGACTAGGGAGGAGTGCCCTCTGGTGCAGGGATGGGCGATACGGACTTAAAACTATATTACAATATTTTATGATATTTATTGCGATAACAATATCGAAGATGTTATTGTCAAGATCACCAGCTGGAGTGCCTTCGAGAGCCACCAAGGGGCTCTCCATCACAGCTTCCCAGTGCTGACAGCCCATGGCGGAGTCGAGGGAGGGAGGAGCCAAGGTGGTGTAGTGACTGACGACAGCTGGGGGACGACGGCCAAGAATCCATGGGTCCAGATGGAGGACCACAGGAGCCGAGAGACATCGTTGGTGAAGGAGTCCCAGGCGAAGTCTCAGTGACGAGCATCGCAGGTGAAGCCAGAAAATCTGAGGCCAGAAGGGAGAAAGGAGCCCGCTGAAGCCGTAGGGACAGAGCGCAGCGGACGGCCCGGATGTCCATGGTGTAGGCAGAGTGACGATAGACCATAGGGGAAGCCGGTGGGACGAGGGATCCCAGTGGCGTCACTTGGACGAGAGTTCCTGGAGGAGACGAAGGTGGGAGGAGCCAGGGCGGAGCCGCAGGATCCTCAATTACAGGCGCTGCTGATGGATGCTTGACCTGTGACTTGACGTCCTGGCAGGGCATCTCCAGGGATGTCGCAGGGCTGCAAACTTCAAGCAGCGGTGAGGCTGGAGGACTGGCTGAGCTCTGGGATGATGGGGGTGAGAGCAGACTGAACATGACGATGGTTAGTAAGGTAACTTTCACACACATCATAGAAATGAGCACATCACAGTCTATTTCGCTAATTTTGCTGTCTTTAAACAGCGGTGAAGGCTCAATAACAATTACAGTACTGTCCTTAAACAGCGATGAAGTTTCAAATACCGGGTGGGTAAGGATGGGAGGTGATTTTTCCTCACTGACGTCCGCTGATGTCATGGGCTCACATCCCTTGGTCGAACTTGCTCAGGGGCTCTACTTCCGGTGCGATGGTGAACTCTGTCCTTTGGTCCTCAGGCTCTGGCTCACCTGCCACGGTGGATGGTCCCTCAACGTCTGCGGGGGGCTCACGTGCATTCTCCGTGGTCGAAGGTGGTAACTTCGGCTCTGGGTCTGGCTGTGCTCTGTATCAGGACACGACACTCTCCAGACACCTGATGACTTATTCCAGTTCAGTCCTGTGGTGTCTGGGCGGTGATAGGGTGATGGAATGTTGCCCTGATCCAGAACAGGGTCTTCAGAGTCTTGTCGTCAAGGCTGATGATGGTTAGGCAACACAAATTCTTGACAATTCTTTGCTGTTTGCACTATTTTGTCCATATCCATAAGGGCGGTTCGGTCTTCTGTCATGCACTGTTGCAAGGAAGGCAGACGAGGAAGACAAGTACAATCCAAAATGTATTTTAATCCTCTGGGGTCTGAGGCTGATTTGGGGTCCTGGAGTAGTTTTGACATGCTTTGACATTTGTGCTTTTTTCAGTTGCTTATAAACATATTAATGACAAAAGTCTCATTACACTGTATTCAGCAGAAACTAGGCTACAAGGTAACACTTTAGAATACTGATCCCTCATTAATGAATATTTACACTGGAACAAATGAGTAATGCATTACTAACACTCTAGTAACTACTATTAACTAACAAGAAACTCTGATTAATGAATTAGTAAGTAATAGTGCTCAGATGAATGTGGTAGTTCACTATTAGCTAATCAGTAACTACTGTTTTTTTTTTTTTTTTTCATTCCTCCCAGAGAACTACTAAGAACTGCTATATACAGGTTCATAATTAACATGTATAATGTATAATTAATTCTAAAGTAAAGGTCATGGTAACACACTAGTAATGACTGAAGTATTACCAAGTTCTTCAGAAGGAATTACTAATTATTTGGATCCGTATTCTAAAGAGAAAAACGTGATAACTCTCTACTAACTACTGAAGTTATTTTAAACTTTTGAGGTTTTTATACATTTTCTGTACAGTTTTGTACAGTAATTCCTTCTGATGTATTTGGTAACACTTAAGTAATTACTAGTGGGTTACCATGATCTTCATTTTAGAATACTGATCCAAATAAGTAGTAGTTCCTTTAGAATTATGTAGTAACTCTTGAGTTATTACTATCCTATACTTTACAAAAACCTCAAAAGTTTACAGTGACTTCCAGTGCTTCCCACAGGTTTGAAATATACTTGCGGTGGTAGCCGGGTGAAAAATCCTCCTATTACCCATGGCACAAAAATGGTCTACTACGTGTAACTAACAAATAATGTGTGGTGATTTTTATTTATTTATTGAAATTAATTTTAATTACATAGCATACTATTACATTTAATTACATACTAATATTATGCATTATTATGCATTGTAAATTATGCAAAATTACAGCATATAAATGGTTCTCTTTTTCCTATGTTCTCCTTGCTATGTCATATAGTGTCTCTCTCAGAGAATGGGACACAGATTTTACTAGTTAAATTTATATAATGAATAATATACGTGTCAAATAATGTTCTTAGTCTTTTCTTCCTGTGGGGGAGACTACAATAATTTACTATGAATTAAATGCAAATTAAATACAATTTATTGTGTAACCAAAATACCAATAATGCCCAGAAGAAGAAAAAAAAAAAAAACTTAACATGTGACTTTTAATGATAAACAAGCCCGAAATACACCAGGACTCTTATTTTGCGGGCTGATCCTTCAGATTCGTACAACCGTCTAAAACATTTTATATAAAGGCCATAAAGTAGACATTGTAATAATTCATCAACTTGAGTTCATTAGCAATCGCTTGGCATCAGTGTTGGGTAAGTTACTTCAAAAAAGTAATTAATTACTAATTACATCATCAAAGTTGTATTTAAAATACTTTTCTAATTACTCTGTCTGAAAAGTAATTTAATTACTCAATAAGTAATTCAACTCATTACTAATTACTTCTTAAAATACCTATAAACCTTGACTGGATAGACAATAGAAAGGAAACTCTTTTAATAATTTAAAAGTCAAACATGGAATAGTTTAGCCTTTTATAGCGTTTTAAAACATTTTAGCTAAACATTACATTTTATTAAAACATACTAAAAAAATTTTTAGTAACAAATAGGGATGCCACGATACCAAAAATCTAGTAGTCGGTACAGATACCACCAAAAGTGCACAATACTCGACACTAAAGTCGATACCAAAAAATATTTAAAGATACAAATAAAACAATGCTATACATTTTTTCAGATAGGTCTAATAAGTAAAAATACCACAGAAATTGAATAACCAAATAAAAAATAACTCTGCATAGTCATAACTGTATAAATTAAATATAGATTAATCCTTATTAAAGCTTTTCTTTTGTTGTTTGATTATAATTTATAATTTATAATACCGACAGCCAATAGTAAACAGTAGCATGTTTTAAAGGCTGCTGTCACTAAGACCTAATGGACGGAGACAATATGCTGTTACACATGCTGTTCACATTCACATAACCGAATATATGCCAAGACGGGCATTTTAACATAACCGAGTGTGTATTTGAACGTTTATGTGTAATAAACCACGAAAATCTGACACTCGCGAAAGGCGGCTATGTGTGTGCGCTTTAGTCGAGAGCGCACTGACTGAAGACTGTCTCTCAGAGAGCGCGCAAGTAGTTTTTTCTCCCTAGGACATAGCTTACATTTTACTGTAATGTTCTTGCCTACCTGTGTCAAAAAAGTGAAGTAATTGGAATATTTCAATTCTGCAAAACAGCCACTCGCTTAACGATTTTAAAGAGACAGCGTTCACTTTTACCTTTAGACGACAAATTTAGATTTTAAATTTAAAAATTGATTTAAATAGAACTGCTGAACTAATTTACAGCATGTAACTCAAGTACATTATAAGTAACTGTAATAAAATTATCTAAAAATGAACAGTAATCCCTTACTTTACTTTTTCAGTGGATAAGTAATTTAGTTACACCCAACACTGCTTGGCATAAATCTGCGCTTTTCATTGATTGAGAATCACATTGAAGCAGTCTGAAGCGCTGTTGCGCAAGCCTGTAGAATGCGCAACAACACCGCCTTGTGACTTTGCAACATGCAACGCTCTTTGTGAAATATCCACCGCATCTCTGCAGCGCACGTGGGAATGTCAGCGGGAGTAAACAGTTCTGACGCACACATAACGAGTAGGTATGAGGGGAGATTTTCCACTAGTTAATCGATCGCGGATGGTTTCATTATCTTGGGCGGATACAAAAGTATAAGAGGATAAAAATAATAAAAGCATAGGCTAAATGTGTCTCCAAATATACTTGGGCGGCCAATAATATTCCAAGGCGGCCCACCCAAGTAAAGTCTATGTGTGGGAAGCACTGACTAGTTACTAGAGAGTTGTCATGTTTCTCACTTTAGAATACTGATCCAAATAATTAGTAATTCCCTCTGAAGGATTTGGTAATACTTCAGTCATTACTAGTGGGTTACCATGACCTTTACTTTAGAATTAATTATACATTATACAGGTTCATAATTAACATGAATGATGCATAGAATAGTTCTTAGTAGTTTTCTGGGAGGTATGAAAAAACCGTAGCTACTGATTAGCTAATAGTGAACTACCATATTCAACTGAGCACTATTACTTACTAATTCATTAATCAGGGTTTCTTGTTAGTTAATAGTAGTTACTAGAATGCTAACAATGCATTACTCATTTGTTACATTGTACATGTTTTTTTTTCAGAGAATTACGTATATGCATGGCTTTTGAAAAGAAAAAAAAAAGTCACTGAAATAAGGCCTCAAAACACATACTAACTTTTTTCACAAGACTTTTGGGAACTGTATATTTTAGTCTAGAGTTTTTGCTTCACAATGATGTAAAAATCATCCTGCCTACTCAGAAATTTAAAATCAATACTTTGTTTTATATGACTAAGACACTTTTTTGTTTAAGAAGGCCATATGCGACGAGGCATCAATCTTCATGAATAATGCTGTGATTCACACCTGTGGAGATTAAGACCCTGCCCATAATGAGCCACATAATGAGCCATTCAGTGAGGAACTAAGAAAGAATGCAATGACAAATGAAATATATAATTTTTTGTTTGTAGTTTATTTAAAATATAGTTAACGAGAGTCAAAGACACATTTTGAGTACACAGTTATACCTGGAAATAAATCATGTTTAAAGATATATGTGAACATCACATACCTGGTGTTTCTGCACTGGAGAAAAAGAAAGAAAGACCAAAAAAAAAAAACACTTTACGGCTTCCAGTCAGTGATCTTAGTATCATATACATGCAGTCCAATGTGTGCCAATATCTGGTTACTATAATTCTCAAATCTTTGAGATAAAAGAAAAAGCCCTCTGTGAGCATGCTGATAACAGGATCATATCAGCTATTGTATTAACGCTAATATAATGTCCACTGTTAACAGAAAACATGATTTTTGTGATCTAATGCATGCACATCATGTGAAGAAAATTTTGTATAGGCCTATTATTTCAAATTACAGTACTGGTCAAAAGATTGGACACATATTACTATTTTTAATGTTTTTGAAAGAAGCCTCATGCTCATCAAGCCTGAATTTATTTGATCAAAAATACAATACAAATACAAACACAATCATCGGCTTGATCAAGTTGATCCTCGATCGAAATTAAATTGAAAGTGTTCTTCCTCTGAGGCAAATTCTTCCAGAATTATTCCCCACTGTGTCTCAAAATGATGTACATAAATCTGACTAAGCTGATGTGGGCGTTGTTGAATGTTGCATGGATCGCCTCAAAATTTGCGTTTGAATAGTACGCGCGCTCCGTGGGCGTGGCCACATTAGTGGATAATGAGCTGACTCGCGAACGACTGACATCTCTCTTTTCAAACAGATTACATAGAGAATATTTGTTTTCAATTTGACTTACATGATTTAAAACATTTCAACGTTTCTTTAGATATGTCTCATGTTTTTGCGATTAGAATTTACTAAGTTACAGTTTATTTTCTGAGGACTATCAGAATGGACTTCATTGAGAAAGAGACTGCAGCTCGCGCATCATGTTAGTTTTCTTTATTTTGCAAAAAGCACAACATTTTGTTTTTACTGAAGTGTTTACTGAAGTGTACCCAAATAAAAGAAGACATTCTGTAGTTTCAATTGATGTATTACTTTTGTCTGTATGACAAAAAATTGAGTATTTTAAGTTGATTTTGCTGCTATGTGAAAAAAATCCAGCAAAACGCGCTGGCTCATTTCCCGACCCCTGAAGCAGGCAGCAACACATATACATACCATTGACAAGACTGAACAATGACAGACTGTGAAGGGAGAACTTAAATAGTGACTCAAACAAGATAATTAATGACATGCACCTGAACAAAATGAACTAATAATGAGGAACGGGAAAACTGAACAAAGGAAGAGATGTGATGAATGAAAACAAACTGAAAGTCCATGATAATGAAACTAACAGAAGATAAATGTGACAGTAAACACAGATTCTTTATTTATTCATACTCTCATGGTGCAAACAGCAAAAGTAACAATACTAACCATGTTTTCAGATAGGTTACACAATTACAAGAGAGTGCAAATAATCACGCATTATTTAATGATAGAACTTAAATAATTAGAACTAAAACTTGATAACCATTAGGGCTGCACGATATATCGAAATGATCGAAATATCGCAAATGTATATATCACAAAATGCATATCACAACGGCATGCGATATATGAATGATTTTAATTGGCTACTACAAAACGTTGCGAAAAGTCAAAGTTTTATGTCAACGCATATAGCAGTGAATAGACTGGGCATGCGACTGTTATTTACGTAACTTGCTTGATGTTAAAAAGAGTTATTAACCGCAATTAGTTGCAGAAAACAACTCCTTGCAGTCTTGAGCTGTCTGCTGTCTAACACACACCCGAAGCGCACGCACAAGCCACCTCTCTGACAGCATGGAGCACCGACCTTTGTGGAGTGGGTGCTGGTAAATAACAACTCGCCATTTTTCATCAGCCCTGCTGAAGATGACAGCATTACCAGTCCCACTACACCACCGCCAGAGACCAGCCATCCACCACTCACCGCAACCAGTACGATGGATTTTCCTGTGCCCATTGCAGACCTTGGAGACCGGCCTGCCACGATGGACGAGCCCGATCCAGAGAAGAGGTCGGAAGGAGTCATCGCCCCCCAGAGCCTGGACCACTGCTAGAGTCTGACCAGGTGCGTGAGTCGGCAACATTGTGCGTCGTTGAGGGAGTGCTTGTGGAGCTCGAAGGCTGGGAGGAAGGCCCCGCCCACTACCCCACCCCTGTGGATGAGATATCAGCAGTCTCTGGCACATATTTAGAGGAACTGAAAGACATTTCTGAGGTTAATTTGATGGACTTTTTTGGAGAGGTTGTTCCCAATCCCCCTGTATCTCCAGAGCTTCCTGTATCTCCAGCGTTCCCTGTGTTTCCAGAATTCCCACTCAGCCTCCCTCTCCCACCTCCTCAATCAGCCAGTTCTTCAGCCCCACCTCCGCTGCTGTCCTTCAGCCCCTCTGCATCTCCCACATGCTGTGAGGACTTGCCCAGTGTCTTCAGTCCACCAGCTCCATCCAGCACAGAGGATCCCCTTTCCAACTCTGTGTCCATCGCTCCTCCTTGGCCTGTCGACACATCGGCTCCACCCTGGCTCCTCCCTCCCTCGGCTCCACCGGAAACCATCGGCCATACGGCTTCTCCGGGCTCCTTCATCCCTACGGCTCCACCTCGTTCTCCAGTGCCATTAGTCTCTAGTGGGCTCATCAACCTGTCAGCTCCACCAGTGTCTCCATCTTTGGTGGCAGTATCTTCGTCGGTCGCCCACAGGGTGCACTCCAAGTTGTCCACACCATGGCTCCTCCCACCTTCGACTCCGCCCTGGGGCCTCATCCTGGCTGGCCTCTGGATAAACATCTGGCTCCTCCTGGCTTCCCGTTGGCTCCTCTTATCATCCACTCCTCCTTGGACTAAGTTGTTTTTTCTGGACTCTTTTTGTTTTTTCCTGCCAGAGCTCCCTCCCTCCTCTGTTGGTCTAGTTACGGTGCAAGGACACACCTTTTTTTGGGAGGGGGCGTACTGTAACATGTGTATGCTGGGTTCATTTTCATAGTGTTTTTGGTTCAGTCCCTGTGACCTAGTTTTCCCCAGTCTGTCTAATTAGTTATGTCATTCACCTGTGCCCTGTTTATCACTTTTTTCTCATTTAGCTCCCTCATTTGTTCTAGTATATATACTCCCTGTGTCTTTCAGTTCCTTGTTGGTTCTCATCTATGTTTTATGTGGTTTTGTTCTCCCTTGTCTTGATTTGTTTATTAAATACTATTAACTTGGATTATTTCTGTCATGCGCTTCATTCAACACACACGTTCCGTGACAGCATATCGAATATCGCATTTTTTAACAAGGTATCGCATATTGCATTTTTCTTCAATATCGCGCAGCCCTAGTAACCATGTATGAATGAAATGTATGAATGCATATTTGTCATTTTAACTGAACTTGGTCTTTTAGACATTGTTGGTCATTCAGTGTTTCTGTAAAAACTAACAATAATACTGATAAGATAATAATACTACTATGAATTCTACCACTAATAACAATATAAACCTCACTAAGGATTGATGAGTTGCTGGGTTTATGAATATTAATCACGCTGTCTGTGTTCGCTCAAACTGATTTACTGAAATCAAAACGGGGACAGTAATAGGTGAGCGCCAGCCAATGAGATTGCCGTTTATGCATTAGTTCAGTAGCTTCTGCTTGTTATTAAAGGCTGAGTAATTCCAAATGAGCTCCATTATTTTTACAGGAAAATACAACAAATACATTCTTTGTTGTATTTTTGTTGCACATCAGTTCTGCATGGTCTAAGCCTCTCACTCTCTCTGAGTGTGTGAGAAACACAGATGAACTGAAATAGTGCGCTTTACGGATTGCTTGACGAAGAGCGAAAGTCTCAAGCGCTCATTCAGAGTGTTCGGCGAGTGAAAATATATCTGTGTGTACCAGTTCCATTGATTGTACAGGTAGCTCGTTGTTTGAGCTGCGAATGGATCGCACACAGAAATACATCATCAACTTGGCTTTATTGTTATTTTCACAGGAAGACTAAAACAGCCCCTTGGAAGAGAAACACAACTGAACAATATGTATTATCCCATTTTTTTCAGTGTACTTGTTACGGAAATAATATATTTTATAAGAATATACTCAAGAGTAAACTCAGTGTATTGTTTTTGCATGTTAATTGCAGTTAAATGAAAATTATATTGTACAGGTAGTTTAAATTTATATTAAATGCATTTAGTTGAATTTAAGAGTGCTTCTTTTGACCCACTTATATAAACTTAAGTACATATTTATGTGTAATTTCATAACTACTTCTATTGTATTTGAAATATTTTGTAAAGTGCACTTAACTAAACTAAAATATACTCCTAAGTCATTTCTATTGAAACTTGTGTCATGTAATTAAATATATTTGTGATTACACATTTGTAATGATGAAGTTGCAGTTTTTAAAAGGACATATAAAATATATTAACTTCAAATGTAATATAGAATAACAAGCTACAGTTTAAATTATAATCAGGTAATTTAAATGTATTTTACTGTCAACATAATGTTATAAAATGTACTTTAATGTCTGACATAAAATGTACTTTAAAAACAGACTTTTAATTTGACATTATTACAAAGTGTACTTTTTAAAAGTCTACTTAAATTTGTTAAGAAACATAGTCATGAAAGTTTACTCTCTTAAGTGGCCTTTAATTTCATTATCAGCAAGTACAGTTTTTATTTAAGTATATTTGAAGGGATTTTTAAGATTTGAAGGGATCCCGGAAGGTCATGGGAATGAGGTAAGGTAGAATAGAACAGAACATAACATAACAGAATAGAATAGGATATTCTTTATTGTCATTGTACAAGTACAACAAAATTGAAATGCAATCCTTTTGGTGCATAATCTAGTAAAATAAATGTAAAAAAGTAAATACAGTCTAACAAATACAAATAAATAAAAAACTAAGAATAAAAACATTATCAAAACACACACAACAAGACATCTCGCAGTCAGCAGACAATTGCACTACTCGTATTTAACATTGCACATTATGTTCAGTTCAGTGTAGTAATGAAAACAGAAAGAGCTTGGCATAGAGACTGCTAATTGCACATTACACAGCTCATATTTAATATTGCACATGATGTCAGTTTAAGTTATTGTAGTGTTTAAAACAGATATGGCTTTGGCATGAAAACTATTCATCTCACATTCAGCAGACAGTTCAATGACTCTCATTCAACATTGAACATGGTGATCAGTTAAGTTATTACAGTATTTAAAGCAGAGATGGCTTTAGCATAGAAACTGTTATTTAATCTGTTCATATGAGTTTTCATTGTCCTGTACCATCTGCCCGAAGGTATCAATTCAAAAAGAAAATGATCTGGTTGAGATGGGTCTTTAAGAATTTTCTGAGCTCTCGTAAGACAGCGTGAACTGTATAGGTCTTCCAAGGAGGGGAGAAGACAACCTATAACTGTCTGGGCTGTGTTGATGACCCTCTGGAGTGAGTTCCTTTCTGCAGCTGTTCAGAGGAAATGCAGTCTCTGCTGTGCCTTCTTCATGATAGTAGTGGTGTTAACGCTACAGGTCAAATTGTCCTCTATGTTGATGCCTAGAAATCGGAAGTCCGAGACCCTCTCCACACATTCACTGCTGATAAACAGTGGCTGAGTATTCATTTTATTCCTTCTAAAGTCTATGATCAGCTCCTTAGTCTTGGTGGTGTTCAGAATCAAGTTGTTTTCTATACACCACACTGACAACTGCTCCACCTCATCCCTGTAGGTGGACTCGTCTCCCCCAGAGATGAGTCCCACCACTGTGGTGAATTAAGTATGCTGTTGCTGGAATGAACAGGGGTGCAGACATGTGTATACAGAGTTTAGAGTAGGGGGCTCAGCACAGTCCTGAGGAGAGCCGATGCTGAGGCTGAGGAAACGCAGGAGCCAACTCTTGCTCTTTGGGAGTGATCAGTAAAGAAATATTTGATCCAGAGACAGATGGAGTGAGATATTCCCAGGTCTGACAATTTGGACACCAGTCTGTTGGGGAGGATGGTGTTAAACGCTGAGCTAAAGTCCACAAATAACAACCAAGCATTATTCCCTTGCAGCTCCAGATGGGACAGAGCAGTATGGAGGACTGCTGATATGGCATCCTCTGTGGATCTGCTAGCTCTATAAGCAAACTGGTGCAGGTCAAACCATGGTGGGAGATTTGAGATGATGTGAGTTTGAACCAGTCTCTCAAAGCACTTCATAATGACAGGTGTCAGCGTAACCGAACGGTAGTTGTTAGGGCTGCTGTTGATGTTCTTCTTCAGAAGGGGGACTATTGTAGACGACTTCAAGCAGAATGGTACGGTGTCCAGGGACAGGGACTGGTTAATGATCATGGTGAAGACCCAAGCCAGCTGATCCGCACATTCCCTCAGCACCCATCCATTGATGCCATCGGGTCCTGCAGCTTTCCTTGGATTCACTGCCCTCAGCGTGCACCTCAATTCATGCTCCTGCACTGTGAGGGTGTGGCTACTGTTGACTAATGGATGTAGTGTAGCTTCTTCCAGTGACACCACCACCTTGGGCAAAGAAGTGATTCAGTTCCTCTGCCAGCGACACGTCATCATCAACAGCCAAGTGATTGTTGGGTCTATAGTTAGCTAGACCCCCTGCCACACCCACCTATGATTGTTGTTCTGAAAGCAGTCCTCAATCTTCCTCGTGTGCAGCCTTAGCTACTTTAATTCCTCTCTTCAGGTTAGTTCTGGCAGTACTATACAACTCTCCACCACCAGCCCAGAACGCTTGGATGACTAAAGATGACACTTCTTTAGTCATCCAAGTCTTCTTTTTAGGATAAACCCAGATGCATTTATCCACTGTAACATAATCCATGCAGTACCTAATGTAGGCCAGGACAGCTGTTGTATACTGCTCCAAATCCTGATGTTCAAAAACATCCCCGTTTGTTGACTCAAAGCAGTCCTGCAACTGAAGAAAGGCACTTTCCAGCAGCTGAAAAACAAGCTCCTCACGAGCTTTGTTTAGAACTCCATATATCAAACCGTCAGGATTTTGAGTGTGATTAGTTATACTGTCTCTTCACATCTGATTTCTATAATCTCTCTCCCATACTACAAACAACACAGTTTTTTAACCCTCAGGGGTCTGAGGATTTTTGGGGCCCTGGAGAAGTTTTGACATGCCCTGACATTTGTGCTTTTTTCAGTTGTTCATAAACATATAAATGACAAAAGTGTCATTACACTGTATTCAGCACAAACTAGGCTACCATAATATGTGAGGAACATGTATGTACATGTTTGTGTTTGTGAAGGAATAACGTTTATGCGTGGTTATTGAAAAAACAAAAAACTGAAGTCACTGAAATAAAGCCAAAAAATATATATTAAATCTGTGTTCACAAGACTTCTGGGTATTGGAGGTTGTAGACTAGAGTTTTTGCTTCAAAATTATGTAAAAATTATGCTACCTGCTTGTTCATATAAAACAATAGAGAGATTTAAATTTTGTAAGACACTTTTTGTCAAGAAACACAGTATGCGTGGAGGCGTGAATCATCATGAATAATGGGTCATTTACACCTGAGAAGACAAAAGAATCGCATAAAGAGCTGTAATGACCTGCATAAATAATGAGGCCTTTCAGTCAGGTAGGCTGTGAAAAAACCCTCTGTGATCATGTCTCAAGCTCATCATGGTGTATATCAAACATACAGAAAAAACAGCAATACTGTGAAATATTATTACAATTTAAAATAATGGTATTCTATTATATACTTTAAAATATAATGTATTTCTGTGATGCAAAGTGTCTGAACAATTATGTTACCTCTATCGCATTTCATATAGCCTTTCAGCTTAAAAGCATGCACATTTGGAGAAATATTGATGGATTCTCATATATTTATGCCAATTTTCTTTACAGAGTAATATTTATTCAATATTCATTGTCATCACTATGAACGCTGGATACCGTGTTTTCAATTCATACTTGCAGCCGGAGGGCGCTCTGCCCCTTTAGTCCACAAATTAATCTAAAGAAGAACGACCATGTGACTCTCCAGGAACTAACAGAGGCCAGAGATCGCTATAACATCCAGATAAACACTTTTCAAGACAATAAATACACGATTGCGTCGATGTTTGCATGTATTGCCTCAGAATTTGCGTCTGAATAGCGCTCGCTCCGTGGGCGTGGCCGCATTAGCGGATAATGAGCTGAATCACGGACTTCTGACATGGCTTTTTTTTCATACAGATTACATAAACACAGAATTTTTTTAAAACCTGACTTTCAAAGTTTTTTTTAGATGCAAGTCAAATTTTTGTGTCATTAGTATTCACTAAGTTACAGTTCTTTTTCTTAGAACTATCAGATTAAACTTTGTTCTGAGGGAGACAAGAGATCACGCATCATATTAGTTTTCTTTATTTTGCAAAAAGCACAACATTTTGTTTTTACTCTGAGTGTACACAAATAAAAGAAGATATTCCACAGATTAAAATGGTGTATAGCTCTTAATTGTATGTGCAACATTGACGGAGTATTTTGAGTCTCTTTCACACTGGTAAGAAAAAAAACGCGTTGACGCCGACCCGAGGGAGTTAATGTTATCCACTAACCTTTTCTCTCCCAAAGAGCCTTTCCCCTAAGTGATCTCTTCTCTTCTGACAACATTTTGTTCATGAGCCAAACAATTTCATAGCTCACATGCAACACTTACCGTTATGGTGCATGCAAAGAGCTGTTTAACAGAAAGGTCATCTTGAGCTTGTGAATGGAATGTCACTCATTTGTCATGTAGTGAACTGCAGGCAGAGAGGATGGCAAAGTTTGAAACTCCATTAAACTCCATTTCCATACAACAATGTGGAAAGGTTTCAATTCAATGTGATCAGTTTTTTTTTTTTTGCAGGCAACAGATGCCTTTTGCAGATAAAACATTACCAATTGCCTTGCCATGTGGCTGAGATTTAGGACAGACACAAAAAAGGACAACATTTTCATATACATACTTGCATTACATGAAATGGACAAAATGTAACACACCCTCTTTATATACATTCACGGAACTGTATACACTTAATGAGTGCTGTTTGTGACACAACAATGTATATACACTCACTACTCATTAAGTTATACGTAAACGCATGGGTGAAAGTTCAACATTTGAGAATCATGTTTGGACTCTATTTGAGTTTAGCACAATGCCTAGGTTAATCTGGATGTGGTTTTGAAATGGAATGATGCATTGGTAAAATCTTAGACATTGTTCAAACTGTGAACTTTAAGGGCCAGATTTACTAACAGCTTGCGCAAACGCAAACTCTCTTTTGGCGTTAAACTACTTTACTAAAGACACGCAGTGCAAAATTAGCGCTGAAAAGGCGTGAACTTAATTGTTTTTGCGGCTGACCTTATTGCATATGCATTTGTAGGAGTTTCCCTTTCAGATGTAGAATTTATGGAAGGAGAGTATTGAATATTGAGTATTGAAATGAATCACGGATCTCGATTTACTAATGTTTGATCTGGTCAATTTACTGGTATTTGTGCCATTATTTAACGCCCAAAAAAGGCATGCCAACCCATTATGCGACATGGCTGCAATTGTTGTTGCTCGAGGGAGACACCGCAGAGAACAGAGAGTGTGTAGTAGAAGGGAGAAAATTTTCCACTCATATTAATTTCTTTGGAATGCCAGAGGAAGACGTTATCCGTATATTACATGTAATATACCCATGCACCCGATGAGCATCAGCTCTGCTTATTTGCGACCCAAATTCCCTGAAGGAGGGAACGGAGTTGTTACATCATAACAGACTGACGTATTCAGATCTCTCCTGAGAGCCCAATCATTTTTCTTTCTTTTCTTTCTTTATTTATAGAGCACTTTCACACAACTACTAGTTGATCCAAGTGCTGTACAATACAGGTAGAATAAAATGAATAAGAGACAACAAAACAGTGAAACACAACATAACAATATGACATAACAATACAATTAACATGGCTAGATAAAAGCTATTGACATAAAATGATTTTTAAGCCGGAATTTAAATACAGGCAGAGAAGGAGCAGCTCTAATAGAAGCTGGTAAATCGTTCCATAGACTAGGACCAATCATCTTTGAGAGGTAACAAAACATGCCAATGCACATATAACAAGCCACTTCCCATATATACAGGTATATAAGGCAGCGTGCAAGGAGTCAAGACGGGGTCCCGGCCGTTCAGCGGTGGTACAGGGGTTGTGGCGACGGGACGTAATGTCTCCATTCCCTCCTTCATGGAAAGAGGGTTACATTATTAACTGAGACATTCCCTACTAGTCAGTCACGTTCAACATTACATCATAAATGACTGACATATTGGGATCCCTATGGAAAGCACCACAACAGCTGCCCCTTCCCAGCGCCCTGTGTAAGTTGCTTAGTCCTCCGTACCTAGTGAGGCGGAAGGACAGGACTTTTCAAGCAGGATGTTGATAGCTGCAGTTCTTTTCTTATACCCTATACAGCCACGACTAGTTGGATAACACTGAGAAAGAATGTCTTGTCCAGATGGAAGGGGACACTACAGAGACCACATCCAGCCCACAGGGAGGTAATCATTAACCAATAAAGAGACAGGAAAATTGTAATCTGCCCAGGGAAAGACACAGGCTTGCCAACAAGGAAAACGTACCATGGAAGAATACACATATGGGATCACCGAAAGGGAATAACAACATATGGGTCATCTAGTATAGTACAGGGGCTGACCAACCAGGCATGCACACAAGTACTAGACCTGGCGTCTGAAGCTTTGCGTGTGGTCCACGTTAACACACAGGGCACGCAAGAGTTGGGTCTGTCTCCTCCGGGGGCAGCACTTGCAAGTTCACCACCTGGGCCCGTATTTATCAAGCCTCTGAGAATTACTCACAAGAACACTGCTAAGAATTGACTTAAGAGTAAAAAAATTCTTCGCTCAAAGCTGTGCTTAAAAGTTAGTTATCAAGCATCTCAGTCGTAATTTAAGTGAAGTGTAGGACTAAATCTTAAGTGTCAGTCTTAGAGATGATTCACGACACTTTGCTGTGCCACAAACGGGATTTTGGATGATGACATAGGCATGGACCAATCATTGAATAGATTTCCTAAGAAGAGTTTACATTCAACACACATTTGACAATAAAGAATTTTCAAGAGAATACATTATGATATACAATTGGAAATGAAAGATAAACACGTTTTCCACCATGTTTTAATTGCACGTTTTAAACCGTTGGGCTGTTAACTGACCTGCCTATATGTAGCCTAGATTTTATGATATAACCAGTCACCATGGATTCCGAAAGAAAACCGAACTGGCGCGAGAAAGAAGCGCTACTGCTTGCTAAATAAGCCAAACAATTCAGGCCAACATTAATCAGCGCTGACAAAGATGAAGCCTGCTCTCTCCAAGTGATACCGTTTGATTAACTGCTTGTCGTCAAACATTTCAAAAACATTCTTGCTCCCCTGAAAGATTCACACACGTCTCTGTCTCCTCAGTACCACAAGCCCCTACTGTCAACTCCTAACCACTTAAGAGACCTCTCGAGCTGTCTTAAATAACTGGGGGAGTAAGAGTGATTCTTAGCTTTAAGAAATTTGATAACTTGCTTTTATGCTTAAGTTTGAAAGTAGTAGTAGAGTAAATTTCATGAATTCTCAGCACTTAAGACTAAAATGGCACTTTGAGAAACTTGATAAATACAGGCCCTGGTCCCTGAAGGGGTCTCAAGACTACATAGTCGGCCGGTCTGAATTCCAGACTAAAAATGTCCACAGGTCCCCCATCCTCTTGATGGATGTGAGTGCAGTCAGAAGGGCTGTCTTAAGAGACAGGATCTTAATCTCAACTGACTGCAATGGCTCAAAGGGTGCTCTCTGTAGGGCTGTTAAAACCACAGAGAGGTCCCAATATGAAGAAAGATGAGGATATGATATGAAGCAAGATGGCGCCGGGAATGGCCGCCACGGTATGTTGCTCCACAGCTGTTTTATAGTTTTTGTTAGTTTGTCCTGTCTTTTGTTACATCCCTACAATCAGTTTTACCAGGGCCGAATTGCTGAACATTCAGCAATACACACCACCTAATATTTCACCAGTTTTCAACTATTCTTAGGTTTTGCTGGACATTTTAGTTGGAGGAGAAGCGGCGCTGATGAAGTGCTCCAGGACACGCAAGTGTGGGAAGCGCGCTAGTCAAGTTCTTGAGTACTGCACTGCCTAGCATCCATCTGGCAAGTCTCTGCTCCCTACCCAACAAAATAGATTAAATTCTTCTGCTATGTCAAACAAATAAGGACTTTTGAAACTCTGTTGCTCTGTGTTTCACAGAAACTAAATCAAGCCATTTCGTACAGCGTGTTACATTTGCTGGGTTTCCAGCTGTTCAGAGCGGATCGCAATGCGGAATCAGAGGGGAAATTGCGAGGCGGCAGGACATGCTTCTACATCAGCAAAAGGTGGTGTACAGATGTAACAGTGTTGAAGAAGATGTGCTGTCCCGATCTAGAAGCGCTCTTTGTAAACTGTAAGCTTTTCTACTCACCACGGGAGTTTTCCTCATTCATTCTAGTAAGTGTGTGCATTCCACCGCAAGCCCACGTGAGCACTGCGCTACAACAGCTGGCTGATCAGATCACAGACACAGAGCAACAGCACCCGGACTCTGTTATAGTCATTCTTGGGGACTTTAATAAAGCAAATATCTCGCTTGAACTGCCTAAATACAGACAGCACATTACATGTCCCACCAGAGACCGTAATATACTGGACCACTGTTACACCACTATAAAGGATGCATATTACTCTGTCCCACGGGCAGCTTTGGGGCTCTCTCATCGCTGTTTGGTTCATCTTATAACAACCTAAATTCAGCTAAACCTGTAATGAGGACTGTTAAAAGATGGACTTCTGAAGCAGAGCAGGATTCACAAGCCTGTTTCGAGAGCACTGATTGGAATCTGCCACTAATCTGGATGAGCTCACAGATTCTGTAACATCATATATTATTTTCTGTGAGGATATGCACATTCCTACCAGGACTTATTTAAAGTGCATATTGCAGGTTAAAACATTTTTTCGAGATGAATATATAACCTTGTATGAAAATACCATATAAAAAGGTACTGCAGGATTTAAAAATGTTTTGCAGGACATAAGGGCACGAGTTTAGTAGATAAAGTGACGATCTCTGTAAAAAACGCTTTTTTTTTTTTTTTCAGAGTCGCGTCATTTTACGTCTCGAGAGGGAGTCGTTCGCAGAGCTCTGTGTTGACTCAGCAGTTAGTATTCAGCAACAGCGGTCGTGAATCAGTGTGTTTTCGGTAGTTTTTGTATTCTATGTATCATCGTCATGGTAAGTTATTGTGTTTGTGGAGGTTGCACAAACTCCAGCCTGTCAGGACATCGAGTCCAGAGGTTTACTAACAAGAAAAAGGAAGGTGTTATCTTCTGTGCCGGGGTGTGTTTTGAGCAGGTGAAGAGAAGGGACTTCACTTCAGCATCTGCTTCGAAAAACACATTCACTTTAGACCGGAGGATTATCATCCCGGCGATATGATGGAGTTCAACATTGTAATACTACTGTAAATGATTATATTATATGAATAAACTTACAGATGGATGCTTATGGATGCTTCTTCACCATTTTTACTTGAATCAATTTCAACACTGATGAACACAAATTATGTTCACAAATGCATACAGTCTCACACTCACACAAAACAGTTTTGAATTATGTGCTGGTAATGTAAATACTCCAATTTCATACATTCCATGTATGTACATTCAAGTTCACACAACTACATAATCACAACATCATATACATCCTCACACTATCAGTGAATGGGCACAGAATAAACTCATAACACAGAATTAATGAATAAAGAATAACATGAAACACATACAGTAACACTACTTATGTTCGTCCGCCGGCGGGAGACATGATCATGGATCCGTCAGAGATGCAGCTCAATGAAAACGTGAATTGTGCACCATANTTTTTTTTTTTTTTTTTTTTTTTTTTTACATTTGCTAACTACCAAATCAGTCGTGATGAGAAACCGCTATATCACATAACATTAGTGTGGACGGATATTAACGAGTGTGACACGCCTGATCAAAGTTTATTAGTTTCTGTTATTAGTAATCAATTACGTTACTCCTAGATGACCAATACTAGCTTTGCTTTTGCCTAATACATGATCATAATTTGTGCAATATTGTGATCTGAGCAGTGTTACATATCATTGACTTGTATATCTATAAGCTAACACCGGTCTCTGTCCTGTTCTCCACTGGTTGTCCTCACACAATAACTAAATTTTTCTCTTTTGACAGTTGTTCTGTCTAATCCTGGCCTGTCCCTGCTCTCTTGGCCGCATAGCAGGCTAATAGTATGGCTGTTGTCTGTTATACGAGTATGAATAAACATTTACAATTTCCTCAGCGTCCGAACTGTCATTGCGATCCATTGTTTTCCTATTGTTTATATTGACCACACTCCCTCCCGTTACGTCACTTCCGATTTGCCATTTTTCAGATGCAGAAGTAAAATTTTCTCACAAAGAAACGACTTCAGAAGCCTAAGTAGCATATTTATACGTGTATTTTAAAGAAAATCTAGTTCCTACATTATTTTTCTATACATTGAATCACTAAAGCTCTAACCTGCAATATGCCCTTTAACATACAACAATGACAAACCAAGGTTCACTGCAAAACTCAGACAACTTTGTCAAGCCAGAGAAGATGCTTACAGGAATGTGGACAGTCTTGTTAAAACGGGCCAAATACACACTGACAAAGGAGATCAGAGTGGCTAAGCAGAACTATTCTGGAAAGCTTAGGAACCATCTTGCAGCCAATGACCCCTCATTAGTGCGGAAAGGCCTGAAAGTCATCACCAACTACAAGACCCCGTCCCCCAGCACTGTGTCGAATCCACAACTGGCTTCTGAGTTGAATGAGTTTTATTGCAGGTTTGAAAAACCCTGTCTCAGACCCCACACCTGCCTTTACCTTCTCACCATATACCTATCAACACCTCCAGCTACCCCACTCTCCCCCACCCTCTGGCACTTCAGGTCTGCAAAGAGGATGTGCGTCACATCTTCTGGAAACAGAAGACAAGGAAAGCACCAAACCCAGACTGTGTTTCACCAATAAAACCTGTTTAAAAACCTGTGCTGTCCAGCTGGCCCCTATCTTTACACAGATCTTCAACAGATCACTGGAGTTGTGCAAAGTGCCTTCCTGCTTCAAACGCTCCACCATCATCCCAATTGCAAAAAACCGCAAAATCACAGGAATGAATGACTACAACCTTTTGCCTTAATCTCTGTGGTCATGAAGTCATTTGAGAGACTGGTGCTGGCCTACTTGAAGGACAATACTAGACCCTTGCTGGACCTCTTGCAGTTTGCTTATCGAGCAAACAGGTCTCTGCATGATTCAGTCAACATGGGACTGCACTACATCCTACAACATCTGGACATACCAGGGACTTATGTGAGGATCCTATTTGTGGACTTCAGTTCGGCCTTTAACACTATCATCCCAAACCTCCTCCTTTCCAAATTAACACAGCTCTCTGTGCCCACCTCTATCTGTCAGTGGATCCCCAGCTTTCTGACAGACAGGCAGCAGCTAGTGAGGCTGGGAAAAATCTCATCCAGCACCCGCATCATCAGCACTGGCACCCCCCCAAGGGTGCGTTCTCTCATCACTGCTCCTCTCCCTGTATAGTCAAGTCAAGTCACCTTTTTTTATATAGCACTTTTTACAATGCAGACTGTGTCAAAGCAGCTTTACATTGATAACTGGTATATAATTTTGTCTGCACAGCAGCTCTTAAAGCTCTTGGGGGAAGTCGTGGCCTAATGGATAGAGAGTCGGACTTGTAACCCAAAGGTCATGGGTTCGAGTCTCAGGTCCGGCAGGGATTGTCGGTGAGGCGAGTGAATGTCCAGCGCTCTCCCCACCCTCAATACCACGACTGAGGTGAGACCCTTGAGCAAGGCACCGTACCCCCAACTGCTCCCCGGGCGCCGCAGCAATGGCTGCCCACTGCTCCGGGTGTGTGTTCACGGTGTGTGTGTGTTCACTGCTGTGTGTGTGCACTTGGATGGGTTAAATGCAGAGCACAAATTCCGAGTATGGGTCACCATACTTGGCCACATGTCACTTCACTTCACTTTAAAGAATAGTTTCAATGCAGGCAGATCAAAGCACTGTTGATTATCAAATGTCAAGTCAAATGCCAAGTGTCCCCAACTAAGCAAGCCAAAGGAGACAGCGGCAAGGAACCCAAACTCCAACAGGTGACATCAGGTGGCAAATAGGTGTTAAAATGGAGAGAAAAAAAAAAAAACCTTGGGAGAAACCAGGCTTAGTCGGGGGGCCAGTTCTCCTCTGGCGAACAGTGCTTTGTTACGATTCAGGTTGCTATCATAAGTCTGATAGGATCGGAACATTCAAAGTATTTATTTCAGTTCCATCGAGTTAAGGATCGTATTCATCATGCCGGTATGGACGGTTTGTTGAGGAACTGTGCTACTGGCTGTCGTGTCGATGAGGCCTTCACAATGGATGATTAGTTGACTCGATCTCTGCTGATACTTCAGAGCTGCGTTGTTGTTGTGTCAGGGCGCCGGTCCTCGGTCTCACCTGGACGGCCCGGATCCGGTTGACTATGGTAAACCTCGGGATAAACAGAAAGACTAATGTTAGGGTAGATGCCATTCTTCTTCTGATGTAACGAGTACATCTGGTGTTATAGGAAGCGTTCCCGGTTCCGGCTGACCTAATTTATGCAGCCTAATAATCCTTTAACGGATTGGAAAATATAAATTTATAATGTGTTATGTGTATACCAGGTTAAAAAGATGCGTTTTTAGTCTAGATTTAAACTGACAGAGTGTGTCTGCATCCCGAACAATGCTAGGAAGATTGTTCCAGAGTTTAGGTGCCAAAAAGGAGAAGGGTCTACCTCCTCCGGTTGATTTTGATATTCTAGGTATTATCAGCTGGCCTGAATTCTGAGAGCGCAATAAACGTGAAGGACTATAATGCTTTAAGAGCTCGCTTAGGTACTGGGGAGCTAAACCATTTAGTGCTTTGTAAGTAATTAGTAAGATTTTAAAATCTATACAATGTTTAACAGGAAGCCAATGCAGTGATGACAGAACTGGGCTAATATGGTCATACTTCCTAGTTCTAGTAAGAACTCTAGCTGCTGCATTTTGTACGAGCTGTAGTTTATTTATCAGGCGAGCAGAACAACCACCCAGTAAAGCTTTACAGTAATCTAGCCTCGAGGTCATGAATGCATGAACTAACTGTTCTGCATTTTTCTTTGAGAGCATATTTCGTAGTTTAGATATATTTTTAAGATGGAAGAATGCGGTTTTACAGATGCTAGTAACATGGCCTTCAAATGAAAGATTGGTATCAAAGAGCACACCCAGGTTCTTAGCTGATGACGAAGACTTAACAGAGCAGCCATCAAGTGTTAGACAGTATTCTAGGTTATTACGTCAAGAAGTTTTGGGTCCAAAAATTAGAATCTCTGTTTTTTCTGAATTTAGTTGTAGGAAATTACTGGTCATCCAGTTTTTTATATCAGCTATACATTCTGTTAATTTTGTGAATTGGTAAGTTTCGTCAGGGCGCGAAGAAATATAGAGCTGAGTATTATCAGCGTAACAATGAAAACTAACGCCATGCTTCCTAATGATATCTCCCAAGGGTAGCATGTACAGAGTGAAAAGCAACGGTCCTAGTACTGAGCCTTGCAGTACTCCATATTGAACTTGTGATTGATATGACCTCTCTTCGTTTACTACTACAAACCGATAACGGTCAGATAAGTATGATTTGAACCATGACAATGCAATTCCACTAATGCCAACATTTAAAAGAATATTGTGATCAATAGTGTTAAATGCGCCACTAATATCCAGTAACACCAATAGAGAGTTACAACCACGATCTGATGATAAGAGCAAATCATTAGTAACTCTAATGAGAGCAGTCTCAGTACTATGGTACGGTCTAAATCCTGACTGGAAATCCTCACAGATACTATTTCTTTCTAAAAAGGAACATAGTTGTGATGAAACTGCCTTTTCTAGTATTTTTGACAGAAAAGTGAGATTTGAGATTGGCCTGTAATTGACTAATTCTCTAGGATCAAGTTGTGGTTTTTAATAAGAGGTTAAATAATAGCCAGCTTAAAAGTTTTTGGTACGTATTCTAGTGATAAAGATGAATTAACAATATTAAGAAGAGGATCTATGACCTCTGGAAGCATCTCTTTCAATAGCTTAGTTGGTATAGGGCCTAACATACGTGTTGTTGATTTTGATGATTTAACAAGTTTAGACAATTCTTCCTCTCATAAAGCAGTAAATGAATTGAATTTTTCCTCAGGGACACTACAATGCACTGTCTGACGTGATACTGTAGTAGACGGTTGCATGGTTATTATTTTTTCTCTAATATTATCAATCTTGCAAGTAAAGAAGTTCATAAAGTCATTACTGCTGTGCTCTTTGGAAACATCAGAAGTTGCTTTATTTCTTGTTAATTTAGCCACTGTATCAAATAAATACCTAGGGTTGTGTTTATTTTCTTCTAAAAGTTTTGAAAAATAGGCAGATCTAGCAGTTTTTAAGGCCTTTCTGTACTCAATCATTCTCTCTCTCCACGAAATGCGAAATACTTGTAGTTTTGTTTTCTTCCAGCTGCGCTCCATTTTTCTGGCTGCTGCTTTTAGGGCCCGAGTGTGCTCATTGTACCATGGCATTTAATTAATTTCCTTAATCTTTTTTAAACGCAAAGGAGCAACTGAGTCTAATGTGCTGGAAAAGACAGAGGCAATAGTTTCTGTTGCAACATCGAGGTCTTCTAAGCTGTCTGGTATGCCAAGGTGATGAAACTGATCAGGAAGATTATTTATAAAGCGATCTTTAGTGGTAGAAGTGATGGTTCTACCATATTTATGGCAGGGAGGCAGTTTAGCCACTTTGACTAAATGTAGTATACACAAGACTAGATAATGATCTGAGATGTCATCACTCTGCTGCAGAATTTCAACAGCATCAGTATCGATTCCATATGACAATATTAGATCTAAAGTATGATTACGACAATGGGTGGGTCCTGACATGTGTTGTCTAACTCCAATAGAATTTAGAATATCTGTAAATGCCAATCCCAATGAGTCTTTTTTTATTATCTACATGGATATTAAAATCACCAACAACAAGTACTTTATCTGCAGCTAGTACTAATTCTGATAGAAAATCGGCAATTTCTATGATAAAGTCTGTATGGTGTCCTGGTGGCTTGTATACAGTAGCCAGCACAAATGTCAACTTACATAATGTTACGTAAAGCACCATCACTTCGAAGGAATTATATTTGAAAGACTTCTGACAGATACTGTAAATACTACTATAAATTACAGCAACACCTCCCCCTTTGCCTTTCTGTCGAGGATTGTGTCGATAATCATAACCTTGATGGCTAGACTCATTTAAAGTAATGTAATCGTCCGGTTTTAGCCAAGTTTCTGTCAGACAAAGCACATCTAGATTATTGTCTGTGATAATATCATTTACAATAAGTGCTTTTGAAGAAAATGATCTAATATTTAACAACCCAAGCTTTATCATTTGTTTATCATTATTATCTTTATTTTTTATTTGTTGAACATCAATTAAATTTTTACCATTAAATGGGTTTGGAAGTTTTTTGTTTTTACTAATTCGGGGTACAGACACAGTCTCTATGTGATAATATCTAGGTGTGAGAGTTTCTATGTGTTGGGAATTATCTGACTTCTGTAACGTGAGGCAGCTAGCAGACGGTCGGTTTAGCCAGTCTGTCTGCTGCTTTTTCCTGACCTGGGCCCCAGTTTGTCATGTTTCAGCTCTAAGACCATATGTGCCATATTACTAGAGAAGAGCAGCACCATCCCGAGAGGGATGAATACCATCTCTTTTCAACAGGTCAGGTCTGCCCCAAAAACTTTTCCAATTGTCTATGAAACCTATATTACTCTGCGGACACAACTTAGACAGCCAGCCATTGAGTGATGATAATCTGCTAACTATCTCTCCAACGAACAGGAAGAGGGCCAGAGCAAATTACTTCTCCTGACATTGTACTTGCGAGTTCACACACCTCTTTAATGTTAATTTTAGTGATCTCCGACTGGCGAAGTCGAACATCATTTGTGCCAACGTGAATAATAATTTTAGAGTATTTACGATTAGCATTTGCCAGCACTTTTAAATTGGGTTTGATGTCAGGTGCTCTGGCTCCCGGCAAACATGTGACTATGGTGGCTGGTGTCTCTATTTTCACGTTCCGTGTAATAGAATCGCCAATAACTAGGGCACTTTCAACAGGATTCTCAGTGGGTGCGTCACTGAGTGGGGAGAACCTTTTTGATGTTCTTATTGGAATGGAAGAGTGGTGTTTTCCACGGCTAGGCCACCTCACCGTTACCCAAGTGCCCTGCTGCGCGGGCTCTACAGCCGGAACCGAACAATGTACAGAGTTCACTAAGCTAGTCGCATCCAAAACTGTCTCTGAATCCCTTGCATTCTTACTATCCTCAATTAAAGTTTGGATGTGTGTCTCTAATTCTGAGATTCTCTCTGTCAGCCTGACTATTTCCCTACATTTATGACATGTAAATTCCTCGTCGCTGACAGAGAGAGCTATGCCAAACATGTGGCAAATGGAACAGGTAACAATGCTAGGAGAGGATGACATGACTCACCGTGTGTGTAGACTGATCCGAGTTACCACAGCTGTTTGGTATACCAACAACTGTACCACAAAAGACCCCTGTCAAACTTACAAAGTTTGCGGACGACACCACACTCATCGGCCTCATCCAGGACGGTGATGAGTCTGCTTACAGGCAGGAGGTTAAAGAGCTGGCCGTCTGGTGCAGCCACAACAACCTGGAGCTTAACACGCTGAAAACAATGGAGATGATTGTGAACTTTAGGAGAAACACCCCAGCACTCCCCCCACTCAGCATCATGGACAGCACTGTGGCAACAGTGGAGTCATTCAGGTTCCTGGGCACCACCATCTCACAGGATCTGAAGTGTGAGATCAACATTCAACATTCCATTGTGAAAAAGTCCCAGCAGAGACTGTACTTCCTTCGCCAGCTGAGGAAGTTCAACCTGTCACAAGAACTGTTGAAACAGTTCTACTCTGCAGTCATTGTCTTCTGCACTTCTATAACTGTCTAAAGTCACTGTCAGTAAAGTCACCGGCACCTTCACTGGAGGGCGCTCTATGCACGTTTAGTCCACAAACGAGACTGCGATGAACAGCTATATCATGTGACATTCCAGGAACTCCTTTACATAAGGCTTCCAGCGATTGCCGTAACATCCAAATAAAGACGTTTTGGAGACAATAAACACATGATTGCAACAATATATGATTTGTTCTTCAAACCATGTCAGGTATTTTCATAACATTTATAATGCAATGCTAATCGCCGTAGCCTTTATCGTTATGCAGAATACTATAAAATTAATATATTTTTATCATTATTATTATTGTTATTATTATTATATGCAGCCGTGTATGTACAACAAACCTAGTGTTCATTTTTTTTGTTTGTGTACAGAAAAAAAGAGTAGTATTGTGAAATATCATTAAAAAATGGTTTTCTATTTTAATATACTGTAAAACAGGGCTCCAGACAAAAAAAATCATTAAGGAGCCATTGGCTCCTATAGGGGGGAAAAACAGGTGCCAAAAAAAATTAAGAGCCACACAACAATAAACTTAAAGTTTTAAACTCACTTACTTTTAATCATCCTGTTGTTTTTATATATCTCCCCTTTACAGTTTCAGATTTTTCATCTTGTGACTTTTCTGGGAAATGAACGTCACTATTTTCACTTAATACTATTATAGTTTTTGTTAATATTTTGTATCCGATTAGATTTTCACATTTTCTGCTTTAANTTTTTTTTTTTTTTTTTTTTTTTTAGTTTTTGTTGTTTAGTTTGTATAGATTTTTATTTTAGTATTAACATTTATTTCAAGCAATAAAAAAATGTTTTTAATGGTTTTAGTTAACTATAATAACCCTGATGCTAGTAAAATCTTTATATTGAATGTGTCAAATAATGTTCTTAGTCCTTCCTTCCTGAAGCTACAACAGTTTACTTTGAATCAAATTAAAATAAATATAAATATATGGAAATAAATATATAAATATATTACATTATATACTTTGAAATACAGCAGGACTCTTATTTTGAAATGTCTGTGCTTTACTTTTGCTGCTCATTCAAGTTCAGATGAGGATTAAAAAAGTATGTTGCTACAACCGTTTACAACACAATATAATATACATAATATAAAGTAAACTTTGTGATAATTGATCAGCATTAGTTCATAAGCAATCGATTGACAAATGTGTGCTAATCATTGAATGTGAGCTGCTCTGAAGAAAGCGCAACAGCGCCATCTTTTGACTTTAAAACATGCAGCATTCACATTTATTTAATTAAATTAATAATAGTCACATTAGGGAGTATCGCGATTTGTTTTTCCATCCACAAAATATAAGACGCCTTAAAATGATAGTTTATACTCTTGTTATACTGTTTAAGGCACTGAAGACTTTTAATGACCTTAAATTTATCTGATGAGCATGAGCGGAGTGGAATAATGAAAGTGATCAGCATGATTGATATTCAAAACTGTAAACACGCGATGCATTTTGTGTGTATCTGCAGTCTGTAGAGCCGGTTTCCTCTTTTGAATGACGAATATAGATGGATTTATTTGAAGAAATAGGCAGTTGTCTCCTATACGCAGGAGCAGAATGGTGTGTTCAAATGCAGCTGTTTTGCACTGACGCAGGCAACGCAAGGCAACAACACAGTCGGCTTTCATTAGCTCTAATTCTTTGGTGTATGTTTGGTGTGTAAAATTTTTCCCTACCTGTTCATATTTCGCCGCTCTAACTCAGTGAAACATTCACACACAGCATCTCATTTAATTACGTCAACACAGCAAATGATGTTATAGGCTACTGGTCAGGGAATATGCAAATAACATGCAAATTTTACAGTCATATACGTGTGAATTTGTATCGTCGCCAATGGCGACCTCAGCAAAAATATCGCTCGCAAATTATTATTTTTAGTCGCAAATGCGACAGTTTTAGGTGCAGTCTTGAGCCCTGTAAAATATAATTTCTTTCTGTGATGCAAAGGTGAATTTTCATCAGCCATTACATATTCATCCAAGAATTCTGAAGAAAAAAAATAAATAATAATAATTAAGCAGCATAGCAGTTTCCAACATTGATAATACATCGGCATATTAGAATGATTTCTGAAGGATTTTGTGACACTAAAGACTGGAGTAATAGCTGATGAAAATACAGTTTTGTATTACATAAAATAAATTATATTTTAAAGCTACAGTTCATAAAATCTGCCACTTGAGGGCGCACTACCAAAACAATAACAATCGTGTGGTTTGATGACGCTAAGAAGGTGCGTGGAATGATGGGATTTGTTGTCTTCTACCCAACCGCTGACGGCCATCAATCCGACGGAAAGATAAATCATGGATTTAACGGATGAGGTAAAGTTTTATAAATGTTGTGTTTAATGTCATAGTTTTATTATATTGAATTAGACCCGAGTAATGGAAGGTTTACATCGAAATTTTTAGTCATAGATGTTAGAATGTTTGTCCAATTCGATGGTGTGATAACACAGCACAGTTTCAAGTGTTCAAATCAATAATAATAAATGTTATTTTGAACTTACCAATATCATTTGCAATAATAATTGATTCATATTTCTGTATAACACTAACTGACTAACTGTATTTATTTACATTGTTTAACTTGTCAGGTGAAATAAGGCAGTGTAAATAAATCAGTAAATAACCAAATGCAATAACACTGCACCTGCATAAACTTTAGTCTTCAAGAAAACACATTTTTAATATATAAAATAAAGCATGATGAATTGCAACTTCATTATGACCTAAGAATATGCACTTCACATAGTTATGTAAACTATTAAAAACATTTGATATATTTTAAATTGTATATAAACGATTACCACTTGTTCAACAAATATATACACTCGTGTACATTCAAACACAATAAGTGGGCATACATAGCAAACGCGAGTTCAACGATTTGCGTGAGTAGATTACATAGATTATCAGACTATGGATCAGACGCGTCCTCGCGCGGGTCTAGAGACGCGATGCCCCGCGTTTGCCGTGTATGCCTCGTGTCCCAAACTCTTCTTCGGTCATTTGGTTGGCCCGTACGCTTTCGTTTACGGGAGCTGTCCTTGTCGACAGAACCAGCGGCAAATGGTAAACAGTAATTATGTTCCATAAATAAGTAACACAATCCACCATAAAACGTGCAAGAAGTAAATAAGGAACTGCTTGAAGCAAGCTACTGGTTTGCTGGACGCTAGACACTACTTCCGCATTTGTCCACCACGACACTGTTGTCATGTGGTTTCTACGTCAGTAAAGGCGGTAACAAAGGGTAACTGACGTCATTGACAGGCGACTGCACTGCCCCGTGTTACTGTTTAGAATGGGAATTTTCTCATGATTTAGAAGTAGTTGAAAACATTAGAGATATTGTTAGTAATCAGCTGGACAAAATATATAACACTAGCCTAGTGGTTTTTGGATATTTTACTGCAAAAATATTACATATTGTACCTTTAAAGTATATTAAAATAGAAAACCAATATTTTAAATTGTAATAATATTTTACAATATTACTGTTTTTCTGTATTTTTGATCAAATAAATGCAGGCTTGATGAGCATGAGACTTTTCCAAAAACATTAAAATATTAAAGCTGCAAGCAGCATTTATCGGGTTCAAGCATTTAAGGCCTTTAAGCACATATGTGTAAAAAGATATTAAATTTTATTTAGCAAGCATGTAACCACTTAAATCATAGAAAGAACAGCTACGCCATATGTTAAAACAAACACAGAGAAAGAAAAGGCTTAAACAATAATACTTTGTGTATAATATAACACATTTAGATGTAAATACAGATATTTTTCAAATATATCATGGGCAACAAAATGTTTACTGCAAGTCTCCTTCAGGTTTCACATTACTAATAATGTGGCACAATTGCCAGTACTAATTCTTCAATAGATATTAAGTGATGAATTTTGACAATTTTTTTTTCTTTTTTTTTTTTGATAATTATTTATCTAGACAGTCCAGAGAATTGTACTGCATTGTTTTTATTCAGATGGAGCAAAAAACCTAGGACTAGTTCGCAGAAGTAGGTTTTTTAAATATTCTTGAATATTTAATGAACGATTTTATTGACAGCAGTGGCTCTTGAGGCAAAGTTGTTCAGAATGAGCAGATCTAACGAATTATATGAATATTATATGATCATAGATGGAAAAGAGAATTTACAGCCAATACAGGCACTTTACAATAGGAAATATATGTTTTTTAAAGCTTTTTAACAGTTATAGCGCCACCTATGGTCCAATTTCCACCACTTTTTTGGGTGTCTTTAGAGTGTGTCCATACATATGTGTGTAAAATTTAGTGAAAATATCTCATTTTGTTTTGAAGTTATAGATACTTTAATGAACTTTAATGGCATCCCATTCTTAATCCGTAGGGTTTAATATGGAGTTGGCCCACCCTTTGCAGCTATAACAGCCTAAACTCTTCTGGGAAGGCTTTCCACAAGGTTTAGGAGTGTGTTTATGGGAATTTTTGATCATTCTTCTAGAAGTGCATTTGTGAGGTCAGGCAGTGATGTTGGTGAGAAGGTCTCCGCTCTAATTTATCCCAAAGATGTTATATCGGGTTGAGGTCAGGACTCTGTGCAGGCCAGTCAAGTTCCTCCACACCAAACTCGCTCATCCATGTCTTTATGGACCCTTTATGCTTTGTGCACTGGTGCGCAGTCATGTTGGAACAGGAAGGGGCCATCCCCAAACTGTTCTCACAAAGTTGGGAGCATGAAATTGTCCAAAATGTCTTGGTATGCTAAAGCATTAAAAGTTCCTTTCACTGGAACTAAGGGGCCAAGCCCAACCCCTGAAAAACAACCCTACACCATAACCCCCCCTCCACCAAACTTTACACTTGGCACAATGCAGTCAGGCAAGTACTGTTCTACTGGCAACCGCCAAACCCAGACTCATCCATCGGATTGCCAGACAGAGAAGCGTGATTCGTCACTCCAGAGAGCATGTCTCCAGTGCTCTAGAGTCCAGTGGCGGCGTGCTTTACACCACTGCATCCGACGCTTTGCATTGCACTTGGTGATGTAAGGCTTAGATGCAGCTGCTCGGCCATGGAAACCCATTCCATGAAGCTCTCTACGCACTGTTCTTGAGCTAATCTGAAGGCCACACGAAGTTTGGAGGTCTGTAGCTATTGACTCTGCAGAAAGTTGGCGACTTCTGCGCACTGTGCGCCTCAGCATGCGCTGACACATAGTTAATGAGCTATGGTTACGTGTTTCCTATGGTGGTTTCGTCTCGATCGGACTAATGGTTTCGAAGATATTCGCAAATGTTTTTTGAGCGCTAAATCACAACGTTGCACAAACCATATGGCTGTAATGAAGAGTCAACGGAGTGGGGATCCATTTGCAGCTTTTTATTAAGAACAGTATCAACAAGGCAAGGGCAAAGGCAGAGACGTAAACAGGGACAGGCAATGGTCGACGCAGGCGGCAGACAGACAGAGTTCAGGATACAGGCAAGGATCAGGGCAGGCAGCAAGCAAACACAGTCCAGTAAACAGGCAAGGGTCAGGGCAGGCAGCAGAGAATCACACGGGGTAAACAGTCCAAACGGCAACAGTAATAACAATCCTCAGAAAATGCTCAGAAATGATCACCGGGGCAAATCAAGACTTTGTGGTGTGTGTGTGTGCTGCTTAAATAGTGTGAGAGTGATGTGGTGCAGGTGTGTGCGCAATCAGTCCCAGGAATGAGGGCCTATGGGAAATGTAGTCCGAATGGAAAAAGTCAATATTCCGGTGAAGGCTCCCTCCGGTGGTGCGGGGGAGGAAGTGCGGGAGCCTCACTTGTAACATTTTGGCAGGATTCCCCTGACGTTGTGAAAGGATAGCCCCAATGCCTGTACTGGATGCGTCAACCTCCACGATGAATAGGAGCTCTGGATCTGGATGGCGGAGAATAGGAGAAGAGGTGAAACGTTCCTTGAGTTCCTGGAAGGCTTGCAGAGCTTCACGGGACCAGGTGAGAAGGGTAGAGGTTCGCTTCGTCATGGAGGTCAGTGGGGCCGCAATGCTGCTGAAGTTTCTGATAAACCGCCTGTAGAAATTGGCAAACCCCAGCAATCGCTGCAGTTCCTTTAACGTTCATGGCTGAGGCCATTCTAATACTGCCCTCGTCTCGTCCATGGCCACTCCCTCGTGACTGATTATATAGCCCAGGAATGATGTGGATGTTTGGTGAAACTCACATTTCTTGGCTTTGGCGTAGAGTTGGTGTTGAATTAGACGTTGCAGCACGGCTCGGACGTGTTGGATGTGTTCATCGAAGGTGGTGGAATAGATAAAGATGTCGTCTATGTAAACAATGACCCAGCGGTTGAACACAGAGGGACTATTAGCCAACCCGAACGGCATAACGAGGGTCTCATAGTGGCCGGTGGCAGTGGAGAAGGCGGTCTTCCATTCATCCCCCTCTCTGATGCGTATCAGATTGTATGCACAAAGAAGATCCAGCTTGGTGAAATACTTGGCTTGTCGTAACTGTTCGAGGGCTGCGGGAACCAAAGATAATGGATAGCGAAATTTCACCATTATGTCGTTGAGCCCACGATAATCGATGCAAGGTCAAAGACTACCTTCCTTCTTCTTCACGAAGAAGAACCCGGATGCGGCTGGTGAAGTAGAGGGTTGGATGAAACCTTTGGCTAGTTCCTCCTCGATGTATTTCTTCATAGCGGCCGACTCAGGTTAAGATAATGGGAAGATTCTGCCTTTAGGGGGCGTGGTACTCCAACGTGGGACGTTGGAACTCACCGATTTAGAATTAGATGGGTTTGGCCGGATGGGGCAGTTGATCTTGAGATGACCAGCTTGACCGCAGTAAAGACACAGGTGAAGTTGCATCCTTCTCTCTCTTTCCTCAGGATTGAGTGGGGTATAGCCGAGCTGCATGGGTTCAGGAGCATAGTTGACTGGTGCTTGGAGAACTGGTGACCGAGCAGGTTGTCGTGAACGGAGCAAATTGTCAATCTGGATAGCAAGCTTGATGAATTTATTGAATGTTCTTCTCTCATCGCGGCATGCTAGTTCGGCCTGAAGTTCTAGGGACAGTCCTTCACGAAATAACAGTTTCAGCGTGTCATCAACCCAGTTCGTTTGAGCAGCCAGAGTACGGAAGGATAGAGCATACTCGGCAGCGGAAGTTCTGCCCTGGCATAGAGATAGTAGTTGGTCCCCGGTGCTTTTACCTCCCGTGGGGTGTTCAAAGACCTCTCTGAAGTGTTGGAGAAATGAAGAGAAGGTGGGCAACGTGGAGCCATCCTCTCTCCATACTGCTGTGGCCCAATCCAGTGCGCGTCCAGTCAGCAACGAACAGGCGAAATAAATCCGACTTGAGTCAGTGGGATACAGGGAGGGCTGCTGATGGACGAAGAGTGAGCATTGAAGCAGAAACCCCTTACATTTAGCTGGATTGCTGTCGAACTTTTCGGGGAAGGTGAGTCACGGGTTCACTGCGGTGATGGGAGTGAAGGCCTGACTGGCGGGAGCAGAGGGCTGAGCGGCGGCGGTCTCGGCAGGACTGAATCGGAGGCTTTGCAGAGTTTTAACCAGCTCTTTGGTAAGGGAAGTCAGCCGATTTAGTTGATGCTGATGTACAGCGAGCTGATTGGCCTGAGCAGACAGCTCTGTGGTGAGCTGCACGATGGCTGTTGGATCGCTGTTTGGCGAAGTCTTCTGTAATGAAGAGTCAAAAAAGCTGAACAGTATCAAATAGGCAAGGGCAAAGGCAGAGACGTAAACAGGGACAGGCAATGGTCGAGGCAGGCGGCAGACAGACAGAGTTCAGGACACAGGCAAGGATCAGGGCAGGCAGCAAGCAAACACAGTCCAGTAAACAGGCAAGGGTCAGGGCAGGCAGCAGAGAATAATCCAAACAGCAACAGTAATAACAATCCACAGAAAATGCTCAGAAATTATCACTGGGGCAAATCAAGACTTTGCGGTGTGTGTGTGCTGCTTAAATAGTGTGAGAGTGATGTGGTGCAGGTGTATCCGCAATCAGTCCCAGGAATGAGGGCCTATGGGAAATGTAGTCCGAATGGAAAAAGTCAATATTCCGGTGAAGGCTCCCTCCGGTGGTGCGGGGGAGGAGGTGCGGGAGCCTCACTTGTAACAATGTTAAAACCTAGCATGTTTGGTATCGTTGGACTCGGCAAGGATTCAGGAGTCAAACGACATTACTCCCATGAAAATAAATCAACCACACCCAAAATTATATACATTTTCATTGAAAACAGCCAATTTACCTTTGAAAAAATATGGTTTTTAAAGCTTTTTAACAGTTATAGTGCCTCCGATGGTCCATGCATCTTTAAAGTCTTATGCCGCATATGCTCACTTAATTTCGTGAAATTCTGAGTTTTCGTTTAGGATTTATTGGCTTTTGAGTATATTTTGCCATGCCCATTTTGTAAAAGACCCTGTTATAGCTATCCAAAGGGTAAAATTAATTTTTTTTTGATAATTATTGATCTAGAGAGTCCAGAGAATTGTACTGCACTGTTTTGGTTCCGAAAAACCTAGAACTAGTTTGCAAAAGTATGTTTTTCACATAATCGTGAATATTTAATGAATGATTTGATAATAAACATTTACTGGTTTATCACTTTTGACCATTACGTGGCGCTGTGATCAATACAGTATGATCAGAGTGAGGTGACAATGACACTAGCAAAGATTGGTGTCAGTATGTCAAAGCCATCAACACAAAATCCATAACTTTATGCTGGCATGGTCTGAAGATGATACAATTCAATTTTGGTGAAAATTGGACCAACGGTTTAGGAGTAGTTCGAAAAAGTATGATTTTAACCCTTTAAGACCTGAAGGCTTTTTTAGAGTTTTTTTTTTCTTTTTCTGAGCGACATACAAAAAAGTAAAGACTCTTAAATCCAAAACTATAGCAAGGAGAGTCCAAAGGTAGGTATTGTTTGATAGAACACTTTTTAGAAATTTAGAAATTTGTAGAAAATATATATAGAATTTTTATTATAATTTTTCAAATTTTTTTTTCATTTGACATGGAATAACTCAGGAAGGCAATAAGATTGGAGAAAAAATATTTTTCTCCTACATGTGAGCTGCATCTGGTTCAAATGTTGTGGTGATAGCATAAAGTATAGTTGAATAAAGTATTATTCATTTTTTCGCAGCTAGATGGCGCCCACGGGCAGTAAACTCCGGTTTGGAGGCACTTCTCAGCACTCATTTGGAGTTTATCAAAATGGTTAGATGCATTTAAAAGCTGAGTTTCCTTAGATTTAAAATGATACCTATTTTGTGTTATTCCACATTGGAAAACGAACATGGATGGTTCCGGGAAAAACCCTTCAGAAGTTATAAGCAAAAATAGCAATTTTTTGTATCTCCGGTCCAGTAGGTGGTGTGGTGCCGAAACTCAGCATGTAGTCTCTGGTCATGCTTGGGATGGCATGTACCAAGTTTGGTCTGAATATGATAAAGCGTTGCGTAGATACAGCCTTGAGTCCAATTTGGGGTGCTCTATGTTAACTTTATTTGCGTGTTATTCGAGAATGGTTGAGTTTTTCAGAAAGCTTTTAATATCTTTTTGCCAGTATGGACTGAAGATGATCTGATTTGATTTTCATGAAAATCAAACAAAGCGTCTAGGACGAGTTCGAAAAAAGTAGGATTTTCGCAAAATTCAACATGGCGAACAAACCATAAGTCGAAACCTAGCATGTTTGGTATCATTGGACTCGGCAAGGATTCAGGAGTGTAAGGAGATAACTTGAGCAGTGACCCAAGAGTGATGGCAGGTAACAGAAACAGTTTATTAATAATAGAACAAAGGCAGTCTGCCGTGCACCGGCTTTCAGGGGGGTCGCAGGGATAGTGGAAACTTAAATAGAGTTCACATTAAACAGGAAGGGAACGGAGAGACGGGTCCCAAGCTTGACGGGGCACACAGCGAAGATGTAGCACAGTACCCAGCCAGCAGACTCAGCACCGCCGACAGCAGATGGTAAGGCAACCTCAGGCAGCAGGATGACTGGACAGAGAACAGGTATGACTTGCACGACAAAACAGTACAAGCAGGACTGGGACTAAGACTTAAGACTAACAAGATTGACAAACATATAATAAAGCATAACTGGTTGAATAGCAGAGTAAGACGCTAGAAATTTCACAATAATCTGGCAAAGAGCTGAGAGAACAGCAGAGTAAAGTAGCAGAGTGAATTAGAGTAGAGCAAGAACAGGTGTGGAGATGATCAGCACAAGCGCTGATTGTGATACAGAACAGCTGAGTCTAAGTAGCAGTAATGATAGGAGAAAGAGAAATGGAGAAAATCAAACCCGACTCATGACAGGAAGTCCTCGATGAGCGAGCGGTCCAGGACGTCCCGGGCTGGAATCCAGCTTCTCTCCTTGGGACCGTACCCCTCCAAATCGACCAAATACTGATGACCGCACCCCTGAGGCCGTACGTCCAGAAGTCTCCTAACCCTGTAGACAGGAGAACCTTCGACAAGAACAGGGGAGGGGGTGGGATGGGAGGGAGTACGAATGACAGGCTTAATGCACATGGAAGTCAGGGTGACCGCGTTGCAGTTTACGCAAAGAGGATTAAAGGGGTAAATTACGGGTGGAAAGCCACACCTTCTGGCCGCAAACGTATCTAGTAGCTTTGATGCGACAACGATTAGCGGCGTGTCATGTGCGCTCTCTGTTCAGGCACAGCACGGTTCTCACCCTTCTCCTGGTGCGTTGGCATCGCTGAATAAAAGCTTGTACTGAGGGAACGGACACCTCTGTTTCCTGAGAAGGGAACAGAGGAGGTTGGTAACCGAGACAACAATGAAACGGAGACAATCCAGTGGATGACGAGGGTAGCGAGTTATGGGTGTATTCGGCCCAGGGCAGTTGGTCACTCCAGGATGAGGGATTATGGGACACCAGGATGCGAAGCATGCGACCGAGAATTTGGTTAGTGCGTTCAGCCTGCCCATTAGTCTGTGGGTGAAACCCTGACGACAGCCTGACAGATGCTCCCATCGACTGACAGATCTCCCTCCAAAACTGAGAGTCAAACTGCGGTCCCCTGTTAGAAAAGACATGAGAGGGAAGCCCATGAATCTTAAAAACATGATCGAACACCACCCGCGCTGTCTCCTTGGTGGAGGGGAGCTTAGGGAGAGGAACAAAATGGGCGGCCTTAGAAATGCAATCGACGACCGTCAGAGTTACTATGTTACCCGTGGACGAAGGGAGCCCTGTCATGAAGTCCAAGGCAATATGAGACCAAGGATGAGACAGGAAAGGAAGCGGCATGAGCAGACCAGCGGGTGGAGAATTACTCGACTTGGTCTGGGCAAGACGCAACGAAATGGCGAATATCGCAAGCCCTCGTGGGCCACCAAAATCTTTGACTAATCACAGCAAGAGTGCCCCTCACCCCCGAGTCAAGTCAAGTCAAGTCACCTTTATTTATATAGCGCTTTTTACAATGTAGATTGTGTCAAAGCAGCTTTACATTGATAACTGGTACATAATTTGGCTGCACAGCAGCTCTTAAAGAATAGTGTCAATGCAGGTAGATCAAAGCACTGTTGATTATCAAATGTCAAGTTAAATGTCAAGTGTCCCCAACTAAGCAAGCCAAAGGCGACAGCGGCAAGGAACCCAAACTCCAACAGGTGACATCAGGTGGCAAACAAGTGGCAAATAGGTGTTAAAATAGAGAAAAAAAAATCTTGGGAGAAACCAGGCTTAGTCGGGGGGCCAGTTCTCCTCTGGCGAACAGTGCTTTGTTACGATTCAGGTTGCTATCATGAGTCCGATAGGATCGCAACATTCAAAGTATTTATTTCAGTTTCATCCAGTTGTGGATCATATTCATCACGCCGGTATGGACATTTGTTCAGGAACTGTGCCACTGGTTGTCGTTTTGATGAGGCCTTCATGATGAATGATCTAGTTGACGTGAAGGACTATAATGCTTTAAGAGCTCGCTCAGGTACTGGGGAGCTAAACCATTTAGTGCTTTGTAAGTAATTAGCAAGATTTTAAAATCTATACAATGTTTAACAGGAAGCCAATGCAGTGTTGACAGAACTGGGCTAATATGGTCACACTTCCTAGTTCTAGTAAGAACTCTAGCTGCTGCATTTTGTACGAGCTGTAATTTATTTATCAGGCGAGCAGAACAACCACCCAGTGAAGCGTTACAGTAATCTAGCCTTGAGGTCATGAACGCATGAACTAACTGTTCTGCATTTTTCATTGATAGCATATGTCATAGTTTAGATATATTTTTAAGATGGAAGAATGCGGTTTTACAGATGCTAGTAACATGGCCTTCAAATAAAAGATTGGTATCAAAGAGCACACCCAGGTTCCTAACTGACGATGAAGACTTAACAGAGCAGCCATCAAGTGTTAGACAGTATTCTAGGTTATTATGTGAGGAAGTTTTTGGTCCAAAAATCTTTTCTGAATTTAGTAGTAGGAAATTACTGGTCATCCGAGTGAGCAACCAATTTGGAGGAGTGTCCCAAACGGAGGACAGCAGGACGAACGGACTCAGGGGTGAACAACTGGCCCTAAGGGCATCGCCGAGGTACCGTGACGTGAGTGAGTGCTCTTTTGACCAGCTTCTCAATTCTCAGCCCCAACCACGCACCTGTTAGGCAAGATCGTCTCCATGGTCATGGCGTTCTCTGACGAACTGGTGAGAGAGGGCATCAGGTTTTACGTTCTTAGAACCGGGTCTGAAGGAAATAGAAACTTCAAAACGACCAAGGAAAAGGGCCTAATGAGCCTGGCGGGCGTTTAACCTTTTAGCAGAATGAATGTATTTGAGATTTCTGTGGTCTGTCCAGACAACAAAAGGAACGCATTACCCTTCTAGCCAGTGGCGCCATTCTCCCAGGGCTAACCGAATGGCTAGAAACTCGCTGTTCCCAATGTCATAATTACGCTCGGCGGGTGAGAGTCGGTGGAAAAAAACAACAGGTGAACCTTTTCATCGAGCAGAGAGCACTGTGAGGTGTCCACCTCTACGATGAATTGTCTCTTAGGGTCAGGAATGATTAGAATGGGCACAGAGATGAATAATCTTTTAAGGTGATCGAACGCGTTCTGGGCAGACTCTGACCAGACGAAGCGAGTCGAGGTGAGAGCGGTCAGAGGGGCGGCAGCTTGACTGAAATTTGAAATGAAACGCGATAGAAATTTGCAAACCCCAAAAAACATTGGAGCGCGGTACGAGACTCAGGAACCGGCCACTCAATGACCGCACGAACCTTAGCAGGATCCATACTGATTCCTTCTGCAGAAACAACCGAGCACAAGAACGTGACTGACCTGACATAAAAAGCGCACTTCTCAGCCTTTACAAAAAGACGATTCTCTAGAAGACGCTGTAATACTCGGCGAACGTGTTGAACATGCATCTGAAGAGACAGTGAAAAGATGAGAATGTCGTCCAGATACACGAAAATGAAAATATTGAGCGTGTCTCTCAAGACGTCATTAACAAGGGCTTGAAAAATAGCGGGAGTGTTGACAAGCCCGAACGGTAAATCCCGATATTCAAAGTGCCCTAAGGGTGTATTGAATGCGGTCTTCCATTCATCACTCTCCTTTATGTGCATTAAATGATAAGCGTTACGGAGTTCTAGCTTTGTAAATGACATGAGAGGTAAGGGATACTGGTTCTTAACAGTGATGTCGTTCAGCCCACGGTAATCTATGCAGGAACGCAAGGAACCATCCTTCTTTTTCACAAAGAAGAACCCCGCTCCAGCGGGCGAGGAGGATGGAACAATAGTACCAGCAGCGAGAGACTCAGCAAGATACTACATGAAGTGCCTCATGCTCAGGTGCAGACGAAGAGTACAATCTCCCGCGAGGAGGTGTGGTGCCGGGAAGAAGTTTGATGCTGCAGTCATAAGGTCGATGGGGAGGAAGAGAAGCCGCCCAGGAACGACTGAATACAGCCCGCAGATCGTGGTACTCCTCAGGCACACCAGACATATCACCGGGTTTCTCCTGAAACACAGACACAGAAGAAACAGCAGGGACAGCAGAGACCAAACACTTAACATGACAAGACAAATTCCATAACAAAATAGTCCCCTTTGCCCAATTAATCTGAGGATTATGCTGCACAAGCCAAGGTCCTGAATGTCCGTTGTAGTCTTCTAATGTTTGATTTGGTAGCTGAACCAAACTAAACAGTTATAGATGAACACAGGACAGACTCAATGATGGCCGGTTGCCTGTCTGTCAGAAAGCTGGTGATCCACTGACAGATTGGGGTTGGCATGGAGAACTGGGTCAGTTTGGCTGTGAGAAGATCAGGAATGATAGTATTGCAGGTCGAACTGAAGTCCACAAATAAGATCCTTGCATAAGTCCCAGGTCTATCGACATGTTGCAGGAAATAATGCAGTCCCATGTTCACTGCATCCACAGGCCTGTTTGCTCTGAAGGCAAACTGAAGAGGATCCAGCAAGGGTCCAGTGATGTGCTTCAGGTAGACTAGCACCAGTCTCTCAAATAACTTCATGACCACAGGCGTGAGAGCGACAAGTCTGTAGTCATTAAGTCCAGTGATTAAATCCAGTGATTTTGGGGACCAGAATTATAGAGGAGCGTTTGAAGCAGCAGGGAACTTCACACTGCTCCAGTGATCTGTTGAAGATCTGCATGAAGATTAGGGCCAGTTGGTCAGCGCAGACTTTTAATCAGGAAGATGAAACACTGTCTGGGCCTGAAGCTTTCCTAGTCTTCTGTTTGTTTGAAGACCCGGCACACGTCCTCCACACAGACCTTAAACGCAGGTTGGATGGCAGAAGGGGGGAGGAGGGGGGTTGCAGGAGGTGTTGGTGAAAGTGTGAAGTGCAGGTCAGAGCGGGTGTGAGTCTGGGCTTTTCAAACCTGCAGTAAAACGCATTTAGATCCTCAGCCATTTGTTGATTCTCTACAGATTGGGGAGATGGTGACTTTGTGATGGTCCTCAGGCCTGTCCAGATTGACGCCATGTCGGTGGCTGAAAACAGTTTTTTATTTGTTTGTTTTTTCCAGCTTTTCAGAGTAGCTACTTTTAGCCACTCTGATATCCTTTGTTAGTCTGTTTCTAGCCTGGTTATACAAGATTTTATCCACACTTCTGTAAGCATCCTGTTTGGTATTACAAAGCTGTTTGAGTTTCCCAGTAAACCATGGTTATCATTAAGAATGTCCTGGTAGGAATGCACATATCCTCGTAGAAACTGATGTATGATGTTACAGTATCTGTGAGCTCATCCAGATCGGTGTCACCAGCTTCAAAAAACACTCCAGTAAGTGCAATCGAAACAGGCTTGTGAGTCCCACTCTGCTTCATTAGTCTATCTTTTTACAGTCCTTATTACAGGTTTAGCTCATTTCAGTTGCTTGTAGGTCGGTATAAGATGAACTAGATAGTGATCAGAGAACCTTAAAGCTGCACGTTGGACAGAGTGATATGCATCCTTTATTGTGGAGTAACAGTGGTCCAGTGGTATCTGGTGGTACATGTACCATGCTGTCTGTATTTTGGCAGTTCACGTTAGAGATTTGCTTTGTTAAAATCCCCAAGAATGATTAAAAGAGAGTCTGGGTACCTTTGCTCCATTTCAGTTATTTGTTCAGCCATCTGTTGCAGCATTGCACTCACACATGTGTCTGGAGGGATGTAGACATTCACGAGATTGAAAGAGGAAAACTCCTGCAGCGAGCAGAAGGGTTTACAGTTCATGAAGAGTGCCTCTAAATTAGGACAGCATATCTTCTTCAGCATCATCTAAACACCAACTTTCATTAATGTAGAAGCACAATCCACCACTTCTCGTTTTCCCCATTAACTCCCCGATCTGATCCGCTCGGAACAGCTGGAGGCACGGCAGATGTAGCGTGTTGTCCAGAATAGCTTCACTCAGCAGGTTTCAGTAAAGCACAATGCAGCGAAGTTTGAAAGTCCTTGTTGATGTGGGTGAGGAGAAGAACAGAAGAAAGAGAAGAACTGTAGACATTACTGTCTCATTCCAGCATCCTCCCCCTCCTTCGAGGACAGCAAGCCAAGTTTGTTTACCATTTACTATTAAGTCTGGATGGACAGGCGTACTTGTGAATTTGATGCTACATGTGAGAACCTTTACAGTTATGAGCTGTCAGTGTGCAGTAGTTTTAGTATTTGACTGAGTTAATCCTCAGAATAAAAAGGCAAGGGCATAATTTGATTTTTATTATGATCAAATTAAATGTGAACAGATTTCTTTACTGCAATATACTGCAGAGTTGTGGCTTTCCCCTATGTCTCACATTCATCTTTAAAATCTGTGCTCATTGATTAATCATCTTATTGACATTTTTAACATTCATAAACACTTTATCGCAAAGTCAAAACTAAACTCCACAAATATGCTGAACAGACAGACAACAGAGTTTAGAATAAACAACAACTTTAAGGAACCTGGCAAGAACCTCCAGAGTGTGTAATGGACCATTTTAGTTTAAACCTCACCACGGAAAATGCATATGACGGTTATGTCACGGGTAATATGAAGTGCTGACAGTAATAAAAAAGGGGCAAACTATCCCCAGAGTGGTGACAGGACTGCAGTGAAGACTCTTGTGAGAAAGCATGATGTAAAATGCCAAGTGGTGAAAAATCATACAACCCTAAAGATAGAATCTCATGCTGTATATGAACACCTGTAATAAAAATGTAAATGGTCTGGGACTGATATAGTAAGTCAATTCAAATGTATTTTTATAGCACTTTTACAATACACATAGAAGTCACAATGTTAAGTTTATAATGTCTTAATGCTATAGAGCGGTTTTTTTAGGACTGGGCGATATGATAATATATAACAATGGTATACATGATCCTCCAAATTTATATATAGCTATATTGTGTTTATTCTGTGTAGCAGATATATCAGCACCACATTATCTTGGGCACACTCCTGAGCGTTCAAATGTAAGTCCGTAGTTTTCACTGGAAGATCAAGTTATGATGATTTGATTTTTTTTTAAATGTCAAAACATAGTCATGGGTGAATAGTTTACAATAAGATCTATTATTATTATTATTAATAATAAAATATAAACATTACTTGGTTTTGTTCAAAGCGAGAGTAAGCAGTTCTCAAAAATATGATTGATTGTCCCAAGTGAATTTATCCGGTTGTCTCAAAGTCTGATTTGAGTTTAACATTTTAAATAGATTTTTTCTGAGAGTTCACATTCATACACTGATACTGTGTATATTTGGAGAGAGCCAAAACCTTAAACTTGGTTTCAGCAAGTTTCAAAGAATGAGGTTGTTGTAGATGTAACCCTTCTTTCTTATGTTTAGTTCCAGCTCTAATCAAACAGACTTTAACCAGTTAGTTGAGTTCACATGAAGACAGGTTGAAAATTCTATGGGAATGTGGATCTCCAGAAGCACGAGCCGGATTCACAAAACATGCTCAAGAATAAAATTCTTCTTAACTGCCAATTTCTTCTTATTTTCTATCTTAAGAAAAGAGATAAGGATATTTTGTATTCCCTAATACTTTTCTTAAGAATGTTCTTATTTTCGATAAGATTATTCTTAAGAGAAATTTTAAGAAGTATTCATGTTCTCAAAAAGAATGTTCTTAAAAATCATCGTAAATAACTTATTAAAGTTAGGATAACCTCCAACCTGTCTTAAAACCCAAATGTAAGATGTTTAATGAATTTATTGGGTTGTTTCAAATATTAAGCATTACAACATAACACTAGCTAGGTAAATATAAGACATATTACTACTAGTACCATATGTGGACATGTACTCTGATGTGACACTACTTGATCATTTGCACTCACTCAAGCTAGAAATAGAGAGGCAGCACATAGATACAAGGACTCATTCACTCTAGCTAGAGTGCTTGCATGACCGAGTGCAAATGAATGGGAAAATAGTCTGTGCGCTTATTATGATATCTACATTAATCTGCGGCAGTGCAAAAAGACGGGCTTAAGCCACATTCACATTAGATTTTGAACGTGCGAAATTTCAACGGATACTGCAACAGTCGTGATATGACGTCACGGTCTACAGCGTCTTTTTTTATAAACATAAATATAACATATAGTAATACATTCAAAATTTACTGCAAAAATATCATTCTTTTAATTCAACCAAGAGGTCATGCCATGACAAATCGATTTTCTACTGGTCGCACGTCTTCACATGATGCGAATTCGCAGGTCAGAGTACACCAAACTTGACCTTTGGAATGTGAAACTTTTCGCACAAGCTTGCATTTCCGGTCTGACGCATTCGCATGCATATGAATGGAAGTCAATACGATGAAAAATCCAGTGTGACCACACCTTTAGGTGTTTTTCATTCGCCGAGTCTTCAGCAATACCCGCTTTTCAATCAAATAACACCAAAGCCTTTAAGTTTCTTCTTAAAAAATAAAAATTTAAATGTTCTTAAGAAAATATGAGAACTTCTTAAGAATTTTTCAAGAATTACACTTAGGAACATTCTTATGAACTTAGAATTTATCTTAAGCATTTTCTCAACTTCTTTCTTAAGAAGATTTTCGTGAATCCGGCCCCAGGACTGAGCATTTTCAGCTTAGAAGAACAAGGGACCTTATCATTTACTCTTCCCTTTTGTTTTCATACATTTACCATACTGGCACTAGGCTGTTCTATTACAAAACCACCTGTCTTCCTCCTACTGATGCATCACTGAACAATCTGATGGTTACACAGTCATTGTTTGTTTCCTCTTCCTTGTACTATAGACTGCTCGCTGTTCAAATCTGTCACATATTACAAATCTCTTTCTCTCTTGGGTTTTCATGTTTTATGGGGACATTCCATAGACATAATGATTTTTATACTGTACAAACAGTATATTCTACCCCCAACCCTAGCCTAAACAATGATGTTTGCCATATTTATTAATTTGCTAAACAAATTGCAATAAATAAATAAAAATAAATATTAATGTAAATGTAAATGTAGTAATACAGTAACAGACATTTCTATCATAAAGAATTTTCTGGAATTCTACAAACAGAAAATTCTTTCATTATTTACTCCACCCTCATGTTTTTATAAATGTCCATACCTGTATGGAGTTACTTTTTCCTACAGAACAAATTACTACATAAAGAAGAAAGTGCATGCATACGTACATGAATGGGAGAAGTCTCAATATTGACCTTATTTACAGTACTTTAATGTTAAAAGAAGTAATTGTCTTTTTCAATGTGTTGCTCAATGTGTCGGCCTTACAGTTAAGTTCTTAAGTCCTGCCGTACAGTTAAAATAGCCTGTTTGTTTACCACAGAACACACAGATAAGATGGATTAGAGTCTGTATAGATATTAGTTATTGTTTTATTTATTATTTTTGTCAGATTTTATTCCTTATTTGAAATGTGTTATTGAAACAATATAATTATAATAAACAGTTAAAATATTACCATACAGTTGGCATAACATGCACCATTTTAAATATGCAGAACAGAGGGGACCATGAATAACATATTATGACAATGAATGGAAAAGAGTTACGAGAAGATGAGAGAATATTATTAAAAAATTCTATATTTTGTATTCTATGGAAACAACAGAACATGGTTTTGGAACTACATGAGGTTGGGTTAATAATGACATGACAAGTTACATTTTTAGGTGATCTATTTCTTGAAGTCAAATGATAAGGTATTTCCTGGTATAAAACTTCAATGTAAGATTTATTGCTAGTCACTATTGATATACTGTAGACACTCAGAGCAGTAAGGCTGTCTGTCAAATCTATACAGTTTTGGAAAAAGAGCCCACATAGCTGAGATGACTACATCTTTCAAAAGCCTAAATACTTGACTGCTCTCCATTCTCACACATCCAGGCTTGCCCTCCAGCACTCTGGGTAAAAGTCTTAAAATACTGGGCTGTAAGCCATCACCGGTAGCCCAGGGATTAGTGGAGCTCAGTGTCTCTGGCAGCTCTCCAGTTCCATAGTAGCTTTTGTGTTTCAGATAGAAGCATGTCTCAAAGACTTCTCAGAGGCCCAACATGAAATTACTGTTTTGTTTCTATGAGATCTGTCAGTTTGTTCTCTGTTGAATTCTTACAGCCAACTGCATGAAGTTTAAATTTCACTTTAGGCCAGAAAATAAAAAATTTAAAAAAGTGTCATTTTGAGAAAAAAAAAGGTTCTTCCATGCCATGAACAATACATCTATTTTAAAGCATTACATAGTTTAATTGTTGAGTCTTGATATTTGATAATTAAGCAGTGGTCACTTGTGAGTGAGTGAAATTAATGTCAAATGCATACATTTTATATTTTTTAGGTCATCAAATTTAGCCTACTAATTAACGAAGTTAACTTGTATTGTTAAATGTGGCTATGTTGGAGAGGGATAAACATGCCATTATAAAATAAGCAATGGATGTGGGTGTTGTTAATATGCGTTTGCAAGTCTTTGCTTGCCTAGTTTCTGTTTCATAACTTGTCAATAGATGACAAATTGCTGAAGTAAACAGATTCCTTACACTTAGCTTCAGCTCACAAAAATTGTGTTTGTGTTCATTTAAACATGCTGAACTCATGCCTTGTCAGAGGTCCCGAGACAAATGTCTCACAAACATTTGCAACCACCTGTTTAAATCTTTATGTATTCAGAATTTCCCTTTAGTGCTTGGAATGAAACCTGCAGACTATCATGTTTGGCTCTCATAACCATTTTCATCACATATACAGTGGGTACGGAAAGTATTCAGACCCCCTTAAATTTTTCACTCTTTGTTATATTGCAGCCATTTGCTAAAATCATTTAAGTTCATTTTTTTCCTCATTAATGTACACACAGCAGCCCATATTGACAGAAAAACACAGAATTGTTGACATTTTTGCAGATTTATTAAAAAAGAAAAACTGAAATATCACATGGTCCTAAGTATTCAGACCCTTTGCTCTGTATTTAGTAGGAGCACCCTTTTGATCTAATACAGCCATGAGTCTTTTTGGGAAAGATGCAACAAGTTTTTCACACCTGGATTTGGGGATCCTCTGCCATTCCTCCTTGCAGATCCTCTCCAGTTCTGTCAGGTTGGATGGTAAACGTTGGTGGACAGCCATTTTTAGGTCTCTCCAGAGATGCTCAATTGGGTTTAAGTCAGGGCTCTGGCTGGGCCATTCAAGAACAGTCACGGAGTTGTTGTGAAGCCACTTCCTCGTAATTTTAGCAGTGTGCTTAGGGTCATTGTCTTGTTGGAAGGTAAACCTTCGGCCCAGTCTGAGGTCCTGAGCACTCTGGAGAAGGTTTTCGTCCAGGATATCCCTGTACTTGGCCGCATTCATCTTTCCCTCGATTGCAACTAGTCGTCCTGTCCCTGCAGTTGAAAAACACCCCCACAGCATGATGCTGCCACCACCATGCTTCACTGTTGGGACTGTATTGGACAGGTGATGAGCAGTGCCTGGTTTTCTCCACACATACCGCTTAGAATTAAGGCCAAAAAGTTCTATCTTGGTCTCATCAGACCAAAGAATCGTATTTCTCACCATTTTGGAGTCCTCCATGCGGGCTTTCATATGTCTTGCACTGAGGAGAGGCTTCCGTCGGGCCACTCTGCCATAAAGCCCCGACTGGTGGAGGGCTGCAGTGATGGTTGACTTTCTACAACTTTCTCCCATCTCCCGACTGCATCTCTGGAGCTCAGCCACAGTGATCTTTGGGTTCTTCTTTACCTCTCTCACCAAGGCTCTTCTCCCCCGATAGCTCAGTTTGGCCGGATGGCCAGCTCTAGGAAGGGTTCTGGTCATCCCAAACGTCTTCCATTTAAGGATTATGGAGGCCACTGTGCTCTTAGGAACCTTAAGTGCAGCAGAAATTTTTTTGTAACCTTGGCCAGATCTGTGCCTTGCCACAATTCTGTCTCTGAGCTCTTCAGGCAGTTCCTTTGACCTCATGATTCTCATTTGCTCTGACATGCACTGTGAGCTGTAAGGTCTTATATAGACAGGTGTGTGGCTTTCCTAATCAAGTCCAATCAGTATAATCAAACACAGCTGGACTCAAATGAAGGTGTAGAACCATCTCAAGTATGATCAGAAGAAATGGACAGCACCCGAGTTAAATATATGAGTGTCACAGCAAAGGGTCTGAATACTTAGGACCATGTGATATTTCAGTTTTTCTTTTTTAATAAATCTGCAAAAATGTCAACTATTCTGTGTTTTTCTGTCAATATGGGGTGCTGTGTGTACATTGAGGAAAAAAAATGAACTTAAATGATTTTAGAAAATGGCTGCAATATAACAAAGAGTGAAAAATTTAAGGGGGTCTGAATACTTTCCGTACCCACTGTCAACTTCTCTACAAATGAGTCATTGTACTTGTTATCTTATTAACTTGCAGTCTGCCATCACAGTTGTGCGTAAAACTTGTAGAAGACATTGCAAGTATATTACAGCCACTGGACAGGATTTATAGGTATAATGGAAATATGCACTTTGCTGGGGAATTGAACATTCCTTTTTTTGCCATTCTCAGAGAACCTTAGTATGTTGGTATGTTGAGAGATGACAAAATATTACAGGATTACACAGTCAAGCCACAATTGTGTCTAATGTCCTAATTGGATTATGCAGTTGAACATGAAAACCCTGGATGTAACTGATCGGCGAGATTAGCCACGTGCAAGCGGGGAGGAGCTGAAAACGGAGACGTGAAGTCGGACACTTTCTGCTTGTCGTAATGACGCTCGCGCTGCGTTTGCATACTTTATCACAGCTGAAGTGAAATAAATGCAATATTTGACTACTACACTGATGTTTCAGAGACCTTTTCATTCAAAACTTTATGTACTGCTTACAGCGTCTGTTTTTACAAGAATAAAGTTCAACATAAGCATATGTTATTTAAATAACAATGTGTAGTAGGGTCTTTGTTTTTTATCCGTTTTATTTTGATAAACATGACACAATACAACATCGCGACTACATGAAAAGAGCTTTAACTGTTATAAAAACACAGATTTTTGAGCATTACTGGAGCTGAAGGCGTGACAATAAACACGAAACACACGTGATCGTTGTCATGCGGTGAATCCGGCCAATCAGGAAACAGCTGTTTCGCCATCAGCGCTCGTGCAGCTCCTCTTGAGAAACTGCGCTGGCTGCCTCAGGCGGCTGATCTCGAATCGCTCTCGTGGTACTTTGAAGCCATACGTCACAGTCACATGGCGTCGGCGCTGTCTCAAGTTGGACAGAATTTCTAACCGGCATGCACTGCTTCAAGTCAGCCACCGATCGGTCTGTGCGGCGCTGCATCAAGTCGAACAAGCCTTTTGTCATTGGTTGATTTAGTCATGTGGTTTATCAGTACTGTTTTGTGATTGGTTCATTGTCTTGATTGTTCACAGGTGTTCCTTGTATGTCATTAGTCTCAGTGTATATATAGCCCTCATGTTTCATTGTTCTCTTATTTAGCTTTGTTCCCTGTAATCCACTGTTGGTGAGTTTGTTTTTGTTTTTGTTTTTGTTTTAAGTCAAGGTTTTGTATTTAGTTCATGTTTCTGTTCAATAAACTGCACTTGGGGTTGCTACGCTAGCCTCCAGTGGACTAATCAGTACAGAAAGCTAGGCCATTCTACAATGAACCCAGCAGTTTCTCCTCCTGAGTCTCTGTCAAGGTGATCAATCCATTGAGGATTATGTCCAGGATTATTGTGAAGAATGCTGTTGTGTGGATTTTTATGATGTGGCTTTGAAGGACATTTTTCGCCATGGATTCAATGAACCCATTCGTTCCATGTTGCGGTGGGGGAAAATTTACTTTTCCCTGGCCCAGTACATCGACTATGCCCTTCTGTTGAGTGGCTCATCATTTACTGTGGGTTTTGTGGATGAGCATCCCTGTAATCCCACAGTACCTATCAAGCCAATGCCAGCCACACCAGAGACTGTTCACGTTATGCCAGCCAGGTCAGTGCCTGTTCACGTCATGCCTACTCAGCCACAGACTGTTCACGTCATGCCTGCCCATCCAGAGCCTCGTCCCAAGATTGCCGCCATGCCTGAGCCCCTCCACGGCCCAGGTCCGCCCACGCCCCAGGCCCTCCTCAGGTCCGCCCACACCCCACGCCCCACGCCCCAGGCCTGCCTCTGCCATGCCATGCCATTTTCGTTCAATATTTTATGTACTGCTTACAGCGTCTGTTTTTACAAGAATAAAGTTCAACATAAACATATATTTAAATACCAATGTAGTGGGGTCTATGTTTTTTATCAGTTTTATTTTGATAAACATGAAACAATACAACATTGTGACTACATGAAAAGAGCTTTAACTGTTATAAAAACACAGATTTTTGAGCATTAGTGGGACTGAAGGTGTGACAATAAACATGAAACACACGTGATCGTTGTCATGCAGTGAATCCAGCCAATCATGAAACAGCTGTGTTGTCATCAGCGCTCGTGTAGCTCCTCTTGAGAAACTGCTCTTACTGACTCAGGTGGCTGATCTCGAATCGCTCTCGCGGTACTTTGATGCCATACGTCACAGTCACATGGCGTCGGCGCTGTCTCAAGTCGGACAAAATTTTTTACCGGCATGCACTGCTTCAAGTCAGCCGCCGATCGGTCTGTACGGCGCTGCATCAAGTCGAACAAGCCTGTTGTCATTGGTTGATTTAGTCATGTGGTTTATCAGTTCTGTTTTGTGATTGGTTCATTGTCTTGATTGTTCACAGGTGTTCCTTGTTTGTCATTAGTCTCTCTGTATATATAGCCCTCATGTTTCATTCTTCTCTTGTCTAGCTTTGTTCCCTGTAATCAGCTGTTGGTGAGTTTGTTTTTGTTTAAAGTCAAGTCAAGCCAAGCCAAGCCAAGCCACTTCTATGTTTTGTATTTAGTTCATGTTTCTGTTCAATAAACTGCATTTGGGTTCGCTACGCTCACCTCCAGTGGAAAATCGTTACATGTCAACATCTGCTGCTCTGTTGATGTAATGTTTTCTGAGCAACCCCTAGGTTGTAGTTAATAATAGACAGCGCCTATATTAGAAGACAAAAGTGGCAGATTTTAAAGCTATAATCTTCACTGTAATAACATATGTGTTTTAAAATCTGTGTCCGTGAGTTTTGTAAATCCCTTTATTTCTTTGCCTCTCATTGAATGTGTAAAAGGAACCCAGAAATTACACATAATGAGCTACTGCTCTGCCAGTGCTGTCAATTGGTGTGACCAATATGGTCATGAGCTGACAGTCTTGTCCCTTGAATGTGTTATGAAAGTAACTCTCAGCTCTCCTCGTCACAAACCGCAGAATGCTGGTTAGATGTTAGCCAGCTATGCGGCAGACCCAGCAAGTGTGTTTAATGCTTGCATGCTCTAAAATAAACTGACAAAAGAGGTACTGCCCATCACATGCTGCCTACACCATGTCTACAACATGCAACATTTGCTGAAATGCACCAAGCAACAATGACCATAGAGATTTGGCTATTTTCACTTGAGCCACCTAGCAACTTGCAGCCCATCAACAGTATGTGATTTTTCAGGTCTTGAAATCTCTGCTAACAAGATGATGAGCTGTTTAATGAGATCAGGTCCAAAATGTGTACTTTAGTGCATCAGGAACCACTGCTTTATCTATTTGTACGGTACATATTATATGCCAGTGGTTCTCAACTCTGTCTAATGCTGCACATTTTGTATGTCTATCTTAGTTACACACCTTATTTAAAAAATCAGCTTCTTAGCAGAGAGCTGCATGAACAGAATTTGATCTGTCAGATAAAGGAAATGTACAAAATGTGCAGAGCTGTGGGTTCCCAGGCTAGAGTTGAGAACCACTGTTAAATGCACAGAGCTGAACAGTAGATTAAGTGAAGCCCATTTTAGGTTCACACAAACATTAATTTTTGAACTGGAATTGTGTTTTCCATAGGGCATTAGACATTTGAGAACATTAACCACTCAGAATTCATTCATGCTATTAAGCCGACAGGGCACACATAAAAATTTGCCCAAAACATCCCTCATTCATTTTTTTCCTTCCTTGAGGTGAAGCTGGGCTTGTCCTTCCATTCGTTCAGTTATGCAGCAGGAACTCTAAAGTAGTTCTTATTTGTCTGGACTGCGATAGTATCACATTTAAGCCACAGTCACACTTTAAGCTCCTTTTACTTCCATTCATACACATACAAACATGGGGAATAACAACACAAGCTCATGCAAAGAAACTTGGCACTCTGCTGCATATGAAAGTTCAAGTTTGGTGAATACTGACCTGCGAAGCAAAGAGAAGACGTGGGACCATTAGACAATCTTAACATCAAAGAGTGGCCTCTCGGCTTAATGCAAATTATTAAAGCTGCAAAGCTGTGCAGGTTTGGAGTGTTGGAGGAAAATCAGTAAATTCTGTAGATGTCTGTAGAAATGTTGCTTACTCAAAGTTTAGTGTGACCATGGCTTCTCGCACACTTTCATAAAAGTGCAATGTTTCCTTAATGCAGAAAAATTCGTATCAATCCATAACTATTGTCAGTTTTGTCTCGAAAGGGTGTCACTATAAACTAATAAGCCTACTGGTCAACCTTATCAGCTCATCAAAGTTTGAACTGCCAGAACTTGATTAAAGGGGCTGTATGTAAGAATTTTCATGTAATGACTCGGATGTTTTGCCGGGAAAATCAAATGTGTTGTTTATGCTCTCTCCTGAGAGCCTCTCTTTTCTGTTCAATGATTATTGCTTATACAATGTTCATCCAAGGCTAGCTCACTTCACTATGGAGTGTGTGCATGAGTGTGAGCACGAGCAATAATTTGCTGGCTGCAGTTCACTTAACGACCACTAGTGTCACTAATAACTAGGGTTTATGAATTCTACATAGAGCCTCTTTAAGAACAGCTGTAACTTCAGAGAAAAAGTAGACAGGAAATTTTATGAAACAGAGCGGAATGGGATCAGGAAATAATTTGAATAAGACTTGAACTTGCATTGGCCAAACAAACAGCTTGGCTCAATGTGTAGTGTATTTATTTATATCACAATAACAGTATCATATATCACAGAAACTATACATTGTACCTCACAACTGTCTATATTAAATAACTGTCTTTGTTTGGGACACAACCTTTTCTAAATGGTAAAGGCTACTGGCTGACACATCCCTTCTGACGTTCATATATATACCATCATACTGGCAATTTTCTTTTAAAAATTCCCAGTAAAAGTGAAGGTATTTGTCTCCATGATCTCTCTCATAGGCTGACAGGTAAAGAACCCCTGTCCATTCTGCCACTGACCTCACAGCCAGACGAAAGAACGGGCAAGGCACACTACAAGCTGTGTGATCGACTCAAACTGGAGAAGAAACAGCGCAGAATGTGCAGACGGGACCCTGGAGTGGCCGAGACTCTCATAGAGGCCATCAGCATGAGTGCCTTAGAGTGCCAGTACCAGTTCCGCTTTGAGAGATGGAACTGCACTTTGGAGGGTAACTACAGGGCTCAAATTTTAAAGAGAGGTAAGTAGTGTGCGATATACAATGACTTTTTTGCTGGGGTCAACTTTTTACAAATAAACTCTAAAGCATTATTTGGCTTTGTCTTGCACAACCCCCACTGTAAAATAAATAAAATACACTTGAGTTTAATAAACTAAACTTAAAGTATCCCTATTATGGTATTTTTTTAAGGTTCCTAATTTTGCTTTGGAGGTCTCCTACAATAGGTTTACATGCATCCAAAGTCATGCATCTCTATAAACCCCTCCTTTCTAAGAGCTTACTCTGGAATTACTGACAACTCGTTTCGGGCAGTTCAGAATCTGATCTTTCTTTTGGGAGACAGTTACTCTGTTTATTGTGCATTTCGATCTTTGAAACTTTGCAGATCTTTTACATTCACAAACAGCAATATAACATACTACATGAAAGGTATATCCAAAAAAAGGGTTAGGACCATTAATCCATGAAATTACTATGAGTATGACATGACTATGAAATTACAAAATAAAAGACATGAAACAAGAAAGTGATAGCAAAACCCAAAACAAACCATGACACTCCAGTCTCGGTGTTACATGATCCTTAAGAAATCATTATAATAAGCTGATTTTACTGTAGGCACTCAAGAAACCAAAAAGTGTTCAGGTTTACAGTTTTCTCAGATTTCTTTGATGAACAAAGTTTAAAGAACAGCATTTATTTGAAATAGAAATCATTTATAACATCATAAATGTCTTTACTGTCATTTTTGATTAATTTAATGCATCCTTGCTGAACAAAAGTAAGTGCAAGGTGGGGTTGGTGCTGTTACTAGCATTCCCTGCAGGTGAAATTCAACTTATAAAATCACAGGAAAAAAAAAAAATCATAGGATTAAAGGTCAGGAATGAACTATTGGCTGCCTCATAATCCCCATGTTCCTTACAGGCTTCAAGGAGACGGCATTCCTCTATGCCATCTCTTCAGCAGGCCTGACCCACGCCATGGCCAAAGCCTGCAGTGCTGGCCGCATGGAGCGCTGCACCTGTGATGAGGCTCCTGACCTGGAGAACCGCAAGGCTTGGCAGTGGGGAGGCTGTGGAGACAACCTCAAGTTCAGCAACAAATTTGTGAAAGACTTCTTGGGTAAGAGGTCCAATAAGGACCTCCGCGCCCGGATAGACCTGCACAACAGCAATGTAGGAATGAAGGTAGGCTGCTATGATATATTAAAACGTATTTGTCAGGTTAGTATAGTTATGTTTATTGGGGTGTTTTTTTTGTTTGTTTGTTTGTTTTTGTTTTGTTTTTTTGGATCAGGTGTATTAAATGTCAGGCAAAACTGTTTTTAAAATGAGAATCATAATGTGGGAAATGTATAAAAGAAACATGCAAACATGGAGTTGATTGTATCACTTAGCGTTCTTTCATTGTGGTGGTTAAATTAAAAGCTTCATAAATTATTTAAGGGCACATAAATAGTCTGTAAAAGACCCATTTTAAATCACTTAAATTGACTTTAATTCAGTAATTTATAATAAATGCCCATTAATCAAGGTTTGGTTTCCCTTTCAGTCTAAAAAGCATTAAGTTTGTCCAAGTCTTTCATTGTTTTTGGTAAGAGAAAGGGTTGAGGTAACATTGAGGCCCTTGTAAGAGTAAAAACAAAAAAGAAGGAACAGAAAAAGACCCATAACTGAGAGCCAAAGTAAACTAAAGATCTGGCACCAACATATTGTCTCATATTGTTAGTTTTAGTTTCGGAATAAATATAAATTACAGCACTGCTCAGCAGACGCTCAGGACTCTTTGCTCGTCCATCTGAAGTAGTCATCCTCAGGCCATTTTGTCTGTGATAAGAGATTTACAACACTGCATTTTTGGTCCATCTGCACGTGTAAAGGGTTTGGGGTCAAATCCCATATGGAGAACAAACTTGGAATGTGCTAGCCTCGGCATCACCTGCATTTTAAAGCTGACGTTACACATTTTCCTCTCCTTACATTGTGGTGGATTTGCAGTTTTTTTGAACAAATCTACCACTTGTTCAACAGAAACTGTCCAGACAGCGCTTTTTTTATGCTTATCTTAAGGTTCAGTTCAAATTCTTACCACTGCATGAAAAGGCATGTTTCCGGACCGTAAACGTCCGCGCACAAACCCGTAAACGACACAATTTCGACAGTTTCCGTACATGTGAAATGGACCATTTCATGTGCGGACGTTTCTCAGTCTGTTCACCAACGCGATAAACCCCCGTACACGGACAGAAATGTTCACTCACTCACCGGAAAATACCTGTGTCTTCTTGTGCGATGTAAATCTCAACAAATTCCTGGGTACAAGCAGTTAAATCTCCGGAAATGGACACTCATATCTAAATAAACCTCTGTAAATTACCGTACATTTAATGTATTTTAAATGCTACTGGCTTTTAATATAAAAATGTGTCATATTAGCTTATCAAAAGTAGTTGTCAACAAAGCCACAGACACAGCAAAGCATCAACAAAACTCAGTTTTATTTCTGAGTAAATGCAGGACTGCAACATTTAAAGGATTAGTCCACTTTCAAATAAAAATTTCCTGATAATTTACTCACCCTCATGTCATCCAAGATGTCCATGTCCTTCTTTCTTCAGTCGAAAAGAAATTAAGGTTTTTGATGAAAACATTCCAGGATTATTATCCTTATAGTGGACTTCAATGGACTCCAAACGGTTGAAGGTCAAAATTAGTTTTAGTGCAGCTTCAAAGGGCTTTAAACAATACCAGACAAGGAATAAGGGTCTTATCTAGCGAAACGATTGGTCATCACACCCTTTAATGCATCATGTTTCCTTCTTGAGCATCAGTGAATGGTTTCACCCTTAGTTTGTAAGAGTTGTGTTTGAGTCCCTCATTTGTCCTCAGTGCGAATAGATAGATCTCAACATCATATGGTCACTTTGGGAAAGGGTTCTAATATACAAAATATGCTGGAAAGCTGGAAAACCAAAGAAAATGTACAGGACCTGGATAATTTTCTAAAGAACACTGGGCAGTTTAACTGCTCGGGACAAACAAGGGACTCATGAATAACCATCACAAAACAAAGAACAGTTGTGGATCATCCAGGTTATGACACAGTATTAAGTATGAAACAATTCAGCTATAATTTTGACTAAATATAAACATATGTTAAATGAAATAGCTTAATCAGGGCAGTACTAAAAAATAACAACTCCCTCTTATTGTTTATTTAAAGGTTAGTTCACCCAAAAATTTAATTTCTTTCATTAATTACTCACCCTCATGTCGTTCCACACCCGTAAGTCCTTCATTCATCTTCAGAACACAAATTAAGATATTTTTTATGAAATCCGAGAGGTATATGACTCGTCCACAGACAGCAATATAATCATCACTTTCAAGCACCAGAAAAGTACTAAAGACATCTTTAGAACGGTTGATGTGACTACAGTGGTTCAACCTTAATGTTATGAAGCAACGAGAATATTTTTGTGCACAAAAACAAAACAAAAATAATGACTTTATTCAACAATCTCTTCTTTTCCCTGTTATTATCCTTACGCAGGTGACGCAGTAAGCATAGTGCAGTCTTACGTGTTTACGTCCACATGCCAGCTCAGTATTGGCCAAAACTGGTCACGTGAGCAGCACGACACATGCGTTTGATGCTGACGCAGGAGCCGGCCAATAATGAGTTGGCGTTTTGACGTAGAACCTCAAAGCGCTGAACATAAACAACGTATGAAAATGACACAGAAGAGAAAAGACTGTTGAATAAAGTAATTATTAGGGCCTGAGCACCAATGGTGTGAGGACCCTAATGTAATTTCTCTATTTATTAGGGCCAAAGCCCTGAAAGGGCAAAGGCCCTGTTGGTTTACTTAGGAATATTAGGGCCCAAGCCACTAAGGCGCAGGGCCCTAATAATTTTCTAAGGAATTTTTTTTTCAACCATCCAGGGATTTTTGTGGTCCTTAACGTTCTCAAAAACTCTTGAAAATTGGCACACACATTGGAATCTGTGACCATTAGGACAGCGCAGAGGCTGGGACCCGGGCATGGCACAGGGGCTCTACGGCGCCTCCTTGAATGGGGTCCGAAAACTTGGTCCGTATATCAAACACGCTTGCATGTATTAGTATGAAACTCAGTACACATATAGAACTCATCTGGACTAACAACTTTCGTGCTCTAAGTTATACGGCGGCTCAACAGGAAGTCAGCTGTTATGGGTTGTTTGAAAAACGCATGCTCTGGATTTTGATATAATCCGATCACCACCAAACTCGGTCAGCATGAAGTCAAGACATTGAGGATGCTAAATTACGAGCAGATTTTTGATATCTCGAACGGTTTGGCCGTGGTGAGGCAACAAATTTATGGCGAGATAAGGGGAACAGGAAGTGTGTTATAACATCTGCATACATTGATTGATTTTTATGAAACATTAGCTGTTTGTTCGTTGTAGGAGGCCGATCACATAGATGTGACTATTGTGAGTTAAAGTTATAGTGCCACCAACCGGCAACAGGAAGTGTGTCACTTTCAAAATGCTTTGAGAGCACCTTTTTATTTTTACCTGATTTCCTTTAATCTTCATTAGAATATTGTCAAGACATGGCGAATGTAGACCTGTGAAAAGATTTTTGATATTTTTCAAGCACTGTTGCCATAGCAACAGATCAAACTTCAATATTTGTTTTAATCAGAAATCAGATCAGAAAGAGCTTTATTGCCAGGTATGTTGTTTACACATACTAGGAATTTGTTTTAGTGACAGAATTTTGGATGCTTTTGAGACTCTTAGCATGCTTCAAATTGCATGAAACTTGACACACATGTCAGGATTGTCAGCCAGTAGACATGGGCAAAGCCTTAGAAACGGGCGGGGAGGAGGGCCTCTCTAGCACCACCTTTTGACAAAAGTGGGGGGTTAGTTTAACCTACAGTCACCAAACTCGGTACACATATTGCTCTCATTAAGCCGGACAACTTTCTAATTCACAGTCATTAGCTCCGACCAACAGTAAGTCATATATTTTGGTTTGAATGTGGATTTTTCACACACTCTCTCTCTCTCTCTCTGTCCCCCGCCCCCCACTCAGTCTCTCTGTGTGTGTGTGTGTG
>RJVU01012097.1:230651-242997 GCA_003731715.1 Anabarilius grahami | reverse complement strand
TGTGTGTGTGTGTGTGTGTGTGTGTGTGTGTGTCTGTGTGTGTGTGTGTGTGTGTGTGTGTGTGTGTGTGTGTGTGTGTGTGTGTGGGTCTCTGTGTGTGTGTGTGTGTGTTTTACAATCTTGATTAGTGGTCTTTAACCCTTTTACTGATTACCCATTTATTGATGAACGTTTAAACTGCAAATGATAACTTCACACTCATTTGAAATTGAACCATGACACAATATCACCATTCAGACAAGACTAGTTTTCTAAATGTCGTTTGAGTTACAATTCTTATTACCCGACACCTCTGATTTCATGTACTGATTCAGACAAGAGACAGAGGAGAGTGTGTGTTTTCTAGACACGGGTGTTACAGAAGGTCATGTGCTGGGTTTGCAAGCATCACACACAACGCATATGTCTTTAAATTAATGATTTATTGATATAATTCAAATTTATTAAAAACCCCTATTTAAGTAAATTTCACATGATTTTATAGAAGTGGCTGTTTAAAATAAACTTGCATAAGTGAGCAGAAAAATCTAGACACGTACCTTACTCTGACCTGAGACTGATATTAAAATAGTCTTTGCAGGGTCTGTGATTTGGCTCTATTTATTACTTTTATAATTTTTTTTCATTGGTTACTACCCATATTGAAATTAAATGAAAGCATGCTTCTGGTGCATAAGATTGGTGCACAAACGATAGCTCAGGTAGGTCAAAAAACACATAAAGAGAAGTGTTAGGATAATACAACATCAGCAATCACAGACATTTGCATTAAGACTGGATTCGATTTCTCAGAGCACTGTGGAGTTTGTGCAAATAACAGTATGTAATTTCCTCCAGAATGTTTATAGAGATTGTCTGAGAAAAACACAGACATGGCAGATTAGGACGTTATTGTGCACTCATTTGACATTGCCCTATGACATTCGATGACATGAAATTCATCTAAATTTAAATGATCTCATGTATGTGTTCAATGGTAACCCAGAAATGGGCACCAAAAATTATGTGGCCGAATTAAACAGAGGCAGAGTGAATACACAACAAATTTAAAGTGTAAATGAATATTTATTTAAATTTACAAAACTGAAATATCCAAACCCAATAATATAAGGTAACTTTATTTTACAGTGCCGTAGTTACATGTTACTACGTATACTTACTATAGTAATAACAGTAAATTATGCATAATTACAAGTAACTAACCCTAAACCAAACCCTAACCCTAAATGTAACTCTATAGTAAGTACATGTAGTTAATTAATAGTACTCAGTACTTATTTGAGTAATTACAATGTAACTACGGCACTGTAAAATAAAGTGTAACCTAATATTAATAGAAAAATAAGACAAAAAAAAAAAAAACTAATGAAAAAATCTTCCAAATTAGATTCAAAAACAATAATGTAAAAAATAATATTTTTTCAAAAATAACTTCAACAAAAGTACCAAAAAAACAAAAAATACAAAATACCTGCAACCCTCAGGCCACACTCTCCACTGCAGCAACAAACACTGGCTAAACTCCATTAAACAGACATGCGCATTTTATTATATATACCATACTGGCAGCCAGCACCATTACCCCATGGGGAGGGACAAACTCACATACAACACTTTACACATTTCCCATAAATATATAGAGTCTAGAAGAAACTTGTCATAGTTCTGAATAAATAAATCTACTCTTACTCTACAAAATAATTTACATTTACATTAAATTGAACAGGAAATAACAGTAGCAACTCGGCCGCGTTGTACCTGAAACCCCCACGCTCAATTAATAAATGGTAGATTCCCAACCTTAGCGGAACCAACGATTCCTGCCACTGTTTCCCATCGGGACTCTAAAATCATGGGACAGACAATACTGCACGAAAACAATAGACAGATATTTCACAGGTATTTCATTCACTCATTTACATTTACATTTAGTCATTTAGCAGACGCTTTTATCCAAAGCGACTTACAAATGAGAATAGTAGAATCAAATCAAAATCAACATGAGAACAACAGTATGTAAGTGCTGTGTGAAGTCACAGTTATGTCAGTAAAGTGCTCGTAGCAAGGATTTTTTATATATATTTTTTTTTAATAAAATACACAAATAGATGGAAGATTATCATTTGATTGATAATCATAATAAACCTACAGTCCAAACTCGGTACACATATTGTTCTCATTAAGCCGGACAACTTTCTAATTTTCAGTCATTAGCTCCGACCTGTTACGGTACAGAGGGGTCAGACACTGAGAGGTAAGAACAAATAGTCTTTATTTGAACCAGGAGAGCTTAACTGAAGTATAGAGGTGGAGTGAAGGAAGTGAAGCCGATGATAAGGGATAAAGGAGATAGTTACTGTCCTTTCCGTTTTCAGAAGAATGATCCTTTTGGAGACACTGGAGCTGGAGATCGCTGGAGGTGACGGAACACACACACACACACAGACGATGACCACACTGGGAGAACGGGGAACACTGGAGACAGGTAAGAAGAGTTAAAGGAGTCCTTAGAGGTAAGCATCAACGTGAGTATCTACGAACGAGACCGGACATGGAGTGCTGTGTGTGCGTGTTCTTTATAGTGGTGTTGATCAGTGGTGTAATGACGTGCAGGTGGCGGTGATCAGAACTCTGGTGATTGAGTGCGCTGTGATTGGTGGATGTTGGAGCCTGACGTGTCTGTGACAGTACCCCCCCCTCCACGGCCCGCTCCTGAGGGCCGAGGACCCCGACGTCGTGGTGGTCGTCCTCTTCCACGCGGGGCAGGTCGGTTAGGGTGGCTCTCGTGAAAGGTCTGAAGCAGATTAGGATCAAGGATGTCGTTTCTTGGAACCCAGGAACGTTCTTCAGGGCCATAGCCTTCCCAGTCCACGAGATATTCCAGTTGACCACCACGCCGTCGGGAGTCCAAGATCTCGTGAACCTCGTATGCTGCGCCGTCCTCCAGGATGAGTGGAAGGGGGTTTTCGGCGACTGCCACGTCAGGCCCTGTGGGAACAGAAACAGAGGGATGGTGAGGCTTGAGCAGTGAAACGTGGAAAGTGGGGTGAATGCGATACTCAGGAGGGAGTTGGAGTTGGTAGGTGACCGGGTTGATCTGCTTGCTGATGGGGAACGGGCCAATGAACCTGGGACTCAGCTTCTTGCAGGGCAGACGCAGTCTGATGTCGCGAGTAGACAGCCATACCTCCTGTCCGGGCTGGAAGACTGGAGTGTCGGAACGTCGGAGGTCGGCTGTCATCCTGCGTCTGCGCAGGGCTCGTTGCAGTTGGTGGTGTGCTGAGTCCCAGACCCTCTCGCTCTCTCGGAACCAGTAATCCACCGCTGGCACGTTAGATGGTTCCCCGTTCCAGGGGAACAGTGGGGGCTGGTACCCGAGCACGCACTGGAATGGAGTGAGTCCTGTGGTCTGTTGCCGAAGGGAGTTCTGTGCGTACTCGGCCCAGCCCAAGTACTGGTTCCAAGAGTCCTGGTGGCCGTGACAGAAGGTACGGAGGAAGCGGCCGATCTCTTGGATCTTTCTTTCCGTCTGCCCGTTCGACTGAGGATGGTATCCAGAGGTCAGACTGACGGCCACACCTAGGAGCGAATGGAATGCCTTCCACACTCGAGAGATGAACTGCGGTCCTCTATCGGACACAATATCTTCGGGGATTCCGAAGTATCGGAAAACATGGTTGAATAGAAGCTCCGCAGTTTCCATGGCAGTGGTTAGACCTCTCAGAGGGATTAGACGGCAGGACTTGGAGAAGCGATCGATGATTACCAGGATGCAGGTGTTCCCATCTGAGGCTGGAAGATCAGTAATGAAGTCGACTCCTAGGTGTGACCAGGGTCGATTGGGAACGGGCAGAGGATGGAGCTTGCCGGATGGTAGATGGCGTGGGCTCTTCGAGATGGCGCACTCCCTGCAGCCCTGCACGTACCTTCTGACATCCGCTGCCATGTTTGGCCACCAGAAGCGTTCCTTCAGCAACGAGAGGGTTTCATTGACCCCCGGGTGACCAGTGCCAAGTGACGTGTGGGCTGAATGAATGGTAGGAGTGCGTCGTGACCGGGTGATATGGAGCAAGCCTGGCGGGCAACCCGGCGGAGGATTCGTGGAGGCATTGGAGGAGGGGATGGTCTCCTCTGACCACGTGATGGGACTAATGATGAGGGAACGTGGAATGATGGGCTCAGGTTCTTCGCATTTGTCATCTGGAGCATGGATACGGGAGAGGGCATCTGCTTTGACGTTCTTAGAACCTGGCCGATAGGAGATGGTGTAGTGGAATCTGGAGAAGAACATAGCCCAACGGGCTTGTCTGGGATTCAGTCTTTTGGCCGCACGGAGATATTCTAGGTTCTTATGGTCGGTAAGGACCAGAAAAGGGTGTTTGGCTCCCTCCAGCCAATGCCTCCACTCTTCCAGAGCTAGCTTCACGGCAAGAAGTTCTCTGTCCCCGATGTCATAGTTGACCTCCGCCGGGTTGAGCTTGCGGGAGAAGAAGGCACATGGATGGAGCCTACTTGGCGTCCCCTGCTGCTGCGAGAGTACCGCTCCCACTCCGGTGGTCGAGGCGTCCACCTCCACCACGAAGGGTAGTTCTGGATTGGGGTGGACTAGGAGGGGAGCGGTAGTGAAGGCTTCTTTCAGGCGATTGAAGGCGTTGGTGGCAGCAGGTGTCCAGGACAGAGACTTGGGCTTGTGACGGAGGAGACTGGTGAGAGGATGAGTGATGGAACTATAGTTCATGATGAATCGGCGGTAAAAGTTGGCAAATCCTAGGAAGCGTTGGAGTTCTTTGATGGTGGAAGGTTCAGGCCAGTTGGTGATAGACTCCACCTTCCTCTCGTCCATCCGGATGCCACTGTGATCTATATTATAGCCCAGAAACTGTACAGATGGTTGGTGGAAAGAACATTTCTCAGCCTTCAGGAACAGATGGAATTGTCGGAGACGGGTGAGGACCTCCGCAACGTGGTGGCGATGTTCGGCCAGGCTCCGGGAGTAGATGAGTATGTCGTCAATATATACCAACACGAACCGGTGGAGGAACTCCCGGAGCACCTCATGTATGAAATCCTGGAATACGGAGGGGGCATTGACCAGGCCATACGGCATGACGAGGTACTCGTAGTGGCCGGTGGGCGTGATGAAGGCGGTCTTCCACTCGTCCCCCTCGCGTATCCGGATGAGGTTGTACGCGCTGCGGAGGTCCAGTTTTGTGAACACAGTGGCACCACGGAGATGTTCCAGGGCCGCCGGGACGAGAGGAAGGGGATAGCGGAACTTGACGGTGATTTTATTAAGTGAACGGTAGTCGATGCAGGGCCTCAAGCCTCCGTCCTTTTTGGCCACGAAGAAGAAACTGGAAGCAGCAGGGGAAGTAGACGGGCGGATATAACCTTGATCGAGGGCCTCCTTGATATATTCCTCCATGGCCTTCTCCTCCGGGATGGCAAGAGGGTAAATCTTACCCTTGGGCACTGGTTCACCCGGAAGCAGATCGATGGCACAGTCCCATGGCCGATGTGGAGGCAGCTTTGAGGCTCTCTGTGGGCAGAAAACATCACTGAAGGGGGCGTAACACTCAGGAATTTCCATGGAACGCTTCTCCACGGGACTCTCGATGGAGGTTGCACAGACTGAAAGTTCCTTGGAAGAAGCTCGTGGAATGGGAAGTTCCGAGAAGCAGTGTGAGAAACAGGTTTCGCCCCACTTCAGGATTTCGCCGGTACGCCAGGAGATGGATGGGTTGTGCTGCTCCAGCCATGGACGCCCTAGAACCACGTCAGCGGTGGAATCCTCCAGAACCAGCAGATGTATCTGTTCCCGGTGTAGGAGTCCGACTTGTAGCTGGATAGGGCCCACAACCCGACGGACATGTTTACGGCTGAGGGGCTTGCCCGTTATTGAGCTGATCTGGTAGATGGTCGGAGACGGAGAGGTCTTGAGACGGAGTTGCCGACAGAGTGTACCAGAGATGAAGTTGCCGGCTGACCCTGAGTCGAGGAGCGCGACCACTGTAAGGGAGATACCAGCAGCAGTAAGGTTCAGAACAGTGGTGAGTGGTTTCATTTTCCGTAGAGAAGGAATAATAGCACTCACCATGGGACGAGGTGGTCGTGTGGGACATGCTGAGATAGCATGTCCGGGCGCACCGCAATACAAGCAAAGGTTCAGGGTCAGCCGACGTTGACGTTCTGAAGAGGTGAGACGAGAGTTTTCGAATTCCATGGGCTCGGGAGCTGGTTCTGGGGTGCTGACGGGTTCGGACCGGCGAAGGAGTGAAGTTGGAAGTGACTGGTCCTGGTGTTCCTGAAGACACGCATGCATACGAGTGGCAGAGCGTATGGCAAGCTGGATGAACTTCTCTAAGCCGATGGAATCCTCGTATGCAGCGAGATGCAACCGCACCCGAGGCTCCAATCCTTGGCGGAAGGTGGTAATCAACGCCTGTTCGTTCCAACCACTGGAGGCAGCAAGCGTTCTGAATTGCAAAGCATAGTCATGGATAGACATCACACCTTGTTTTAGTTGATAAAGTTTCTCACCAGCAGACGAGTCAGAGATCGATTTTCCGAATACCTCCTGGAAGTGGGAAATGAAGGCAGAATACGATTGAGTTACTTCACCATGTTGGGACCAGATGGAGTCTGCCCATTTCAGTGCTTTGCCGGTTAGTTGAGAGATGAGGAACGCTATCTTGGCGGTCTCAGTCGGGTACAGGTGCGGCTGCATCTCCAGGACCAGTTCACACTGCAGGATGAATCCGCTGCAGTCCTCCACCGATCCTGAGTAGGGCGCTGGCCTGGCCATGGGACTGGTGAAAACAGGTGAAGAAGGAGAAGGAACCGTACTGACGGTGGGAACGGCTGGTGCCGGTGAGGGAGAAGTGATGACAGGTGGCGGTGGTGGATTGATGGTGAGAGTGCGCCGTAGCGCGTCCACAGTCGTGGCCTAATGGATAGAGAGTCGGACTTGTAACCCAAAGGTCATGGGTTCGAGTCTCAGGTCCGGCAGGGATTGTCGGTGAGGGGAGTGAATGTCCAGCGCTCTCCCCACCCTCAATACCACGACTGAGGTGAGACCCTTGAGCAAGGCACCGTACCCCCAACTGCTCCCCGGGCGCCGCAGCAATGGCTGCCCACTGCTCCGGGTGTGTGTTTACGGTGTGTGTGTGTTCACTGCTGTGTGTGTGCACTTGGATGGGTTAAATGCAGAGCACAAATTCCGAGTATGGGTCACCATACTTGGCCACATGTCACTTCACTTCACTTCACTTCACTTCAAGTGCTTGAAAGGGATCCTGTTGGCTCATCCTGGTTCAGCGGTGTTGGTCCGGTCTTCTGTTACGGTACAGAGGGGTCAGACACTGAGAGGTAAGAACAAATAGTCTTTATTTGAACCAGGAGAGCTTAACTGAAGTATAGAGGTGGAGTGAAGGAAGTGAAGCCGATGATAAGGGATAAAGGAGATAGTTACTGTCCTTTCCGTTTTCAGAAGAATGATCCTTTTGGAGACACTGGAGCTGGAGATCGCTGGAGGTGACGGAACACACACACACACACAGACGATGACCACACTGGGAGAACGGGGAACACTGGAGACAGGTAAGAAGAGTTAAAGGAGTCCTTAGAGGTAAGCATCAACGTGAGTATCTACGAACGAGACCGGACATGGAGTGCTGTGTGTGCGTGTTCTTTATAGTGGTGTTGATCAGTGGTGTAATGACGTGCAGGTGGCGGTGATCAGAACTCTGGTGATTGAGTGCGCTGTGATTGGTGGATGTTGGAGCCTGACGTGTATGTGACACGACCAACAGGAAGTCAGATATTTTGGTTTGAATGTGGATTTTTTTAAATAATCATGCTCTCAATTTTTATGTACTCTTCTTAGGGGATTCATGCAATCACCTCCAAACTTTCTGAACATGATGACGAGACACTGAAGATTCTAAATTGCAAACGGTTATAGGATATCTTGGGTGGTGTTGCCATGGCAAGGGTTTAAAGAACAAAAAGGGAAACCGGAAGAGCCTCATATTTACCAACCAATAAATTATACACCATTTATTTCAATATATAATAATGCAAATATTATAAATAAACACATTTTATTTAATTTATTTATTTATTTTATTTCAAGATGTATGTGTAAGTTAAAATTAGGCAGATAACTACTTTTTGGTTAAAATAATTTAAAATAATAATATTCAAATGTTATATATAGAATAAGAACTAAAAGGCAGCATATACCTGTTTTTAAACAGGGTTGAGAACTTCTTGACAACAGATTAGACAACACTTTGTGAAAACACCGTTGTAGGTAATTATATTTATTGGGTATTCTATTTGGATGCATATATTTAGACATTATCAAATACTAATTTCTTTCACAGCATAGATTTAATTTTTTATCTAACACTCTACCGCACTCATTATGATAAATCTATAGAAAAAAATATTTGACTCCTTTTCTTTTCTTAGAATGGTTGACTTTAAGTGCTGTAAAAAAAATTGGGAAAAAAATATTATTTTAAGGTACTTTATGATATGTTGCCATATGGCAACAACGTACCATAGTGGAAATAACTTAGAATAAGTGTAAGTGTATATAGTTAAAATTTTTCCTCAGAAATGTTTGTATTGAATCAATTGGTGCTATTATAAGCTTTAGCAGTAAATATAAACAACACCTTATACTTATTTTCCAACATCTTGTGCTTTTATTTATTCCATTCTCTTTTGCTGAACAATGCTTTATATTCTTTGAATTTCATTACGTTTTTCGTGAATATTATTTAAATTGCAAATGTAGACAGTTAAAAACAAATCTAATACTGTTCATCATGTATCATAAAACATTGACATAAAACCATTGCAGTTCATGAAAATTCAACATTACGCAATCTTCTGAAAGGAAGGTTATGAACATGAACCCCCCATAATCCTTGAAACTTCACCCTTTTTTTCTGTAGGAAACTTCAAAAAGCATTTTTTTTTTCAGAGGTGAGACACATGTACACATCACATTTGGTGCACTTCACCCTAACAATACACTTACATCCACTTGCACCTGCCTTTTTGAGACACCATGGTAGGCCAGTGGTAGGTCTGGGCCAGTAGTGCTGGATGTGGTGGCAGTGGGCAGGCAGGTCTCTGATGTTGATTTAATCCATAATACAAATGCCATGGCAGTCCTTAACATACGACTGATCAACATTATATCACTAGCATTAATGTTTTTATTGTTACAGCTTAACAGACTGCAGCTGGCCTTTGCTAGCTAGCTAACCTATTATAATAATGTCATTCCATTATTGCACAGTGTTGCCATATGGCAACACAGACATTTTATCGATTTACCAAAAACTAACTTCATAACTTTTTTGAGTGGTGAATATGTCATCATAACTTACCGTAGATGATGTTAACAATTTTTTTGTGAATGTGACATGGGCGGGTCCTTGTTTGTTACTGACGTTTTAGTTTGCTTTCAGCAACTACCGACAAGAGACGGCAGTCTGTCAGAATGCGCGCCACAGAAAAAAATTGCATGTCATGTGACTTAACCAAAGCACATTGGCTAAACTAAGGTCTTCTCTTACCAACAAAAAAAACGAGAATGTTCTCTTAAAGAGACAGTGGCAAGGAAACGAACACAAAGAGTATGTTGCCATATGGTAACACTATGCAGTAGAGGGTTAAAATGTTGAATCTTCTTGAGTCAACTTACTGATAAAACAGCCTCCCTCTCTCTCTGTGTGTGTGTGTGTGTGCGCGCGCATTTTTGTGACATATCAGGACACAAATGTGTATAATGACATGGTATGCAGGGTTGGGAAGGTTACTTTTAGAATGTATTTCACTACAGATTACAAAATACATGCTTTAAAAAGTAATCTGTAACGTATTTCGTTACATTACTCAAGTTTAGTAACTTAATCTAAATACTTTGGAATACTTTGAAATACTTATCACAAAGGACCATATTAACTTGTTCTTTTTTAAGTTTACAACCTGTAAATAAAAATGACCTCTACCCACCAGGATTTGGTTTTCCACTAAATTGTATTTTTAACATCAGTTACAAAATATATATCTCCAATTTATTAGACATAACCTATGTGTTGGTAAAGAATTTCAATATCTTGATAAACAAATTATGAAAATATTTGTTTCTTTTAACATCACATCCGTATATAATTACTATTGATATATCATTCCTAAATTATATTTTTATATTTGTAAAGATGTGCATCAGAGGAATAACAAAATATTAAATAACAACAATAAAATATTGTTAATAATATAGGTTGTTTTATAGGTGTATAGTTGAATTGACACAGTGGTTTAAATTGTTTTATTAACAAAGTTTCTTTGTAACATTTAGAATGTTTATAAAGAAAATGAAATGAAATGATCTACCCAATAATCATATTCACAGTTTTTTTGCATCTCTCCACCACCACATTTTACAGGTTTGGAAAAAAAATATGATCATTTTGTGTGAACTATCCCTAGTATAAATATGTTTATACTAATATTTAACCTTAGTGCACTGATAGCTACATTAATATTAACCATATAAACAACAAACAGCGAAAAAAAAAAATTAGATTTATAAAATAATCCTTTATTTAATTTTTTTAAAATTATTATTAGTGATGCAACTATTTTGATTTTTCACGGCCAACAGAAGCAAATTGTCCGATTCTGATACTGGTAGCAGATTTTTTTTAAAGCAAATTTATTTGTTGTTTATTTGTTCAAAAAATATGTGTAGCTCTTTGATATTAGAAGCAAACACTGGATTTTTATCACAATCCCAACAAAGATGTTGTACATGAGCATGATCAGTTGTTTTTCATTTAAATTATTGTATAATTTCAAGATTAACAGCAAAAACAGCCTGGTCTGACTTTAGCTTTGTGAAATTGTGACCAGTCACGGAAAGTAGGGACACAAGTCGGTTCTGGGGCATTTTGAGTTATTCACAGATTCTGAAAGTGTAGTCTCCAAGCTTTCCAACGATGTGTAACACATGGAAATCTGATAATATTTGGAGAAGTTGTGGCCATTTGAAGGTAGGCACTTAAGAAAGCTCTATAGGGAGAAAATGTCTCAGGTTACATATGTTACCATAGTTCCCTGAGAACAGGGAACGAGACTCTGCGTTTGAACGCTTTGGGGGAACGCCACGTGACCCAGGTGTCTGAAAGCACTATCCAAAAACTCCAATTCCTATTGGCCGGCGACAGCCTATGACGTCATACGGCGCGACCCGGAAGTATAAAGGAGCGCCTGGAGAGATAGCCAGCATCTATCGTCTTGAGGGACTGTTCTGCAGGCAGGCAACCCGAAGCATGGCAAGGAAACGCAGAGTCTCGTTCCCTGTTCTCAGGGAACTATGGTTACATACGTAACCTGAGACGTTCCCTTTCGAAGGGAACTCCACTCTGCGTTTGAACGCTTTGGGGAACGATATACCCACGCCGCCATGCTTGAGGAGAGTGCCTGCCAAGAAAAATGGCTTGAGACAAAGGCCCAAAAGCAGTTCGCGAACTGCTTTGCAACTCCCCCTCGGGTCACACCAGGCTGTCAGTGACAGCATTCCCTTTGGCCAACAGCCCAAGCTGAACTTCAAGAAGGCCTTCCTCAGAGGGCCTACAGAAGCTGCTAAGGCGTCTGGAACCAGCTTTTCTGAAGAGAAAGTGGTCCCTTTAAGGGAATGTGGCCAAGGAACCAAAGGGAACCTCGGCCAGTCACTTAGAGGGGAACGAAGTCACCCCTAATGCCACCAGGGAGGCCGACCTGGTCTTGTTAAGGAACAGACTTAGTTCAGGCCAACCCTGTCTGAATACAGAGCCCATAAAACGCAATCTTCAAGAAGATAGTAAGTAAGAGTGACTGCAATGAGGCAGAAACCAACTCAAACCCACGCGTAGAGACGGGCATCCTGGAGAGAAGAACTCAGCTGAGTGCTATGAACCCTCATATCGAGGGGAGATAATCCACTCATCCTAGGATCTACCCAGTGCTTAATTAACGCACTGAGGAGGCTGTGCGCTAGAGAACCCTGATAAAGAGGAGCACAAACCAGCCTGGGGCTGAATCTTAGGAGGAGGCCTGATTAAGGCCTACCACCCTGATCAGCTTAGGGAGCTAAGCACTATTATAAACACAACCCTGAAAGGGAAGTACAAAGCTCACCTAACAGGTGGACCATGCAAAGGGCACATACTCATGGAGGCCAGAGAGGAGCCTACAGCATGATAGTAGTATATGTGAAAACAGAAGTATATTCAGAAAGTGGCCTGGAAGGGCCACCCTGAACATTTGTCTTTGCTGGGGTAGA
>RJVU01012097.1:177069-229928 GCA_003731715.1 Anabarilius grahami | reverse complement strand
AACCTCAGTAAGGTTTCACTACCATACTCCACCTGAGAACCAGACCACCAGAAAGCCATGTATTAAAAACTTCCTCAGAAGAAATACATAGAATGCTGCCGCCTAACGTGAACAGGCCTGATTAGGGCCTATCCGTCAGGGTGGGGCATGCCTTTTGAGGTGGTTCACCTGAGGGGCCAGCCACTCAAAATACTGAACTCCACACGTTACACCGGAGGCCGAGGTAGGCCTACCTTAGTTCACACGCGGCATCAGCAAGTGGCTACCCTAACCATACCACCCAAATGCCATGTATTAAAAATTTCCAAAGAGGGAATACATGAAACGCTGCCAAACATCGAGAACAGGCCTGTTTAGGGCCTATCTGTCGACGATGGGGCATGGCCGATGGTGGCATGGTTTCCCAGGCATCCTGCCATCAAGTCGACTAAGAAAAGAGGCCTTGAGGGGCCTACCATTCCAGCAACAAGTGGCGTTCAGCCTGTTTGCAAATTAAAAACACCAACCGTGCCAACGTGTGGACTAAAAAGGAGGCCTGAAGGGGCCTGCCGATTCAATGACACGTGGCTGCAGCTCGTGAATTTAAAAAGGGGACCAAGCTACAGGGAACCAGCTCTAACCCAATCATAACTATGGGAAGCTAACTGCAACCTGCGCTAGGCTACACATTCCAACAGGCAATGTACCCTAAACATGTGACCAAAGGGAACCAAACAAAGCCAACATGGTCTAAGAAAGGCTATAAGGCCTATTAACTCAAACAAACACGTGGCAGGGCCTGTGGTAGTGTACATATGCGAGCAAACCATGATCCGTTAAGCAGCATTGTAGAAAACAACTGCTAACTAGAAGGAGGCTAAATATCATAAAGCCAACAATCCGAGTTATATGCAATATAGCCGCTAACAAGATCACCAGGGAGCTTAAATAGATACCAACTTTCCTCAAAAAGTGGTTCTAACTACCCTGAGTATGCAATCCAACAGGTGATGCACTCAGTGACACAAATAAACCTCTTAACTGGGGAATATATAGTCACCATCCTCTCAAATAGAGGCCGCTTTTTTTTTTTTAAAAAAAGGGGCCTACTATTAAGAGAACAGGTGCTAACCTGTGGCAGCATAAGTAAGCTCACATATAAAGGGTCTACATAAGCAAGGTGATAATGGGCATACGGCCTAACAACTCCCTCGGGAGGAGGCCAGAACTAGAAACTATACAACCTAATAAGGGATCGTATACATAAGGTTATGTAATTATAACACACCTAACCTAGCTCTAGCCTAGCCGCTAAGCTACGGGCCTTCTTACAGGGCCACAAGCCTAGTGAAGCCTGGGCTTCACCTCCAAATCTCATGGATAAGAGAAAGAAAGTGAAGCTCACAAGCAAACAATGTCAGGCGGCCGATTAAGGCCGACCTAAACATGCATAATAACTGAAGTGACGAGTGCTAACTCAAACTACTCTAGAAAACAGCAGATGAGAAGCTACTCTAAACAACAGGTGGCTAAGAGGCGGCCATTTTGTGGCCTGCACAATATATCTAGCCAGTCTGTCAACTTCAGTTTGCCCAAAAACACCCTAATTTTGACTACATGCTCAGAAACTATACAGGAAAATAAGGTCTTATTTTAACGAATAAAATATAGACCCTCCTGCAGCTCAAAAACCAAAAAACTCCTAAAGGTCCCTTTTTACATGAAAGGATGGAATCTAAGGTTCTTTTAAGCCTAAAGATCCTCTTACTATCAAACAGAACAGCGGGCTGATAGAAATAATTACTATGGGCCCAGCCATCAGTCTGACCATAAGAAGCATCTGAGCATGATATATGTTATATATACACATATAATATATACATATATACATACACATATACATACATACAGGAGGTGGAAGAAGAAGAGGAGAGGGTAGATATAAATCACCCTATATAGCTGGGGGATCGATTACAAACGCAACAATGTTTACAATCGATCACCCGTCTTACTCTCTCTTCCTCCTCCTCCCGTCTGTCTGGGTTCAGATACAAATATGAATGGCTAGGGGTTTTTCCATGCCTTCCCGATCTCAAACGCGGAGATCAGACCGGGATGGAAAGTATGGAAGCTGCCGTATTAATGGACAGAAAGGAACCGCTCGTCGAGCCGTCCGCGCGCGGCCCCTTTCTTAACGCGCTCTCCCGGCGCTCGCCGAGAAGCGCGTCCCAAACACACAGCAGCTCGCATACACCAGCCAGAGGAGCGCTCGCCGCCGGACGTGATGACGTCAAACACGAACGTCATCGTCATCCGGTCGCTCTCGCCAGCCCCAGGGAAGTTGAGAGAGAATAAAACTTCTCAAACTTCCCAACAAGCTCATCTACGAGCCCTATGATTGCAGCCACCGTTAAGCCTCAAACAGGGGCCAGAACCACCAGGCAGAGATGCAGACAGCTCTTCCCTCGGGAAGAGTGCCAAACGAGAACAGAGTAAACAACAGACAAACACACAGCAGTGCCCTCAAGCACTGTGTATGCGTGCTCCTCTCCAGACAGAGAACGTCCAGAAAAATATGTATATCCAGTGTCAAACCCTGGGACACGGATAAACACACTCTCATGAACGTTTGTAAGGTATATAAAAAAAACCCTACCGGAGTTGGTATAGATGCAATCAGACAGAACAGGACCGAAAGACGATGAGATGCTGGCTGTCTCTCCAGGCGCTCCTTTATACTTCCGGGTCGCGCCGTATGACGTCATAGGCTGTCGCCGGCCAATAGGAATTGGAGTTTTTGGATAGTGCTTTCAGACACCTGGGTCACGTGGCGTTCCCCCAAAGCGTTCAAACGCAGAGTGGAGTTCCCTTCGAAAGGGAAACGCCTTTAAAGTTTCTGCAGTTCTCACCTGTTCTCACCTGCTGGGAGTGACAATAGGGCTCATTTACATCTCATTTAGATAAGCCACACCCCCTGTAAAGCTGCATGGACCGCACACTATTAATAATAAAGGATAATGTGCATTGTAAATGTCAGTAATTTATCTTTGACTTTTATAAAAATGATTTAGAGATACTCCTTTAAAATCTGGCCATCATTTTTAATGTTATTATTTTAATGTTTATATAAAGCAAAAGTACATATTGATGCTAATTTTATTTGTTATTTGCTGGTTTTCTACATAAAACTTGGTGAATTGATTTCATTGTGTAGCATTAGGACTTTTTGAACAGGATTCTGTGATAACCGTGATCATTTTGGTCACTATAATCATGAAATGAAATTTTCTCACCTGAGAAGACAAAAGAATCACATAATAATGACCTGAAATGACTTGCATAATAATGAGGCCTTTCAGTCAGGTAGGCTGTGAAAAAACCCTCTGTGATGGTGTATATCAAACATACAGAAAAAACAGCAATACTGTGAAATATTATTACAATTTAAAATAATGGTATTATATACTTTAAAATATAATGTATTTCTGTGATGCAAAGTGTCTGAACAATGTTACCTCTATGGCATTTCATATAGGCTTTTAGCTTAAAAGCATGTACATTTGGAGAAATATTGATGGATTCTCATATGTTTATGTCAATTTTCTATACAGAGGAGTAATATTTATTCAATATTTATTGTCATCACTATGAGTGCTGGATCCTGTGTTTTCAATTCATACTTGCAGCCGGAGGGCGCTCTGTGCACCTTTAGTCCACAAATGCCTGCTAAAGAAGAATAGGCAATCCAGGAACTAACTGAACTAACAGAGGCCAGAGATCGCTAACTATGGCTATTCAAAACACTTTTCAAGACAATAAATACACGATTGAGACGATGTCTGCATGTATTGACTGAATTTGCGTCTGAATAGCGCTCGCTCCGTGGGCGTGGCCGCATTAGTGGATAATGAGCTGAATCACAGACTTCTGACATGGCTCTCTTTTCATACAGATTACATAAACAGTGAATATTTGTTTTCGATTTGACTTACACGATTTAAAACCTGACATTTCAACGTGTCTTTAGACATAAGTGTATTTTTTTTGTGATTAGTATTCACTAAGTTACAGTTCATTTTCTGAGAACTATCAGATTGGACTTCGTTCAGAGGGAGACGAGAGATCACGCTTCATGTTAGTTTTCTTTATTTTACAAAAAGTGTACACAAATAAAAGAAGACATTCTATAGTTTCAATTGACATATTACTTATGTCTCTATGACAAAAATGACGGAGTATTTTAAGTCTTTTTTGCTGCAATGTGAAAAAAATCCTGCAAAACGCGCCGGCGCGTTACCCAGTATGGAAATACACACAGACAATGACACGCCCCTACTGCGTGCTAGAATCTCCGAAAAAACAAGCCGATTTCAACCTCAAAATGTACACTTTTAAATATACCAATACTGCTATCTCAAACATGGAGAGGCTTCTTCATGATCTCAACTAACAGATTCTGCAAAAAAACGAAAATCACCAATTTTGAAAAAAAACGCTTCTTTCTCATTTTGCTTGAGAGTTGTGCTGCCGACTTGTGTCCCTGGTTTCCGTGACGGGTCACAATTATGCTACATAAAACACCTGCATGAAATGTAAATTCACTCTCTGACAGCAGGTGGGCTTATGGCACAGCAGTAATATATTGTTTCCATGGTTACCACTATATACACAACAGCGCTGCGCTGGAGATAAGAGGAACAGCCATCAAAACTTTTCTGAAGACAGTTCCCTTCAGAGATACATTCATATCAACCCCAATTTAATATTTGTATTATTCTTCCTATATTTCACGAGCAGTGAGCTTGTGCTGGTGCAGTGTTGTCTCTGTGGCGCGTCTGTTCTCCTCTTTGTGTCCGTTTTCAGCGTGTGTCTGTGTTAACGTCCTGTTGACAGGCTTAGTAAATATTTCCTGAGATTTTGGGAAATTATAAAGCAGTTTGTTTGCAACCGGAATAAAGATAGACCAAAATAAAACTAAAAAACCTTTGGATTCATGACCAGTGGACTACTGCATCTCTATTTTTGATCATGAACTCGAGCACGCGCCATATACCTAAACATTTGGAATGATTATTAAGATTTAAAGTTTGTCTGTAAAGTACACCAAGAAATTGGCTTTATAAAACATTAATTAACGCATGATTAAGTGGATGTTAATTCTATGAAGACCTAATAAATTCTTATAAATATTAAATGTAGGCTAATGATAACCATTCAAAGCTCAACGTACAAGTAAATAGGAAAATAAGGAGTAAATAAGGAAAATAACATTTTTAAAGACCAAGAACAGCTTAGGCCTACCTCAATATGCTTTTTCAGATTAGATGTTGAATCCTTTGAAGCCGATAGAAGTTTTGTTGCAGGTAGACATAGCTTGCATTGTACTATGATGTACGTCCTTTTTCACGTTTATAAGTAAAACTGTCTTTGAATTTCCACTAGAGAAATGCGTTATGCACTTTTTTCCCGTCCATTTTTTGACTGCGGTCAAGTGGGCCGCGCGTCGAAAATACACGGTCAAGCCAGCCGCAATTTTTTTTTGGTTTGCGCGTCTATTCCTGCACTTACGTATGGGTGCTGGAAACGGTCTAAATGCATTTAAAGATGGCAGTTTCCTCTATACTCTTGCAGTTAACCGTAAAAAGGGCAAGAACATAAAGAGACATCAGATAAGTTATGTATTGCTTTTTCCCCATCTTATTATGACTCAAATAATTTTTTATATAAAAAAAGACTTAATTTATATAAAAAAAGACTTAATAATTTTTTATATATAAAAAAGAATGTGTTCTTTGTATATGTGCTATACATCATATGTTAATGTTAATATTAATGGTAATTATTATGAATCATTTATTAATTTGATTTTTTTATTATTTTTTTATTATTGATTTTAATGTTTTATATATATTATACATTAATTATTATACATTATGAATATTAATTAATGTTAATATGAGTTTTATACATAATTTATTCATTTTATTACATTGTTGGATTGTAATGTTTAATATTCGTTTATTGTTCTACATTATTAATGTTAACATTAATCTTAATAGTAATGTTAATTAATATTGATCATTAATTTTACTATTAAATTTAAATTTTTGATTTTAATGTTTTTATATATACAATAATTATTAAACATTATTTATTAATTTTAATGTTTATTATGATACATGGTTAATGTAAATTGTTTTATTTTTATATATAAAACATACATGCATACATACATTAAAAATAAAAATTGTAAAAAGTACCTTTTATAGGTTAGCTCATTCTGTCAACTGATATTTCTTCAGGGTCACCCTAGATATTACTGTACTCATTGTCAAATCATTTCACTGTACAGTTTGGGAGAAAATTAAAGTCAAACTAACCCACAATATTAAAGTGCATTTTAGCACTTACACTGTGTCCCATTTTCAAACACTCATAACAAATTGTTCTTCACAGGTTTGCTCATTCTGTCAACTGATATTTATTAAGGGTTACTCTGGCTATTACTGTACTCATTTTCGTATCATTTTACTGTACAGTTTGGGAGGAAATTAAAGTTAAACACAATATCAAAGTGCATTCAAGCACTTGCACTGTAGCCTATATTCAAACACTCATAAAAATATTTTCTTTACAGGTTAGCTAATTCCTTCAATTGATTTTTATTCAAGGTTAACCTGTCTATTACTGTATTAATTTTCAAGTCATTTTACTTTACAGTTTGGGTGGACTTAAAGTTAAACTCACAATATCAAAGTGCATTCAAGCACTTGCACCATGTCCCATTTTCCATCACTCATGAAAATCTTTTCTTTATAGGTTTGCTCATTCTGTTAACAGATATTGGTTCAGGGTCACCCTGGATATTACTGTACTCATTGTTGTATCATTTTACTGTACAGTTTGGGAGAAAATTAAAGTCAAACTCACCCATAATATCAAAGTGCATTCAAGCACTTGCACTGTGGCCCATATTCAAACACTCATAAAAATCTTTCCTTTATAGGTTTGCTCATTCTGTCAACTGATATTTATTCAGGGTCACCCTAGATATTACTGTGTGGCAAGGGGGGCGTGGTTCAGCGAAGTCTGCAGCGGGAGAGAGAGACAGGAGACTCACGGTGAGTGAGTGGATTAAGCGGAAATAACGAACACCTGTCTCTTGTTTCAGTAATTGGCGTGGAGAGAGTATAAAACGCCAGGAGAAGCAGGAGCGAGTGAGAGAGAGAGGGACTACTGGCTGACAAGTGCTTTCCAGTGTGGAGCTCATCTGGAGTGAATCTTGGGATACTTTAAGGACCGTTTTTGTGCCTGTCTGCACCCCTTGTTTATGCTTGTGATTTATTATTCTAATAAATACAGTCAGTAGTCCAGCCGACCCTGTCCGCTTCCTTCCTTCCTTCCATCCTCGAACTTTGTTACACTGGTGCCGAAACCCGGGAAGGAAGACGGAAGCCGCCGCCATGCAAACGCCCTCTGCTGCACCGTTTGCGGAGATTATTACATCCCTCGCGGTCATGCAACAAGACCAACATCAGGCCCTGCTGGACTTGCGACAGGACCAGGAGAGGCGGTTCCAGGCCGTCCTCCAAGCCCAGCAGGAAGACCGCGAGAGGTTCCGGAGCTGGATGGACCGGGAGGTTCGACCGGAAGCCCCGGAACAACGAGCTGTGCCCACCCACCTCCCTCTCAACAAAAACGGTCCTTAAAGTATCCCAAGATTCACTCCAGATGAGCTCCACACTGGAAAGCCCTTGTCAGCCAGTAGTCCCTCTCTCTCTCACTCGCTCCTGCTTCTCCTGGCGTTTTATACTCTCTCCACGCCAATTACTGAAACAAGAGACAGGTGTTCGTTATTTCTGCTTAATCCACTCACTCACCGTGCGTCTCCTGTCTCTCTCTCCCGCTGCAGACTTCGCTGAACCACGCCCCCCTTGCCACATACTGTATTCATTGTCATACTATTTTACTGTACAGTGTCATATTATTTTACTGTACAGTTTGGGAGAAAATTAAAGTTAAACACCCATAATATCAAAAGTACATTCAAGCACTTGCACTGTGGCCCATATTCAAACACTCATAAAAATATTTTCTTTATAGGTTAGCTAATTCCTTCAATTGATTTTTATTCAGAGTTAACCTGACTATTACTGTATTACTTTTCAAGTCATTTTACTGTACAGTTTGGGAGAAAATTAAAGTCAAACTCACCTACAATATAAAAGTGCATTTTAGCACTTGCACCATGTCCCATTTTCAAACACTCATGAAAATCTTTCCTTTAAAGGTTTGCTCATTCTGTCAACTGATATTTATTCAGGGTCACACTGGCTATTACTGTGCTCATTTTCATATTTTACTGTACAGTTTGGGAGAAAATTTAAGTCAAACTCACCCATAATATCAAAGTGCATTCAAGCACTTGAACTGTGGCCCATATTCAAACACTCATAAAAAATATTTACTTTATAGGTTAGCTAACTCCTTCAACTGATTTTTATTCAGGGTTAACCTGACTGTTACTGTTTTAATTTTCAAGTCATTTTACTCTACAGTTTGGGAGAAATTTAAAGTTAAACTAACACACAATATCAAAGTGCATTCAAGCACTTGCAATATTCAAACACTCATAATAATATTTTCTTTATAGGTTAGCTAATTCCTTCAATTGATTTTTATTCAGGGTCATCCTAGATATTACTTTACTCATTGTTGTATCATTTTACTGTACAGTATGGGAGAAAATTAAAGGCAAACTCACCTCCAATATTAAAGTATATTCTAACTCTTGCACCGTGTCATATATTCACTCATAAAAATCTTCCCTTTATAGGTTAGCTAATTCTTTCAAATGATGTTTGTTCAGAGTGACCCTGACTATTATTTTCTTCATTTTCAAATCATTTTACTTTAGAGTTTGAGAGAAAATTAAAGGCAAACTTGCCTCCAGTACGAAAGTCCATTCTAACTCTTGCACCATGTCCCAAATTCAAACACTCATAAAAATCTTTCCTTTATAGGTTTGCTCATTCTGTCAACTGATATTTCTTCAGGGTCAACCTGACTATTACTGTACTTATTGTCATATATTTTTACTGTACAGTATGAGAGAAAACTAAAGGCAAATTCACCCTAAATATCAAAGTGCCATCTAGTACATCTAGTGCCAACGTATCCAATCAGATGGTTGATGTGCCAATTCATCAAGGGAGTCACCCATGAGCTGAAGGCTATTCTGCAGTCACACAGGGCCCCAAACCCATCTTGGAGATGTCTGTCATGACCACTTTCCTTCTGGAAACAGAGCCCAGCATTATCCTGTTCTAATAAAAATGGGACGATTTCAAGGGGACCAAGAACACAGTGGTGGCGAACTCTAAGAAGATGCAGGCCTGTGTGCCACTCACGAGGTGGAACATGTCTTTCAACCAGTGCTGTAGTGGTTGCAAATGGCCTAGCAGCTTCTGAAATCTATTGAGGGGAAGAATAGACCCCAACTTGAAGGAGGCTGCCATGCTCCCGATTTTCTGTTCTGTTGCAGAAAAGAGAGGGCCGCATCTACACACTTCATAAAGTTATGCGGAGCTAGAGAGAGTCTGAATGGAAGGAATTTATATTCGTATACCACTCCCTCAAAGGCAAATCTCAAGAATGGCCTTTTGTGGGGGGCTTTCTAGATATGAAAGTCACAGTCTTTCAGATTGACCAATATAAATTAATCTCATGATGATCCGGTTCAGACGTCACAGATCAAGAATGGGCCTGAGACCGCCATCATTCTTGGGAACGAGGAAGTAGCAGCTGTAAAAGCCTGACTCTCTGCATTCTGAGGGAACTACCTCCACATCAGCTTTTTCTAGCAGATACTGCACTTTGGCTTGGAGGACATGAGACCTTTTGCCTGAGACTGAGGAGTAAATCATGCCCAAGAGGCGTGGTGGTCTGCGAGTGAAATGGAGCTAGTAGATTCGTTCTGTTATTTCTGATATCCAGCTCGACAGCATGGGGATGTCTTGCCATGCCCGGAGTCGAGTGGCGAATTATTGAAGTGCTACTGGCTGTGTTTTGCACTGAAGAAAGTAAGAGGCACCTGTCACAGCATTGAGAGGAGGGGAATATTTTCGTGAGAATGCAAAAATTTTGCTTGATGTGTTACAGGCTGCATCTCACGCTGGAGTGGGAGAGTGGCACCTGTTATAGCATTGAGAGAAAGAGGAATGTTCTTTTCAATGACATTTGTCTTTTTGATGAACTCAGAGTTATATTAAAGGGTTAGTTCACCCAAAAAATCACATTTGTTTCATGTCAAATTATGATATTTATGCAAAATCCAAGAGGTTTTTTCATCCTCCATTGAAAGCAACAAAGTTGCAACAGTCAAGGTCCAGAGAAGTAGTAATAGCATCAATAAAATTGTCAACATGACTACAGTGTCACATGTCTGCTGTGTTGTGTTTCTTAGTTTGACTTAGTTTCTGTCAGTCTGTTAATTATGTAATAGTTTCCTCCTGTGTTCATTTACTCCCTTATTAGTTCCTTTGTTTGACTTCACCACCAGTCCCACTCCAGTGCCAGAGGCCAGCCAACCACCACCAACGATGAACGATGTGACGGAGATGCTGTTTGAGCCCACCGCAGACAGTGGAGACCGGCCACCATGAGAGACGAGCCCATACCAATGATAAGGACAGAGTGTTTTGTAGCCCAGACCACCTACAGAGTCTGACCAGGTGCGCAAGCTGGCAACACCATTCATCACTAAGTTAGTGATTGTGGAGTTTGAAGGCTGGGAAAAAAAAACTCTGCCCACAACACCACTGCTGTGGAAATGTGTATGTCAAACTCTGGCAAATATTTTGATGAACTGAAGGATTTGTTGAAGTGATCTTGATAGACTTTTTCGGAGAGGCGATTCTACCCTGTATTTCCAGTGGGGCGCTATTCTGCCTCCCACCTGCAACTCCACCCTGGGGCCTCTTCCTATCTGGTCTCTGGTGTACCATCTGGCTATATCTCCAGAGTCTCCTGTATCTCCAGCACCTGTATCTCCAGTGTCCCTTGTATTTCCTGAATTCCCACCCAGCCTCCCTCTCACACCTCTTCATTCAGCCAGTTCCTCAGCCCCACCATCGTTGCTGTCCTGCAGCCTTCTACATCCTCCATGTGCCAGCAAGAGATGCCAAGTGTCTTCAGGCCACCAGCTCCTTCTCGCACAGAGGATCCCCTGTTTCCACCTCCAGCCTCTGTGCCCCCTGCTCCACCTCGGCCCTTCGACACTTCAGATCCACCATCGGCCATACAGCTTCTCTGGGTTCCCTCATCCCTCAGGCTCCACCTTGGTCAAGCATTGGCCTGCCTACACCTACAGCTCCATCTGGTTCTACCTTCCCCCCAGCTCTGTCTCCATCCTCAGTCCCACCGGCTCAGCCTCTGTCCTCAGGATTCCCGGCCACCTCGGTCACCAGGACCATCGGCTGCATGTGAGCTCATCAGCTCCGTCTGGGTCTCCATCTTCGGTTGCATCTCTGTTGGTTGTCCTCAGGGTGTTGTCTGCCACCAAGTCGACTCCAACATGACTTTTCCAACTTGCGACTCCTGCAGGGGCTGCAAGAGTTAGAATGCACTTTGATATTGGAGTTTTGCCTTTAATTTGATACAAAAATGTACAGTAAAATGACATGAAAATAATTACAATAATAGCCATTGCCATTCTGAGCAAATATCTATTGACAGAATGAGAAAACCTCTAAAGAAAATATTTTTATGAGTGTTTGAAATCGGGACATGATATGTGCTAGAATGAACTTTGATGTTTGGGGGTGAGTTTAACTTTAATTTTCTCCCAAACTGTACAGTAAATTGATAAGACAATGAGTACAGTAATAGTCAGGTTAACCCTGAATAAAAATCAATTGAATGAATTAGCTAACCTATAAAGAAAAGATTTTTATGAGTGTTTGAAAATGGGCCACAATGCAAGGGCTTGAATGCACTTTGATAGTGGAGGTGAGTTTGACTTTAATTTTCTCCCAAACTGTACAGTAAATTGATACAATAATGAGTACAGTAATAGCCAGTGTGACCCTGAATGAATGTCAGTTGACAGAATGAGCAAACCTATAAAGAAAAGATTTTCATGAGTGATGGAAAATGGGACATGGTGCAAGTGCTAAAATGTACTTTGATATTGTGGGTGAGTTTGACTTTAATTTTCTCCCAAACTGTACAGTAAAATGACTTGAAAATTAATACAGTAATAGACAGGTTAACCTTGAATAAAAATCAATTGAAGGAATTAGCAAACCCTATAAAGAAAATATTTTTATGAGTGTTTGAAAATGGGCCACGGTGCAAGGGCTTGAATGCACTTTTGATAGTGGAGGTGAGTTTGACTTTAATTTTCTCCCAAACTGTACAGTAAAATGATACAACAATGAGTACAGTAATATCTAGGGTGACCCTGAGTAAATATCAGTTGACAGAATGAGATAACCTATAAAGAAAATACTTTTATGAGTGTTTGAATATGGGCCACAGTTCAAGTGCTTGAATGCACTTTGATATTATGGGTGAGTTTGACTATAATTTTCTCCCAAACTGTACAGTAAAATGATTTGACAATGAGTACAGTAATATCTAGGGTGACCCTGAAGAAATATCAGTTGACAGAATGAGCAAACCTATAAAGGTTCTTTTTACAATTTTTATTTTTGATGTATGTACGTATGTTTTATATATAAAAATAAAACAATTTACATTAACCCTGTATCATAATTAACATTAAAATAATAAATAATGTTTAATAATTATTGTATATATAAAAACATTAAAATCAAAAATTTTAATTTAATAGTAAAATTAATGATCAATATTAATTACCATTACTATTAAGATTAATGTTAACATTAATAATGTAGAACAATAAACGAATATTAAACATTACAATCCAACAAAAATGTAATAAAATTAATAAATTATGCATAAAACTCATATTAACATTAATTAATATTCATAATGTATAATAATTAATGTATAATATATATGAAACATTAAAATCAATAATAAAAAAATAATTAAAAAAATCCAATTAATAAATGATTCATAATAATTACCATTAATATTAACATTAATATATGATGTATAGCAAATATACAAAGAACAAATTCGAAAATAAAAGACTTTTTTTATATAAAAAATTATTTGAGTCATAATAAGATGGGGAAAAAAGCAATACATAACTTATCTGATGTCTCTTTATGTTCTTGCCCTTTTTACGGTTAACTGCAAGAGTATAAAGGAAACTGCCATCTTTAAATGCATTTAGACCGTTTCCAGCACCCATACTGTAAGTGCAGGAAAAGACGCGGAAAAAAAAAAAATTGCGGCTGGCTTGACCGTGTATTTTCGACGCGCGGCCCACTTGACCGCAGTATTTTTTGCGTGCGATCTCATGTCTGCACTCTGCAGGTTGTTAATATCTGAACAGGCCCGGGTTTTTTTTTTTTTCAAGTCGGAGAATCATCAGCTCGTTGGATAAAAATCCTCAAACAGCTTACATTAATAGCCTGTTAAATAAAATAAATGACATTAAAATCAAAGTAATCACTTTGGTAATCTAAAATACGTTTTGAATGTAACTGTAATTTGATTACTATCTATTTAAAATGTAACTGTAACGAAATACAGTTACTCAAATTTTGTATTTTAAATACGTAACGTCGTTACATGTATTTCGTTACTCCCCAGCCCTGTGGGTATGACATAGGTATTACAAAAAGTGGTGACTTATGAGGACATTACCCCATGTCCCCACTTTTCAAAAGGCTTATAAATCATACAGAATGAGTTTTTGTGAGAAAGTAAAAGTGTGCACAGTTTCCTGTGATGGTTAAGTTTAGGGGTAGGGGTAGTGTAGGGGGAGAGTAAATACAGTTTGTACAGTATAAAAACCATTACGCCTATGGAATGTCCCTACAATTCACAAAAACGAACGTGTGTGTGTGTGTGTGTGTGTGTGTGTGTGTGTGTGTGTGTCTGTTTTACAGCCTTGATCAGTTCTTTAACCCTTTTCTTGGAGACCTGTCACCGTCCTTCAGCATTTAGCTCTAACTCTAATCAAACACACCTAAAGAAGCTAATCAAGTCAGTTCATTTGTTGGCCACTGACAACATAGTATTCTATAATTAGTTTGATAGTTAATTAAATATAAAAAAAACCACAAGATGAATACTGATGTACTTAAAAAAAAATGTAAGCTGCAAATGATAACTTCACACATTTGAAATTGAACTATGAGACTTTATCACCATTCGGACAGGACTAGTTTTCTAAACGACATTTGAGCTACAATTCTTATCACCCAAAATCTGTGATTTCATGTATTGATTTAGACAGGACTAACATCTGTGTGTGTTTTTTTACACATAGGAGGGAGTGTGTGTTTTCTAGACATGGGCGTTATACAAGTTCATGCTGAGTTTGCGAGCACCACATATGACGCATATGTCTTTAAATTAATTATTTATTGATATAATTCAAATTTATTGTAAAAAAAAAAAAGGAAATTTCACATGATTTTATAGAAGTGGCTGTTTAATATCATAAACTTTCATAAGTGAATAAAAAAATCTAGTAGGGATGCACCGATCGGTAGTATCGGTATCGGCCCGATACCAAGCTCATGTACTTGTACTTGTAAAAATACCCCCGATACCAAAGACTGATACCTCACGTGACGTAACTGACAGAATTTTCTGTGCACAGAGACACCGGCGGCAGCAGCAGAAACAACGTCTGCCTCAGGGGTGTGGAAATACTTCAAAATTAATGATGACAATGCACACATTGCAAACTGCATGTGAAGGCGGGATAGGCGGAATTGGACTGAATGACACAGACCAGAAGCGCTCTCTCACGTGCGTGTTCTCTCTCAGACAGCGCGCGATCAGTTCTCCTTGCGCCTGAATGGTCAAATGCACACATACTGTAGTTGTCAAAATGTTCATCGTGTGGAGTATCTCACGTAAATACAGTTGGTTATGACTTAAGTGGACGTAAACAGGTGGGTGAAAACAGGATATATGTCATAGTATATTACATCCATGGATTCGGTCTTAAAGGACAGTAGCCTAATTAAATATTTGTCTGTCATTAATGTTAATAAAACAACAAAAGATGTTAAATAAATGTATATATAATATATATTGTGAAATAAAATTTCTCATATCATGGTCATATTGCCCACTCGTCCTGTATTCCACCGTGAGAAATCTGGTCACCCTAGGTTGTTTACATTGGTTCACAGTGTTATGTTATAAACATTTGCTCTGTAATATTTGTTTAGTTTTTGAAAGGCAGGTTAAAAAAGACATTGTTTGTTTTTGTTTTTATTATGACTTTGGTAATTATGCCCTTTGCAGGTTGTTGGACACTGTGAAATTTGTGCTTTAAGTTTGTGACCAGCACATAAAAATTATTACTTTTTTTCATTGGAGTAATAATAAAGAAGCTGTCCTACATTCATTAGTCTTACTGTGTTGGGCTTGGAAAACTGCCACATCAAACAAGAAAAAAATAAGAAATTGATAAATGTATATAGGCATCAGTATCGGTTTCGGTGAGTATCAGAAAAATAGTATCGGTACTCGTACTCGGTCCTTAAAAAATGGTATCAGTGCATCCCTAAAATCTAGACACGTATCTAACTCCTACCTGACACTGATATTAAAATCATCTTTGCAGTTTCCGTGATTTGGCTCCATTTATTAATTTTATAATTAAATTTTTTTATCCGATACCATCCATATTGAAATTAAATGAAAGCATGCTTTTGGTGTATAAGATTAGTGCACAAACGGTAGCTCAGGTAGGTCAAAAAACACATGCAAAGAAGTGTTAGGATAATACAACATCACCATTCTGACGGCATTCTGCACTCATTTGAAACTGACCTATGACATCCTATGACCAGGGGCATAGTTTGTGGGGGGGATGGGGAGAGGTAAACACNCCCATATTTAAATCCATCAGTTACAATCCCCCCAATATTTCAACATGAAAATCACAGTAGATCAAATGAAAAATATGTAGAATTAATTTATTTTGTAACACAATTTTTTTGTTTCTAATCAAATGAGTTTGTCATAATAAATTAGACAAGAAAATACTCCCCCTCCATTAAACCGATTGGTAACGCCCAACCAATGCATCGCACTGTGGTGCTCTACTGTTTGAATGAGAGAGCACGGGTAGCACCAAAAATGTAGAGAACCGCTGCCCAGCCAACTATATTAAACTGCTGGTCAAAGAGAGACGTTAAAAAGAATAAAGCATGTACTGAGAAGTAGGTATGAGAATATTGTGTAGGCTAATAGCTAAGTAACACTCCACATATATTTTAGCTAGCTAACCCATTGCAATTTAGCCATAGCAGTGTAACTGTAACCAGTTACCAAAACAGCCATCTGTTTTGTTAGTTCATTTTTCAATAGTGTCGGTAATTATCAATGACAAAAGTATTCACATCAGTGTTTGTTTTCTTCCTAAATTAATCTGACTTATGAACGATTTAAGTGATACTCAATAAAAAAGCGAATCGCTGCCGCCTACTTGCAGTTTCAATATTTAACATAATTTCTTTCTTTTTAGAATCACTCAGATATGTTAGAATTTGATGAATGATTATACATAAATTTTATAAAGTTAGGAAGTATAGATAGATAGATAGATAGATAGATAAAAAAAGAAATAAATTATCCAATAACGCTACACATAAAACAATTATTATTTTTAATAAAAAAAATAATAACAGGCAGCATACCAACGTTCAACCCCCCCAATGTTGAAACCAAATCTACGCCCTTGCCTATGACATAAAATTAATCTAAATTTAAATGATCTCAGATGTGGCTCTTGTGGTCCGTGGAGATAGCAGCACCAACTGCTGCTGTAAATATGGTGAATTCAAATGACTTTGACATACAGTGGTGTGTGTTACGACCCACTCGTTATAAGCCGCAACATAAAAGAGGGATTAGACCACGAAATCAAATTCCCAGAAAAAGATTTATTAAGTCCAACAAATTACACAAACAAAAACAATAAACAGAAAAGGTCTAGGGGTATCAGAAACAAAACAAAAGAAATACGCTACATGCCCTAGGTCAACACAAAAATGAGTCACCCCTGAGGAATGTTCCCCAGAGAGTGCCACCCTCTAGGAATACAACACCATTTATATATGGTTGTTAATTAATGGGTGTGAACCAATTAGAAACCCCGCATCCTGCACCAGTAGGTTTAATAGACTGGGGACGTCACACCTCCCACTCCAAAAGGAGGTTCTCTGAAGAACCGACAAGAACAAACAAAAACAATTTGCAATGCAACAGCAAAATTTTAAATTACAACAATACTCATCTCCATGCTCCCACTCCATTTCACTCCCAAAATCCTGGGCCCTAGGACAAAGAGAAGAGAGAGAGAGAGAACAAAGGAGAAAGGATAAAGGAAAGAATTGGAAAAGATTTCCGACACTACTGGGATCTCTTACGCACGAGAAAGCGCATCGGCTATCAAGTTATCCTTGCCACGGATGTGTTTAATCTGCAAGTAAAAAGGTTGCAGAATTAGACTCCATCTCAGAAGTCTTTGGTTCTTACCACGCATTCGATCTAAAAATGTTAACGGGTTGTGGTCAGTGTATACTACAATAGGACCGCAGACTGAACTCAAATAGACCTCAAAGTGTTGAACAGCTAAAACAAGGGCTAAAGCCTCTTTTTCAACTGTAGAATACATTTTCTGGTGACGATTGAACTTTTTTGAAAAATAACTGACCGGATGCTCAATCCCATTTACATCTTGCGAAAGAACAGCGCCAGCACCGTAGGACCTAGCATCGATAGCAAGGAAAAAAGGTTTTTCAAACTGAGGCGACTTCAGCACAGGAGCATTGGCTAAGAGGGACTTAGCATTTTCAAAGGCACACTGACACTGTTGTGACCATGTGAAAGATGTCTTTGGGCTCAACAAATCAGTCAGAGGGGCAACAACAGTCGCTAAATTCTGACAAAAGGCTCTGTAGTAACCCACCATCCCAAGGAAGCGTCGTAACTCGCGACGGGTAGTTGGAACAGGAAAACCACAGATAGCGTCAACTTTAGCACTGATGGGTTTCACACACCCCCGACCAACTACCTTACCCAAATATGTCACAGTGGCCTTGCCAAATTCACATTTGGCAAGATTTATAGTCAAGTTAGCTCTAGCCAAACGCTCAAAAAGCTCTCTAATTTGCGCGAGATGTTCTAACCAAGAAGAACTGTACAAAACGACATCATCCAGGTAAGCTTCACATCCCCTCAACCCAGACAACACTCGATTTACTAACCGCTGAAAAGTAGCGGGAGCATTTCGAACTCCAAAAGGCATAACGGTGTACTGTAGAAAGCTATCAGGTGTAATAAAAGCAGATAGTTCTTTAGCACGTGAGGTCAAAGGCACCTGCCAATAGCCTTTTAGAAGATCGAATTTACTAACAAACTGAGCAGAGCCCACACAATCTACACAGTCATCGATTCTGGGAAAAGGGAAACAATCAGGTTTTGTCAAAGAGTTAAGCTTCCTGTAGTCAGTACAGAAACGATAGGAATGATCAGATTTACTCACTAAAATGCAGGGAGAACTCCAAGAACTGAAACTAGGTTCTGCTAAATCATGAGCAAGTAAATAATCCACCTCTTTCTGAAGCAACTTCCTTTTCAGAGGATTTACACGGTATGGATGTTGTTTTACGGGTTGAGCCATACCAACATCAATGTCATGTTCAATGACATGAGTTCGAGTAGGAACATCAGAAAAGAGTGAGGGGAATGAATTTACCAGCTTAATTATATCAGTCTTCTCTGGTTCACACAAATGAGACAGATAACCAGCTAAATTAGCTAGAACCTCAGAATTGTTGAGGCGCCCTTCCACTTCTCCCCGAGAAGGACCTTTAATCTCCTCCAAATTGTCAGCCACATCTACAGATGCTGTAGAGACATTCGGATCTAGAGGTTCAGTAGTTGTCATAACGTCAACAGACAGAGAAGGTACAGGAGTCACATATGTTTTTAATAAATTAACATGACAAACCTGTACTTTCTTTCTACGGTCAGGTGTATCTAAAAGATAGTTGTTGTTAGGATAACACTTCGCTATTGTATAAGGTCCAGTGAACCTAGCCTGAAATGGACTACTCAGAACAGGCAGCAAAGCGAGCACTTTATCTCCTACCTGAAAATTCCTGGACTTAACCTTACGATCATACAACCTCTGCATCTTTCCTTGAGACTTACCTAATTTTCGTAATAGCTCTGGCTTCATAAAGTCTGTAACGAAAACTACTCGCGTAGTCTAGGACAGTGGTTCTCAACTCCAGTCCTCGGGACCCACTGCTCTGCACATTTTGTATGTCTCTCTTACCTGACACACTCAGTTCAGGTCATGGAGTCTCTCCTAACGAGCTGATGATCTGAATCAGGTGCGTTAAATAAGGGATACATACAAAATGTGCAGAGCAGTGGGTCCCGAGGACTGGAGTTGAGAAACACTGCTCTAGGACATTCTCAGGTGGATTAGATGTTTTCCATTCATCTGCCAAGACAGCAATAGGGCCCCTGACAGTATGGTCAAACACTAACTCATTAGGACTAAAACCTGTGCTGTCTTGAACAACCTCACGAATAGCTAACAGCATCCAAGGAAGTCCATCCTCCCAGTCACAATCAAGTTCAACACAATACGATCTCAGAAGTGACTTAAGAGTCTGATGGAATCTTTCCAGCCCTCCCTGACTCTGAGGGTGATAGGCACTCGAGATGTTGTGTTTAACTTTAAGCTGTTGCATGGCTTTAGAAAATTGTCTGGACATAAAATTTGAGCCCTGATCAGACTGAATGGTTTTTGGGATGCCAAAGATAGACATAAAACTTATTAAAGCTTTTAAAATTGATTTAGTTGTAATCGATCTCAGAGGATAAGCTGCAGGATAACGTGTAGACTGGCACATTACAGTAAGTAAATAAGCATGCCCAGCCTTAGATCGTGGTAGAGGACCAACGCAGTCGACAATCAAGTGTTCAAAAGGAGTGGCGACTACTGCAATGGGCTGTAAAGGAGCTAAAGGAACCTTCTGGTTTGGTTTTCCAGTCATTTGACAGATGTGACAAGACCGTATATAGTTAATCACATCTCTCTTGACTCTGGGCCAATAGAATTTCCTCAGAATTCTATCATACGTCTTCCGTACCCCCATATGACCAGCAAGGCCCTGATGTGACAGCTGTAGGACGGCCTGACGGAAAGTAAGAGGAACGATAATTTGGATCCTAGGATCTAAGGAAGACTCAAGACTCACAGGTTGTCGTCTACAAAGTAATCCATCTTTAAGAAAATAAAAGGATGAAGTCTCCTTTCCTCCTCCAGTAGCCAAAGAGAACAATTCTTGAAGAGTGTCATCTGCATGCTGTGCTGACATTAATTCTCCTCGAGTCACACTATAAAGTGAAGATAAAGGACAAGTGTTAACATGGTCATGACACATAAATGGACTTTCAGACATTGAGTCAGGCTTATTCATCTTGTGTTCAGCATCAGACGGTAACTCATGCATAGGGTTCACATCTTCAACTTCAGTACACACAGTACTGGGTCCTGGTTGAGAAAAATTTACAGAAGCAAGAAAAGTATCAGTAAGAACATTTTCTGTTTCATCAAACATTTGTCTCTTGGCCATTGCTCGAGTTATTACACAAGCAGGAAATAAATTAGGACAGTCAGAAGATCCATTCAATTCATCCACAACAGGAACTACTATAGGTGGAACACCACCATCTGACTTCTCCCAAACATTTCCCCCAGCTAAGTCATTGCCAAGTATAAAGGTAACACCAGGGATAGGAAGCATTGCACGAACTCCTACGACCACGTCACCTGACACAAGTCTGGAATTAAGATGAATGCGGTGTAGAGAAACTTCCATGTAGTCCATTTCAAGCCCTCGAACCAACACATAAGACCCAGTGGCAGTACGTTCAGACAGAGGCAAAAGTCCTTCCAGCAAAAATGACTGTCCCGCCCCAGTATCACGAAGGATACGAACAGGAATCTTTTCATCAGAGTCAGGCAAAGAAACACTTCCATCAGTGAGAAATGGTCCAAAATCAACACTGTTTTTAATTTTCTCCATTACAGTGACATTCACCTGCCCAAGCTGCTTGTCAGGACTATAGTTCATACTTGACGTAGAAATTAAACCAACAGGTTTAACAGTTCTCTCTTTTTTTTTGAGAACAGCACAGTCTGAAATTTTATGTCCTGGCTTTCTACAATAAAAGCAAACCATCTCACCTTTTGTGCGTGTTTCTGAAGTATTGTCAGCAAAATTTGACACAGTATTCGACCGTACAACCATCTTTTTATTTTTAGCAGAGATGCTCAACTTTGACCTACTCAGCTCATTTAAATGAACAGAACCTTGATGAGTAAGGACAAATTCATCTGCCATTAGAGCAGCATCAGACAATTTAGTCACTTTGTGTTCATTGAGATACATAGCAACAGCACTTGGGACACAATTTTTGAACTCTTCTAGAAGAATTAGCTCTCTAAGCTGTTCTTTCATTGTAATTTTTACAGAAGAACACCAGCGGTCAAACAGGTTCTCTTTCTCTCTAGCAAACTCAAGATAAGTGCACTTCTCAAACTTAATATGACTCCTAAATTTCTGGCGATATGCCTCAGGTGCCAATTCATAAGCATGCAAAATAGCAGACTTAACGATTTCATAATTACCACTTTGTTCAATAGTCAGCGCTGAATACACCTCTTGTGCTCGCCCCACTAAAACACACTGCAACAGTAAGGTCCAAAATTCTTTTGGCCATTTCAACGACTCTGCAATGCGTTCAAAATGTTGGAAATACTTCTCCACTTCCTTCTCTAAAAACGGCGGCACTAATTGAATGTTTTTATAAATGTCAAACACAGGTGCAGCGTGCGCGAATTCATCAGATGAAGCTTGAACAGGAACTTCAACTGCTTTTGCATTCAGTTCTAACTGAAGTTTCTTTAACTGGAACTCTCGTTCTTGTCTCTCTTTTTCAAATTGTAACTCCATTTTACGCATCTCCAATTGCTGTTGTAATTTTTTAATCTCAAAATCATTTTCTAACTCCCTTTCTTTCAGGGCACATGCATCATGCTCGGCACGAAATTTTTCCGCATCAACACATAACCGTTTCTCTTGCAAAGACATCTCACTAAACTTTGCGTTTTGATCGGCATCATAAAGAGGAGAGGTTAAAGACACATCAGGATTAATAGCTTGAGCTCTTACCTCTAAAACACCCAACTCGTAAAGTGCGTCTTTCACAACTTTCATCAGCGTCTCTTTGAGCTTCTTATCATTACTCGTTACCTCAACACCAAAGCGCTCGGCAATCTGCAACAGCTCTTCCTTCGTACATCTCTCCAGCAAGATTTCCGAAGGAAATGCGAAGAAATCCTCGATCACCGACGACATCTTTATAAAAGAGAGGCAGCAGAGCAAACAAAACAACAATACAAACACACGTGAGACGCCGACAACCTAGAGCGTTAGAACTATAAATCCCGTCAGCCACCTCACCAGGGATCGTCACACATATACCTTCCGGGTGAAAAACTCCACCGTAGTTGAAACAAATAAAGACTTACCACTAGCCATTCCTCAAATTGTCTTCATACTCGGTAGAAATCATAAACAATACAGATACGGAGAAACAACAAAAGTGTCACCAGATGAAAATGAGAGACTCCAGTTCCTAACTATAAACAAACTAACTAAACCTACCTGATCTTCAAAAGTGTACCGGACTCGGGGCGGCATTTAAACGCTGAACTCGAGGACAATTGGCATTATACCAAAAGCCCGAAGCGTACCCCCGACAGAGATTTAAAACCCCCGTCCAGAATAACCTTCAAAAATAAGAAAGGCAAAACAACAAACTAAAACAACAAACAGTGCCTCGATGGAAGGATTTTAAACCCAGCTGAGGACACTCTAACTTCCTGAAGTCTACTCATTCACACAGGTGATCACACTCAAAACTCTGCATTTACTTGAACATGTAGCAATCCCGGACGAGCGCCCAATTTTATGTTACGACCCACTCGTTATAAGCCGCAACATAAAAGAGGGATTAGACCACGAAATCAAATTCCCAGAAAAAGATTTATTAAGTCCAACAAATTACACAAACAAAAACAATAAACAGAAAAGGTCTAGGGGTATCAGAAACAAAACAAAAGAATAACAAAAGAAATACGCTACATGCCCTAGGTCAACACAAAAATGAGTCACCCCTGAGGAATGTTCCCCAGAGAGTGCCACCCTCTAGGAATACAACACCATTTATATATGGTTGTTAATTAATGGGTGTGAACCAATTAGAAACCCTGCATCCTGCACCAGTAGTTTTAATAGACTGGGGACGTCACATGTGAAAAAGTGTTGGCCTCTGTAACGGATGGGACGGGACAACGGAGTTGGAGATCCATGTGCAGGCTTTATAAATAAGAGCGTAGTCGTACAAGCAGTAGGTCAAACACCAGCAAACAGTAACAAGAAGGCAAGGCAAGAGAGTAATCCAAACACAGGCTATGGTCAAGGCAGGCAGCAAACGATCATCAAACAAAGAAACTGTCCAGGGTCAAAAACACAGGCAAGGCAAGGAACAAGGAACACGGAGACAAGGTCGAAAACAAGGCTTAACAATACTCAGCCTTGAGTGTGTATGTGAGTGCAGCTTATAAAAGGTCACTGATGGGAAACAGGTGTGAGTGTATGATTGGTTCCTAGGTGGGGGATTGTGGGAAATGGAGTCCAAATGAAGAACATGTAACAGCCCCCTTCCTGATTTTTTTTTTTTTGCATGATTGTCACACTTTAATGTTTCAGATCATCAAACAAATTTAAATATGAATCAAAGATAACACAAATAAACACAACATGCAGTTTTTAAATGAAAGTTTTTATTATGAAGGGAAAACAAAATCCAAACCCATGTAGCGATTTAACTCAAAAGGGGAAATATTAATAATTATTCATAACTCAATATGATTGATCAATTATGATTAATTATGAATATGTAAATCAGTTAATCAGATTTACTGGATATAGCTACATTAATCTTAATATTACAATCAATTAACCTGTTGTCCAGGGAACACTTAGTGTTGATTGTTTAATAATTCTAAGAAATGTTCATTTCCAGGTTATGGAAAAATAACATTCTTATCGCACCGTGCTACTTAGAGCATAGGTTCGGGTCTATATCACTTAAGAGGCAATTCATTAGCAGATGGAGTCAGAACCAAACATGTATTGTGCACAATCTTTATTAATTAACTCACAAACACATAACTAAACTAGCAAACACATAACATAACATAACATAACATACACAAAGGGTCACACACATATGTAGGTCAGAATGAGTAATGATAGAGTTGAACCGGAAGAGGTACTGTTACTAGAGCTATAGGAAAAAGTCAAAGACAATCTGGAAAGGACTCATCAGTTTCTTTTAGCAATAGCAAAGGTAAGTCTTACAAATCAATACTAAATCGCTGTTAAGCATTAAAATGTACGATACTTGCAAGATGCCTTAAGGCTTAGGAGCGTCGGATCTGCAGGTTGAGGATAAATCTTGAGGTTATTGTCTGAAGTTGTTGCCAGTCTGTTGGGTGATGAGCACATGGCTAGGTGTTGTAGGCCGGGGGCCTACCGGCCTTGCGGGCCGGGCCTAGAGAGGCCGGCCGAAAGGAGACCCGTTCGGTCGTCCAGAAGCAAGGAAGAAGAGGGAGTGGCACTGTTCGCTGGTTTTTATCCTCTGGTCAAAGTCCAACCTCTTAGGAATGATGGGGGCCAATGAAGATGTTGTATTTCCGGGTGACACACACCCCCTTGTCAGGGCTTTTATGACCAAGTAAGATTAAACTGGCTGAGCTTTGAAGAAGAACTATTAAAGCTTCTTGGAATACTTATGTCTTGTGCAGGTATGGACATACTGCATACACAAGCATTTAAATCTGCTCGATACGAACGCATAGACACCAAACATGGCATAATTGAAGTTACCTTGCAGGTCATAACATTTAAAAATCATAAAACATGTAAATACAATGAGTACAATACAACAACAGTAATAATGGATACCATTTCCTGGGAATATGTATGTAGAGAATATTCTGTCTATAAATTAATGCAGTAACGTCTGTGTTCTGTGTGGAAAATGCAGGGAAGATGCAGATTTTTGTGTGTCTCTTTTCTGCTCTCCATTCGGCATTTATTGGTGCAATAAAATTTGTAACTGAGAACTTCTCGGGGGATGGAAGCCAGGCCCCAGAGGGAGCTTAAAACTATTGGTTAACTAACAAATAATTGTGTCTGATTTGTCTCAATCGTTACACCCACATGGCCCTGTGTGAAAAAGTGCTTGCCCCCTAAACCTAATAACTGGTTGGGCCACTCTTAGCAGCAACAACTGCTTTCAATCTTTGCAGAATTGTTGTAATTCAGCCAAATTGGAGGGTTTTCGAGCATGAACCGCCTTTTTAAGTTCATGCCACAGCATCTCAATAGGATTGAGGTCAGGACTTTGACTAGGCCACTCAAGTCTTCATTTTGTTTTTCTTCAGCCATTCAGAGGTGGACTTGCTGGTGTGTTTTGGATCATTGTCTTGCTGCAGAACCCAAGTTTGCTTCAGCTTGAGGTCACGAACAGATGGCCGGACATTGTCCTTCAGGATTTTTTGGTAGACAGCAGAATTCATGGTTCCATTTATCAAAGCAAGTCTTCCAGGTTTGACGGTTTGGATTTTGTTTTCCCTTCATAATAAAAACCTTCATTTAAAAACTGCATGTTGTGTTTACTTATCTTTGATTAATATTTAAATTTGTTTGATGATCTGAAACATTAAAGTGTGACAAATATGCAAAAAAAAAAAAAATCAGGAAGGAGGCCAACACTTGGTGTTTCACACCACTGTAGTTATTTTATGTTTTCCCATTTTAAATGCCTATGGCCCGCCATGCACAGTTGCCTTGAAGCCACCGGGATGGCGATAACTCCAGGGCTTGGGCCCGTCATTGCTGCTTGCAGCTATATTTATTCTTCTTCTTCTAAATGAATCGCATTTTTGAGGGCCTAAACATGCTTGAAAACTCATGAAACTTTGCACACTCATCAGAAGTGGTGAAAATTTACGTTTGATATGTGTTTCAGAATTGGGTGTGGCAAAAGGGCTTGATAGCACCACCTTTAAATATTCAACGAAGTGCCTCTCTCGCTACATTTTACTTACAAGTATGAAATTTGGTAGACACATGTAACAGCCCAATACCTACAAAAAAGTCTCTTGGAGCAAAATATGAAACTGAACAGGAAGTCAGTTATGTTTAATTTACTTTGCAAAATTTGTGCAATTTTTGCCATTTCCAGACGTTGTACTTCTAATGAACTCTTCCTAGAGCTTTAATCAGATCAACGTCATATTTTGTCAGTCTAATCTAAAGGCTTTGGCGACGTTAAATTGCGAAGATCTAGAGTTTACGCTGAGGAGTCCGTGGCAGCCTGACAAAGTTCGATGTTTCGCCATACAATGTTGGATTTGCCCCAAACTTTACATGTTGTATTAGAGTGCGGGCCTGAAGACATCTACATGGCAATATTCAGTTACAGTCAGAGCGCCACCTGCAGGTAACAGGAAATTACTTGTTTTACACTGTGATTAACCTTCTGGAGTCGGGAAACTCGGCGGCATGTTTTGCAGGATTTTTTTCACATAGCAGCAAAACAGACTTAAAATACTCTGTCATTTTTTGTCATAGAGACAGAAGTCATATATCAATTGAAACTATAGAATGTCTTCTTTTATTTGTGTACACTCAGAGTAAAAACAAAATGGTGTGCTTTTTGCAAAATAAAGAAATCGTCTCGGGTTACAGATGGTAACCCCTGTTCCCTGAGTAAGGGAACGAGATGCTACGTCGAATGACGTGATGGGATCCCTCTGCATTTTTTGTTCGAGAAGCACCTCTGTATCCAACCAATGAGGAAACGTGACGTCAGAGGCGGGTGACGTCACGGACCAGGAAACTATAAAGCATACCCAGAACAAAGAACGCTAGCTTCTGGAATATGTCTGAAGCAAGACGCTCAAAGGTATGCCGGGGGTACGGCAACGTGACGTAGCATCTCGTTCCCTTACTCAGGGAACAGGGGTTACATCTGTAACCCGAGACGTTCCCTTTCGTGGGAACTATCGACGCTACGTCGAATGACGTGATGGGAACGCTATCCCAACTACGCCGTATCACCAAGTACCTGTCTGTAGGACCCCGGAGAGGAGCCTACGTCCAGGTTGTAAAACCTAATAAATGTGTGCTGGGATGAACATCCAGCAGAACCACATATGTCATTAATGGATACTCCTGACATTAAGGCCTTTGAGGCCGCCATACCCCTAGTCGAGTGAACACAGACAGCTAATGGAGATGGCTGTCCGGCCGCCTCATAAGCAAGTGAGATAGCCTCGACCACCCACTTGCTCATTCTCTGCTTAGATGCTGGACCTCCTTTCTTATGAGACCCGTAACACACAAACAATTGATCTGTTTTGCCCCACAGGGCAGCTCTGTGGACATATGCATCTAAAGCCCTCACCGGGCAGAGCAGATTGAGTTTCTCCTGATCCGAAGTTGTAAATGGAGGAAGATAGAAGGCCTGAAGTACGATGGGACCTGGGACGTTGGTGGGGACCTTAGGCATATAGCCTGGTCCAATGTGCAGGAACGCTTTGACCATTCCAGGTGCGAATTCCAAACACAAAGAAGCAACTGAAAGTGCTTGAAGATCTCCTATTCTTTTAAGAGATGAAATAGCCAGTAGAAATATGGTCTTTAAGGGTGAGGAATTTCTCTGAAACTTCCTCTAGTGGTTCGAAGGGAGCCTCAGCTAACCCTTCTAATACCACTGCCAAGTCCCAGGCTGGAGTCCTTGTACGTACTGAAGGCCTCAGCCTCAGAGTACCACGGAGGAAGCGTATAAAAAGGGGGTCCTGACCTACCGAGGAATCCCCCAGAGGAGCATGGCCGAAATGGCCGCATACACTTCCTCGTGGAGGGAGCTCTGGAGTGGAGTATGGTCTCCACAACCTCAGTTGGGAGACCAGCATCTATGAGCCTGGCCCCCTCAGAGGCCAGGCCCACAGTCTCCATAGTTCTGGGCGTGGATGAATTATCATGCCGCCCGCTTGATCCTGCCTGAGAGGAAGCTCCATCAGGGAGCCATCTAGAAGTGACACTAGGTCTGAGAACCATATTTTGGTTGGCCAGTACAGGGCTATCAATATTAGACTGACCCCTTCCTGGCGTACTTTCTCCAGAACTCCCAGGAGCAGAGCGAACGGGGAAATGCATACAGACGCAGCCTCGGCCACGTCTGTACCATGGCATCCAGACCCAATGGTGCTGAATGAGATACGGAGAACCACAGTGGACACTGGGTTGATTCCCCTGAAGCAAATAGGTCGATTTCAGCTCGACCGAAGTTTTCCAAATTGAGCTCCACACCTCAGTGTGGAGACTCCATTCCCCGGGCCTCGGCCCCTGCCTCGACAGGGCGTCTGCTCTGACATTTTAATGCCCTCAGGTCTGGGAGGAAGTATTTTACTGCAAGAAATACCGCCATCATTTCCAGCCGATTTATGTGCCAGGAACTGATGGTCCTCCCAGAGACCCTGAGCTGAGCGACCACTCATGATCGCCCCCCAGCCCGTGAGGGAAGCATCCGTCGTAAGCATTACGCGACGGCGAGAAGTCCCCAACACGGGTTCTGGGACAGGAACCAAGGCTTTTTCCACATGACCAGAGCACGAAGGCATCGCCGCGTGACTTTGATCATGCGAAAAGGATTTCCCCTCTGAGAAAACCCCTTGGTCCTGAGCCACCACTGTAAGAGTCTCATGTGCAGAAGGCCAAAAGTTATCACGTTGGACGCAGCTGCCATAAGACCCAACAGTCTCTGAAACTGTTTTACAGTGAGTGACTGGCCTATCTTCACCCCTTTCACGGCCCAGAGAATGGAACTCACACGAACAGGGGATAAATATGCCTGTATCGTGGTGGAGTCCCAAACTACCCCTAAGTAGTTGGTAGTTTGACTCGGAACCAGCACACTTTCCTTGGCATTGAGCCTCAGCCCAAGCTTCTTCATGTGCGACAGAACAACATCTCAATGTTGAACTGCCAACTGTTCTGTTTGAGCTAGTATCAACCAGTCGTCGATATAGTTCAGTACGCGGATGCCCTGGAGTCTCAACGGAGCCAGAGCTGCATCCACGCATTTCGTGAACATGCGGGGTGATAGAGATAGGCCGAAGGGAAGAACCCTGTACAGGTAAGCTTTGCCCCGAAAGCAGACCTGAGGAACTTCCTGTGTTGAGGACAGATGGATACATGAAAGTAAGCATCTTTCAGGTCTATCACAACAAACCAGTCCTTGGACTTGATCTGTGGGATAATCCTCCATCCTTCTTTGGAACAATGAAGTATAGGTTGTAAAACCCTGACAGCTTGCTGGGAGGAGAACCCCATCTATAGCTCCTTTTTGCAAGAGCGTCATAACCTCCTGTTCCATTACCAGAGACTGCTCGGGGGCCACCACTGTGGGAAGGACCCCATTAAACTGGGGCGGGTGAGACCCGAATTTGTAAAACTTTTCTATTGTGAGCAGCACCCATTTTGAAATATTTGGGAGAAGTTTCCATTCTACCTTATTTACAAGGGGAACCAGTCTCTCGAGACTAGCCTCTGGTGTTTTTTGAGCACTTGACTCGGCACCCTGAAGCGGCGAACCGGCAAGGAACAGCCGAATCAAGTGATGACCGGCCCTCCTCGGAGGGTCGGTGGAGACCGCTGCGCCCTGAAGCACACTGGGTGGCAGGGTTAGCAGAACGGCCCCCTGAGGGCGCCAAAGAGGGATGGGTACCAAGTATTTTAATACCCAACCTTCTCTGGAGGGGCTGCCCTCCAATGTCCCGCGCCACTGGAATCAGGACCTCTTCGAAGCCTTCTTGGTGATAATTACAGTCCGCAGATCTGTGTTACCCCACAAAGACTTCGGCTGTGTCGCCTGTCCCTGTCCCCAAGCTTTCTGCGGGGGACCAAGGGTGGCGACACTTTCTTTGGATGCACGGTCAGACCAGTGCCCTGAAACGGCGAACCGGCAGGGAACATCTGAACTGACCGCTCTACAATCCTCCTCTTTCTTAGAGGAACACTGGAAACCACTGCGCCCTGAAGCACACGAGGTGGCAGGGTTGGCAGAACGGTCTCCTTTATTTTCTTTTAAATTCCTCAGAATTTAATGTATTCCATATTTCATTTAATCCTCAAATGAAATGCAGCCAGTTCTTATATAAATATATATTTTTTGAACAGACTGAATATATTTAGAATACAAAAAAGAATTATAGCTCGTAATAATTCGCAAGGTATTTTAGGGAAAGAGAGAAAGGGAACTCCCGTCTACTCAGATCCCTTAATATATACATATATATCTACATATATACACACACACACATGCATAATTACGGACAAGTGATATATGCGCAGCATCGGCAAACACAAGACCCGAGCCGTATATTCATTCTTGCAGACTTAATCTACGCGCTGCCTCGGCAACGCGAGATCCGAGCCATATATTCTTTAATGAAAACTCAATCTACGCGCTGCCTCGGCAAGCGCGAGATCCGAGCTAAATTCTTTAATGAAAACTCAATCCACGCGCTGCCTCGGCAAGCGCGAGATTCAAGCTTTGCGTTAGACTTGTATTCCCTCGAGAATAAAGCCAACAGGAGTGGAGCTACAAAACTCCCGCTAGTGCATACTTTTCTTCGGGACATTTTTATGAATGAACTGTCAGTTGTGAGCTGATGTGCAAGCTCCACTCCCAACAAATGACACATAAATTGTGTGTATCCCAACTCGCTTTGTAGCCCAGGGGAAAATTCAAACTGCTGTTCACGATTGATTTGTTATAAACGTGTGATTTTGAAACACGATATGTGTGTGACTGTGAGGTGGCGATCCTCAGATCGATATCGCAATATCCACCTCCTCAGAGCTGGACAAGTGAGTATCGGTGCCTCAACCCGGGGGAAGAAACCGCAGAGCGTGCTTCCACCTGAGAGACGGCACTGAACCTGGCAGGTGAGGGCAGAGAAAAGGCGGCGCCCGTCTCTAATCCCTCGGTCAGATCCATTTGTGAACCCCACGAATGGAGCCTCCGCCCTGCCTCAGCAGAAGCGGGACCCGATCCGCGGGGAACACTGGAATACAGTGTCCTGAGAGTGAGTTTTTACAGTGCACACAGACAGCTCCCTCGAGAGCTGCCTGGGCTCACTCCCATTTCACTGCTGTTTCTCGCCATAATGCGTGTCTTTTTTTATATATAAATATATGGATTGGTGTGAGATAGTCTTGTCCTCAGACGAAGAGATCGTGACTTGTTTATATGTAATAAGACAAACAACACCAAATAAGACACACAAGATACAGAGAGCGCTTGCTGAAGACAACAGAAGCTAGCGTTCTTTGTTCTGGGTATGCTTTATAGTTTCCTGGTCCGTGACGTCACCCGCCTCTGACGTCACGTTTCCTCATTGGTTGGATACAGAGGTGCTTCACGAACACAAAATGCAGAGGGTTCCCATCACGTCATTCGACGTAGCGTCGATAGTTCCCACGAAAGGGAACTAACATGATGCGTGATCAGTCGTCTCCCTCTGAACAAAGTCTGTGATATGTGCATATCAATCTCTGAAAATGAACTGTAACTTAGTGAATACTAATCACACAAAAATGAGACTTATGTCTAAAGAAACGTTGAATTGTTGGGTTTTAAATTGTGTAAGTCAAATCGAAAACAAAAATTCTCTGTTTATGTAATCTGTATGAAAAGAGAGACATGTCAGACATCCGTGAGTCAGCTCGCTATTCAGACGCAAATTCTGAGGCAATAAATGTATACATCGTCTCAATCGTGTATTTATTATCTTCAAAAGTGTCTATCTGCGTGTTATAGCCATGGTGACCGTGATCTCTGAAAGCCTCTGTTAGTTCCTGGAATGTCACATGGTATGCCTGTTCTTCATCACGAGTCATTTGTGGACTATGTGCACAGAGCGCCCTTCGGCTGCAAGTATGAATTGAAAACACAGTATCCAGCGCTCATAGTGATGACAATAAATATTGAATAAATATTACTCCTATGTATAGAAAACTGACATAAACATATGAGAATCCATCAATATTTCTCCAAATGTGCATGCTTTTAAGCTAAAAGCCTATATGAAATGCCATAGAGGTAACATGAATGTTCAGATGCTTTGCATCACAGAAATAAATAGAAAACCATTATTTTAAATTGTAATAATATTTCACAGTATTGCTGTTTTTTCTGTATGTTTGATATAAAGCATGATGAACATGAGACTTCTTTTAAAAACATTATAATAGTAATGTGTCCAATCTTTTGACTGGTACTGTAATTTAAACTATAATAGGTGCAATTATGCATGCATGCATGAGATCACAAAAATCATGTTTTCTGTCAAGAGTGGACATTATATTAACATTAATACAGCTGATATGATCCTGTTATCAGACGTTTTTTCACAAAGCCTATGTGAACACATATTTAATATTTATTTTTTGGCCTTATTTCAGTGACTTAAGTTTTTAGTTTTTTCAATAACCACGCATAAACGTTATTCCTTCAAAAATACAAACATGTACATACATGTTGCTCACATATTATGGTAGCCTAGTTCGTGCTGAGTACAGTGTAATGACACCTTTTCCATTAATATGTTTATGAACAACTGAAAAAAGCACAAATGTCAGGGCATGTCAAAACTTCTCCAGGGCCCCAAACCAGCCTCAGACTCCAAAGATTAAACTAGATAAACACCATATGTTGTCAGTCTAATCTTAAGGCCTTAATGATGTTAAATTGTGACAATCTTGAGTTTTTGTTGAAGGGTGTGTCCGTGGCGGCCTGACAAAGGACCAATCCCATTTCTACCCTTTCCCCTACCTCATCGTTTTGAGCATTCACGTGAAGGGGTAGGGGTGTCTCGATTCTCTTTTGGCTAGAGTGGTAGGGGTAAGGGGAAGGGCCAGATAGCCCTTCAAATGAAGATTTTGTCGGGACCACACTTCGAATGAAGGGGTATGAGAAATTTCCCTGCATACACCGACTACCGTGCTGCTAGAATGCGTGTAGTGATCATGGTAGTGATATTTCCACTCAGGATCGATCACTTGTGTGTTACCTGGCTGCCAGTTTCTCCATAGCTTGCTAAATGCGCTATTTGAATGATGTGAACACAAATTAATAATACAGTTGTAGTGATTTTTACTTTCGCCCATCCAAGGACTCGAAGTAAAATAGGGATTGGTACTCACGTCACCGCTGACGTTGTGATTTTTGGATCACACGTCACTTAACTCCCTCAGGTCTGTGGTCACGCCGGCGATACCACCTTGGTTTTTTTCTTACCAGTGTGAAAGAGACTCAAAATACTCCATCAATGTTGCACATACAATTACGAGTCATACACCATTTTAATCTGTGGAATATCTTCTTTTATTTGTGTACACTCAGAGTAAAAACAAAATGCTGCGCTTAATAAAGAAAACTAACATGATGCGTGATCTCTCGTCTCCCTCTGAACGAAGTCCAGTCTGATAGTTCTCAGAAAATGAAATGTAACTTAGTGAATACTAAGCACAAAAAAATTTGACTTATGTCTAAAGAAACATTGAAATGTCAGGTTTTAAATCGTGTAAGTCAAATCGAAAACAAAAAATCTGTTTATGTAATCTGTATGAAAAGAGACACATGTCAAAAGTCCGTGATTCAGCTCATTATCCGCTAATGCGGCCACGCCCACGGAACAAGCGCTATTCAGACGCAAATTCTGAGGCAATACATGTATACATCGTCTCAATTGTGTATTTATAGTCTTAAAAAGTGTTTATCTGCATGTTAGCGATCTCTGGAAGCCTCTGTTAGTTCCTGGAATGTCACATGGCCTGTCCTTCTTTAGAGTAATTTGTGGACTAAAGGTGCACAGAGCCCCCTTCGGCTGCAAGTATGAATTGAAAACAGTATCCAGCGCTCATAGTGATGACAATAAATATTGATTAAATATTACTCCTCTGTATAGAAAATTGACATAAACATATGAGAATCCATTAATATTTCTCCAAATGTGCATGCTTTTAAGCATATTAAGAAATTATGGTCAATATAAGATTTTAAGAGTAAAACAGAGGTCAAAATGTGAAGCTTGAGTCTTAGATATTTTTAATGATTTATAGTTTGTCAACTGCACATTAACATTTAGGCTATATATTATAACAAATATAGTAGCCTATATCAAATGCCATAGAGGTAGTAATGTTCAGTCGCTTTGCATCACAGAAATACGTTATATTTTAAAGTATATTAAAATAGAAAACCATTATTTGAGACTTCTTTTAAAAACATTAGTAATGCGTCCAATCTTTTGACTGGTACTGTAATTTAACATAGGCCTATACATAATTTTCTTCACATGATGTGCAATAATACGTGCATGCATGAGATCACAAAAATCATGTTTTTTTGTCAAGAGTGGACATTAATCCTGTTATCAGCATGATCACAAATGTTTTTTTCACAGCCTACCTGACTGAAAGGCCTCATTAATATGCAGGTCATTAGAGGTCATTATGCAAATCTTTTGTCTTCTCAGGTGTGAATCACAGCATTATTCATGATGATTCACGCCTCCACGCATACTGTTTCTTGACAAAAAGTGTCTTACAAAATGTAAATCAATATATTGTTTTATATGAACAAGTAGGTAGGATAATTTTTACATAATTTTGAAGCAAAAACTCTAGTCTACAACCTCCAATACCCAGAAATCTTGTAAACACAGATAAAACATTTTTTTTGGCCTTATTTCAGTGACTTACGTTTTTAGTTTTTTCGATAACCACGCATAAACATTATTCCTTCAAAAACACAAACATGTACATACATGTTCCTCACATATTATTGTAGCCTAGTTTATGCTGAATACAGTGTAATGACACTTTTGTCATTAATATGTTTATGAACAACTGAAAAAAGCACAAATGTCAGGGCATGTCAAAACATCTCAGGGCCCCAAAAATCCTCAGACCCCAGAGGGTTAAGTTGAGTGTGGCTATGGAAGAGTTACGTTATCTTATGGAAAGATAAACTGTTTCTCTGAAAATAAGGTATAGAACCTTATTATGCACTAAACAAATGAACGAAATATTATTTGTTATTAACTAACATCAGCTATATTACATCTAATGGGAATTAGGAAATTATATACTGATAATATACAACAGTGCCAAGGTCTCTGGAAAGAGGTTTGGTTAAGTGATATTTACGTTACACGTGTTTGAGTCCGATGACGGTGACGTCTTCCACTGGTTGTGCTGGGTGACAATGCAGTGGGGAGAGGAGCCAGAATCTGTTTCAACAGTCTTGAACACGAAGCTCTGAGGGATGCTGATCTCCTGGAGCACCAAAGAGTCCTAAAATCTCGAACACGCAGATGAGGCCCTGATGTAGGTGCAGAAGATCCTTAACAATCTGGAACACGCAGACGAAGGTACCTTGTGAAGGTTTGCTCTCTCAGATGTCGTTACTGTCTCGCTGGACGGAAACTCTGAACGTGTTAATGTCTCTCTCACAGGCTGGAGGCTTAGAAGTGAAGTGAAGTGAAGTGACATGTGGCCAAGTATGGTGACCCATACTCGGAATTTGTGCTCTGCATTTAACCCATCCAAGTGCACACACACAGCAGTGAACACACACACACCGTGAACACACACCCGGAGCAGTGGGCAGCCATTGCTGCGGCACCCGGGGAGCAGTTGTGGGTACGGTGCCTTGCTCAAGGGTCTCACCTCAGTCGTGGTATTGAGGGTGGAGAGAGCGCTGGATATTCACTCCTCTCACCGACAATCCCTGCCGGACCTGAGACTCGAACCCATGACCTTTGGGTTACAAGTCCGACACTCTATCCATTAGGCCACGACTGCCCCTGGCCGTGGTCACCTCTGTTGCTGCCTCACAAGCTGTAGACTCAGATCATGGGATCTGTTGTTGTCTCTTCTGGATGGACCAGAGGCTCAGAACGGTATATCTGTTATGTCTTTCCCCTTTGAAGGGCAGACTCAGAACGGTGTATCTGTTGTGTCTTTCCCCTTTGAAGGGCAGACTCAGAACGGTGTATCTGTTAATGTCTATCCCCGTGCAGGACAGACTCAGAACAAGGAGTGTCTGTTGAAAGGGTACCTTTATCCCTTTCCGATGAGGAGGAGATTGCATTTTGGCGCTTCTCCATTCGAGTGCTGTGATTGGCTGCTGGCATCAGAGGGGACACACACAGTGTTGCCCACCCTTCTTTCCCCTGTGGAACTCATTTGCATGAAGCACAAAGTTGGAGGTCTTTACCGTGTCTTTAAAGTTTACCAATGCATTTCTCATCTTCCAAACCACCACCAGAATACCTTTGGCAATATTCTGAACAAATAGAGACTAAACATGATGGGAAAAGATTGAACTGTCATGCGTTCATTCAATTGTACATTAACAGCTGAATTTGTGTCAGATGTTGCACTACAAATAGCTGTCACTGAGATTACTTATTTCTGTGAATAAGTATCAAATGGATGTGTAGTTTGCATCAGTTCTAAGGTTTTCAAACATAGTTTGAATGGATTTGGATGGATCTTTGTGATCTCTTTGTTTCACCCATTGCTGCTAAGGTCCCGAGGAATTTTTATGGTGGTCTGTGGCCAACCTTAGGAAGTAGTCTTTAGATAGGTGAAGGGCAGAAACTGCATGTGGACCAATGAGAAGTCCTGTCCTTCCCAGGCTTGGTACAAGAGGTCTTCTTCTTGCCCTCTAAGAGGTGTCTGGATCTCGTCCTTACATCTTTATCTGATGGCGTTGGACCGTTTGTTTGTGTTAGTCCACCAAGATCCAATCAAAATGTAGCAAACCTTTGTCCGCTGTTACGGACAGAGAGGGGCCTGGCCATAAACTGGGCTCTGGAATGTGCTGTTCACTACACAGTTAAAAGAAATATCTGGTCATCCTTCATAGTGCGGTCGCTATTTACATCTTGTATCGTCTGTAAACTCTTGCATTACCAAGGTAACAACTGACTCGTGTTTGTAGTACATTGCTGGGCACGGAATGGAACGGTTAAACAAACAGCTTGGCCCGATGGAAAAGCGTCTCCACCAGTCTTGTACATTCTGTATCATTCTGTATCGTCTAGGGCAGTGGTTCCCAAACCTGTCCTGGAGGACCCCCAGCCCTGCACATTTTGTATGTCTCCCTATTTCTGACACACCCATTTCAGGTCTTGCTGTCTTTACTAATGAGCACATGAGTTGAATCAGGTGTGATAGATGAGGGAGACATACAAAATGTGCAGGGCTGGGGGTCCACCAGGACAGGTTTGGGAACCACTGGTCTAGGGAAACTCAAAGCCTTACTCGTTTTCGATCTGAAACCGAGCGCCGTTTTCTTAAGTCCAAAATACAGCGCAAAACAATGTTGGAAGTTGGGACTGTTAAACATGCTTGCACCTGATTTCTGTTGATATGCGTACTTCATTGCTGCTCATACTGGTTAAATGTTACAGGACACTAATAAAAGAAACTAGGTATGATGACGTGTATAATTGTCACGGGAAAATAAAGACAGATGCAAGTGCAAGTTAAGTAATCTCATTTATTGAGCTTCACACACAGGTAGTGACGCAGGGACTTCGATGGGCCGTGGAACAGGTGAGTGAAGATCGTGATGGATGTCCGTGTCAGTGAAGATCATGTGGGAAGTCCGTGGAAGTGAAGAATCCAATGAAGAACAACAGACAGGAACACAACGCCACGAAGATCTCCGATCCAACAGGGAAACACACGAGGAACACAGGAAACAAGACAGGGAACTCCATACAACGATCTGACAAACATGAGACGAAAGACAGGGCATTAAATAGGCTGAGAGATAGGAAACAATCAGCTGCGATGCCCACATGAACCAATACGTGACAGAACACACACACACACACAGACAACAGGATGAGACAGCGGATCAGCAACCGTCACGGCGTTCCCAGGAGCACCTTCCTGTCGATTGTAATCATCGATAAGGGAGTGATCCAGGATGTCCCTAGCAGGCACCCAACTTCTCTCCTCCGGACCGTAACCCTCCCAGTCCACCAAGTACTGGAATCCGTGTCCCCTCCTTCTCGAGTCCAGAATACGATTGACCGAATATGTGGGTTCCCCGTCTACGAGTCGCGGCGGTGGGGGAACCGGAGTCGGCGGATTAATGTGTGAATGAAACACAGGCTTAATCTTGGACACATGAAAGGCGGGATGAATTCTCCTGTACGCTGGAGGAAGTTTGAGACGGACTGCCACCGGACTAATGATCTTGGTGACAGGGAACGGGCCGATGAATTTAGGAGCAAGTTTATTAGAGACGGAGCGAAGTGGAATGTTCTTGGTAGAAAGCCACACTTTTTGACCCACGACATATACGGGAGGCTTCGACCGGTGGCGATCAGTCTTAGCCTTGGTGCACGCCCCCACTTGGAGAAGAGTCTCGCGGGCTCTATTGAAGATACCTCTGGACGAAGGCGTGAGCGGAGGGGACCGCGACTTCGGATTCCAGACTGGGAAAGATAGGTGGCTGGTAACCTAAACTACATTCAAACGGTGAGAGGCCCGTGGAAGACACTGGTAACGAATTATGTGCGTACTCAACCATAGAGAGTTGTTGGCTCCAGGAGGAAGGATTCTTGGAAACCAAACATCGCAACGTTCTTTCCAAATCTTGGTTGGCTCTCTCGGTTTGGCCATTGCTCTGAGGATGGAACCCCGACGAAAGACTGACCGTCGCCCCCAGTAACTTACAAAATTCTTGCCAAAATTTGGACACAAATTGGGGCCCCCTGTCGGAAACCACATCCATCTGGAGGCCATGTAACCGAAAGACGTGATCTACGACAGTTACCGCTGTCTCCTTAGCAGAGGGTAATTTAGGCAAAGGGATGAAATGAGCCGCCTTCGAGAACCGGTCCACTACGGTCAAAACAACCGTGTTCCCCTGGGAGAGTGGTGACAAAATCTAGCGCAATGTAGGACCAGGGTCTCGAAGGGACAGACAGCGGTTGGAGTAACCCATCTGGGGGTCGATTGGAAGTCTTACAAGTGGCACAAATCGAGTAAGCCAAAACAAAACTGCTTGACCAAAAAACTGGTACGATCAACCCCTGGATGACAGGCCACGTTGGAACAATGCCCCCACTTGATAACACTGGACCTTAACCTCTCCGGCACAAACAATCATTTCGGTGGACATCCGGGCGGAGGCGTTACCCCTTCTAAGGCCAACTTGACCTTCGATTCGACCTCCCATGTCAGAGTGGAGACCACTAATGTCTCAGGAAGAATACACTCGGGAGTAGACGGGCGTTCAGAAGGATCAAAAATACGAGATAAGGAATCGGGTTTGATGTTTTTAGAACCCGGGCGGTACGAGAGAGAAAAGTCAAAACGTCCGAAAAAAAGTGCCCACCGAGCCTGCCTGGAGTTAAGTCTTTTAGCAGATCTGATATATTCCAAGTTCTTGTGATCAGTCCAAACAATAAAAGGTACCCCTGAACCTTCCAACTAATGACGCCATTCCTCCAACGCTAACTTGACCGCCAGCAACTCTCTGTTACCAATGTCATAATTGCGCTCAGCTGGGGACAAACGATGGGAATAAAACGCGCAGGGATGCATCTTATCGTCTGTGGGAGAACGCTGAGATAGAACTGCACCTACCCCCACCTCTGACGCATCGACCTCCACCACGAACTGACATGTGGAATCAGGGGCTATGAGAATGGGAGCCGAAACGAAGCAACTTTTCAGTTTGGTAAACGCAGCCTCCGCTGCATCAGACCACCTGAACTTCGTTCTGGGGGAGGTCATGGCGGTCAAAGGCGCGGCAAGGTGGCTGAAATTGCGAATGAACCGCCGGTAAAAATTGGCAAACCCCAGAAACCTCTGTAGGGCCTTACGGGAATCTGGACTTGGCCAATCCACCACAGCCTTAACCTTGTCAGGATCCATGCGAACTCCCTCAGACGAGACGATGTACCCTAGGAAAGTAACAGACTGTGCATGAAAATCGCATTTCTCCGCCTTGACAAAAAGCCCATTCTCTAGCAGTCGTTGAAGCACTCGTCTGACATGTTGAACATGCTCCTGGAGAGACGAGGAAAAAATCAATATGTCGTCCAGGTAGACATATATGAACTGGTCAACCATATCTCTCAACACGTCATTGACAAGTGCTTGGAAAACCGCCGGGGAGTTGGACAGCCCGAAGGGCATGACCAAGTATTCAAAGTGCCCCCTAGGGGTGTTAAAGGTGGTCTTCCATTCATCCCCCTTCCTGATGCGAACCAAATGATAAGCGTTACGTAAATCCAATTTTGTGAAAATAGATGCTCCCTGCAACCTCTCGAAGGCTGAAGACATCAACTGCAAAGGATAGGTATTCTTTACCGTGATGTTATTCAGTCCTCGGTAATCAATACAAGGTCGCAAGGAACCATCCTACTTTCCGACAAAAAAGAACCCCGCCCCTGCTGGAGAAGAGGAATAACGGATGAACCCCGCTGCTAGAGAATCAGAAATATATTTCTCCATGGCCTCCCTCTCAGGAACAGAAAGAGAGTACAGCTTGCCTTTAGGCGGAGACTTACCGGGCAGTAAATCTATAGCACAGTCATAGGGACGATGCGGAGGGAGAGAAGCAGTACGGGACTTACTGAACACTTCCTTCAGATCTAGGTACTCTGCGGGCACGTTTGACAGATCCGCTGCCTTTTCCTGTAACACAGAAACAGAAACAGACGGACAAGCAGTCACAAGACTCATGACCCTGAGTGCTCCATTCCAGGATGGAGTGCTGCCGCCAGTCCACCTTGGGATTGTGTTTCGTGAGCCAGGGGTGTCCAAGAACAATGGGTGCTAGGGGGGAGTCCATGAGGAGGAACTGAATGGGTTCTGTGTGGTTACCGGATGTGATCATGGTTATGAAGTTGGTGGTGAGGGAGCTGTCTGGAAGACTTTGGCCATTGAGGGCATTGACAGAAATCAGCTTGGTGAGTGGAGTGATGGGTAAGTGAAACTGAGTGTCCATAAAATTACCTTCTGCTCCAGAATCCAGTAAGGCTTAACAGGTGAGCATGTGAGTGGCCCATCTTAGTCTTACCGGAAGGAGAGTGGATGGTGAGGACTTTTCCGCGGAGATCCCACCCGATAGTAACCCGCTCCTCCACAATAAATACAAAGTCCCTGGGATCTCCGCCTTTCTCTCTCCTCCCGGGAAAGCCGAGCCCTCCCTACCTGCATGGGTTCAGAGTCGAAGGCGTGGCCGACCGTGTCCCCAGCGATGGTCGCCCGAGCCTCCGCGCCACTAGCTCCGTGGTCAGGCCGAGAAAAACGATCCATGCGGTTGAGGCGAGCGTCCACCCTCAGAGCGAGGTCAATGAGCCCATTGAGATCCTGAGGCAAGTACAAGATGTAAATCTCCTTGTGAACACGGTCGGCCAACCCATTCAGGAAGATGTCCCACTGCGCCTACTCGTTCCATCTGCACTCCGCCGCGAGAGTCCAGAACTCGATGGAATACTCCGCTACAGTGCGATTCCCTTGTTTTAATTCCGTAAGCCGTCGGGCCGCTTCCTTGCCAGCGACCGCATGGTCGAAGACCCTCTTCATCTCGGCGGCGAGTGCCTGGAATGAGGAACAGCATGGGTCCTGGTTCTCCCACACCGCCGTCCCCCACAATGCCGCCTGTCCCGTGAGTACGAACGCCACCTTAGTTTCCTCCCTTTCGAAGGTTCGGGGCTGAAGAGAGAAATGCATTGAACATCGGTTGATAAAGGCTCTGCAAAAGTTAGGCTCACCGGCGTAGGGCTGTGGGACTGGTAGGTGACTGAATTCATCAGTCTCCTCGTTCTAGTGGTGTGGGGGGAACGGGCGGCGTGGGCGGCGCAGTGGGGCTGCGCAGTTGTTGCATTTGCTGGGAGAGCTCGGACACCTGCGTCACCAGTGCCTGCACAGCACGGCCAGTCGATGAAATGCTCTCCTGCTGCTGATCCATCCGCACTATACTGTGATTGATGAATTCAGTCAGCGCCGCTGAACTTGCTGCATCCATGATGGTCAGATCATTCTGTCACGGGAAAATAAAGACAGATGCAAGTGCAAGTTAAGTAATCTCATTTATTGAGCTTCACACTCAGGTAGTCAGAGTTAATGTGGAAGATAGCAGGAGAGCGATGACGCAGGGACTTCGATGGGCCGTGGAACAGGTGAGTGAAGATCGTGATGGATGTTCGTGTGAGTGAAGATCATGTGGGAAGTCCGTGGAAGTGAAGATCGTGTAGGAAGTCTGTGGAAGTGAAGAATCCAACGAAGAACAACAGACAGGAGCACAACGCCACGAAGATCTCCGATCCAACAGGGAAACACACGAGGAACACAGGAAACAAGACAGGGAACTCCATACAATGACCTGACAAACATGAGACGAAAGACAGGGCATTAAATAGGCTGAGAGATAGGAAACTGCTTCCGCTGATCATGACAATCAGCGGCGACGCCCACATGAACCAATACGTGACAGAACACACACAGACAACAGGATGAGACAGCGGATCAGCAACCGTGACAATAATGGTGTAGTAGTGGTGTCTCATTTCTTAGGGGAATAATTTCACCCCTACACCTTGCCACTCTGTTTCAAGGGGCAAGGGGAAGGGCAAAGGGTAGGTGAAGGGGTATAAAATAGAATTGGGATTGGCACAAAGTCTGATGTCTCACCATGAACTCATTGTAACTCATGCATACAGTGTCCGATCTGCTGCCTTTTATCGCTAAGTGGCGCTATAATCACAGACTTTAAAAAAATTAGAAAGTAAACGTGTCATTCTCAAGTATTAAACTGCCGCGCCTCGTTGAGAGCTTTGGTAGCAGATGAATTCAATTGAAACATTGTAGTTAAACGAATTCATAATCACAGTGCTGAAATTAAAGTACAAATGTAGAACTGAAAATAAATGTAGGCGTTTATAATTTACATGGAATTTAAGCTATGTTGTTAACATGTTAACACTGTGAGCTCAGTTTTTCATGTAGGCCTATAATTAGAAATGCGTGTCAGTCGGTTGTGTCTTATACTTTGTTTTCTTTTCATTTGTAGTAGATTAATTAACTGAAACATAAACACTGACATAAATCGAACTAAATGCACAGAGAGGGAGTAGTACCCAGATGATAGCTGTGTGGACTGCGGTGTAAAACTTCGAAACTGTGTATCCAGCAATCAGAATTCGAGTCCCGGTGATGTCATTTTATTATTTGTCACAAATAAAAATGTTTGAAATGTACATTTATTGATTCAAAACACTTTTTAGAGCTACGTTATTGTCTGTCCTTTCTATTAGTAGTAATGCTGCGTTCCAGGCAACCCGTAACCCGTGTTTTTCCAACCTTCTATCCGTGAAAGTGCCATGGAACAGCAGTCAAACCCATGACTTCCCACCCGTGAACTCGTACTAGATCGATGTACTCCCAGTTACGGGTTCCGATGTCACATAGCCCTCGAAACAACAATGGCAGCCCCTACAGATGCGGTGTTTATGCAAGTGCACGGTAAAATAACGTAAAATACAAGGTATAACAGCTTCTCTTGCCTTATGCGCCGTTTTCCTCCTCTGTTTCCCTCAAATAAGCAAGGAGTAAACACGTTTGGCGATAGAAATAATTGTTAATGAGCATAAGCCCCGTACGGTCCGCCATGTTGGTTTGTTTATACTCAGGCAGTTTGGCTTGACTTGCCTGGAACGCTACAAAGTAGTGAGTCGTGATTTAAAGTCGTGACTTACGGGCTCAAAAACCTGCCTGGAATGCAGCATAAGTATTTGGTAAAATGAGAACATTACATGCTGTTAACCTATGTTGGCCCTAGAGCATTTATTGATGCTCTCGCTGGACACAGGTTCGAAAATATGAGAAAATTTTTTTTTCTAGTAGTTGTTCATTTAAGCCATTAGTCGACTAATCATACATTTATATAAATTTAATAACTTAAATATATACTAGAGAGAAGACTAAACCATAATGAGCGTTTAAGTAATACAGCCTATTCCGCACTCATGTGCACACATAAATCTTGCCATAAAGAACCGGCAAAAGTAATAATTATGAATGTGTCAAAAATAGCAAGGAAACATTTTAATTGTTTATTAATAAACTAGTGTACTCCACTCTGCGTTTGCCAAAAACGCTTTGGGGAATGTCACCTGACCCAGGTGTCTGAAAGCACTATCCAAAAACTCCAATTCCTATTGGCCGGCAACAGCCTATGACGTCATACGGCGCGACCGGAGAGACAGTCTTCATCTCATCGTCTTTCGGTCCTGTTCTGTCTGATTGCATCTAGACCAACTCCGGTAGGGTTTTTTATATATGCCTTACAAACGTTCATGAGAGTGTGTTTATCCGTGTCCCAGGGTTTGACACTGGATATACATATTTTTCTGAGCGTTTTTCTGTCTGGAGAGGAGCACGCATACACAGTGCTTGAGGGCACTGCTGTGTGTTTGTCTGTTGTTTACTCTGTTCTCGTTTGGCACTCTTCCCGAGGGAGGAGCTGTCTGCATCTCTGCCTGGTGGTTCTGGCCCCTGTTTGTGCTGAGGCTTAACGGTGGCTGCAATCATAGGGCTCGCAGATGAGCTCGTTGGGAAGTTTGAGAAAGTTTTATTCTCTCTCAACTTCCCTGGGGCTGGCGAGAGCGACTGGATGACAAACACGAACGTCATCGCGTCCGGCGGCGACCGCTCCTCTGGCTGGTGTATGCGAGCTGCTGTGTGTTTGGGACGCACTTCTCGGCGGGCTGCAGCTGCCGTGAGAGCGCGTTAGGAAAGGGGCCGCGCACGGCTCGACGAGCGGTTCCTTTCTGTCCATTAATACGGCAGCTTCCATACTTTCCATTCCGTTCTGATCTCCGCGTTTGAGATCGGGAGGGCATGGAAAAACCCCTAGCCATTCAGATTTGTATCTGAACCCAGACAGACGGGAGGAGGAGGAAGAGAGTGAGACGGGTGATCGATTGTAAACATTGTTGCGTTTGTAATCGATCCCCCCAGCTATATAGGGCGATTTATATCTACCCTCTCCTCTTCTTCTTCCACCTCCTGTGTATATATATATTTATATATGTGTATATATAAACATATATCATGCTCAGATGCTTCTTATTGTCAGACTGATGGCTGGGCACATAGTCATTATTTCTATCAGCCCGCTGTTTCTGTTTGATAGTAAGAGGATCTTTAGGCTTAAAAGAACATTAGATTCCATCATTTCATGTAAAAAGGAGCATTAGGAGTTTTTGGTTTTTGAGCTGCAGGAGGGTATATATTTTATTCGTTAAAATAAGACCTTATTTCCTGTATAGTTTCTGAGCATGTAGTCAGGAAAATTAGGGTGTTTTTGGGCAAACTGAAGTTGACAGACTGGCTAGAGTATATATTGTGCAGGCCACAAAATGGCCGCCTCTTAGCCACCTGTTGTTTAGAGTAGCTTCTCATCTGCTATTTTCTAAAAGAAAAAAAAGAGTAGTTTGAGTTAGCACTCGTCACTTCAGTTATTATGAATGTTTAGGTCGGTCTTAATCGGCCGCCTGACATTGTTTACTTGTGAGCTTCACTTTCTTTCTCTTATCCATGAGATTTGGAGGTGAAGCCCAGGCTTCACTAGGCTTGTGGCCCTGTAAGAAGGCCCGTAGCTTAGCTGCTAGGCTAGAGCTAGGTTAGGTGTGTTATTTACATAACCTTATGTATACTATCCCTTATTAGGTTGTATAGTTCCTAGTTCTGGCCTCCTCCCGAGGGAGTTGTTAGGCCGTATGCCCATTATCCCCTTGCTATATATGTGAGCTACTTATGCTGCCACAGGTTGGCACCCGCTTATATATAGCAGGCCCTTTTTGAAAGAAAAGCGGCCACTATTTAAGTGTTTGGTGAACCCTTTCCCCAGTGTCACTGAGTGCATCACCTGTCGGATTGCATACTCAGGGTAGCTAGATCACTTTTTGAGAAAAGTTTGTATCTGTCAGCTCCCTTTGTTATCTGTTTATTAGCTATATTGCATATAACGGTGATTGTAGGCTGGACTGTTCAGCCTCCTTCTAGTTTGCAATAATTTTCATATTGGCTGTTTAATGGATATCAGTTTGCTCACATACTGTTTTGATATTACACTGCTTCAGGCCCTGCAGCATGTTTGTTTGAGGTAGTAGGCTTAATTAGCCTCCCTTAGACCATGTTGGTTGTGTTGGTTCCCTTTAGTCACAAAAACTTAGGGTACTTTGCCTGTTTGGAAAGTGTAGCCTAGCACAGGTAGCAGTTAGCTTCCCATAGTTAGTGGGTTAGAGCTGGTTCCCTGTAAGCTTGGTTCCCTGGAAATTCTCGAGCTGAAGCCACGTGTCATTGAATCGGCAGGCCCCTTCAGGCCTCCTTTTTAGTTTGCTTGTTGGCACAGATTGTGTTTTTCTGTGCGGCTCTGGATGAGATGTCAGTAGTGAAACCTTACTGAGGTTTGGTTTAACCTATTGTTGCCTTTATGAGTCGATGATTCTAGTTGAGCTCAGAGCCACCTAGCGCTTAGGTTGGATCTTTGTGCTCCTGGAAACGGCCACGAGACTTACGCCGTGTGTCCTGAAGGATGCTAAGCCTGCGGGCCGCCTTTTTTGGATACACTAGTGTTTGTTTAGGTGTATTTCTCTCTGAGAACTATTTCTATACACTTTCGTTGGCCAGGGGCCCAAGTGGTAGATCCAACCCCCTCTTTTGTGGGTTGTTTACCAGGCTTGGGACCTAAACACTGCCACGAGTGTGTCTGTTGAGGTTATAGGCCTTCCAGGCCTTCCTTAATACGTGTTGGCGTATGCTGTACTCCTCTTGCTTAAAGAGTAAAAGGTGCTTTTACTGAGTACACTGCTCGTCGGATTGTGTTGGGTGGATTATCATAAGAGCACTGTGCAGCTTTCTTTTGCTGCCATGGAAGTTGTCTGTCTGCCGCAGGCTTAGACGGATGTTCAAGAAAAATGTCTGTCTGCCGCAGGCTTAGACAGATGTTCAGAATGGCTTTTACCAAATTCAGGCCACTTTCTGAAGTTTACTTCTGTTTTCATAGAAAACTGTTGTCATGTTGTAAGCCCCTCTCGGGCTTCCATGAGTATGTGCTCTTGGCATAGTCTACCTGTTAGGTGAGCTCTGTGCTTCCCCCTTGGGGTTGGGTTCGTAATAGTGCTTAGCTCCTTAAGCTGATTATGATGGTTAGGCCTTGATCAGGCCCCGTCCAAAGAATCAGCCCCAGGCTGGTTTGTGCTCCCCTGTTCAGGGCGTTCAGCGCACAGCCTCCTCAGTGCACTAATTAAGCACTGGGTAGATCCTAGGTGAGTGGATTTTCTCCCCTCGATATGAGGGTTCATAGCGCTTAGCTGAGTTCTGCTCTCCGGGATGCCCGTCTCTACGCGTGGGTTTGAGCTGGTTTCTGCCTTTCTGCAGTCACTCTTACCTACTATCTTCCTAGAAGAATGCGTTTAGGAGGCTCTGTATTCAGACAGGGTTGGCCTGGACTAAGTCTGTTCCCCTAGAAGACCAGGTCGGCCTCCCTGGTGGCAATGAGGGTGACCCCGTTCCCCTCGAGTGGCTGGCCGAGGTTCCCTTTGGTTCCTTGGCCACATTCCTTTAAAGGGACCACTTTCTCACTGAAAGATGGGTTCCAGACGCCTTAGCGATTTCTTTAGGCTCTATTTGTTAAAAGAGAAAGGTAGAAGCCTTTGGAATTTCAGCTTGGGCTGTTGGCCAAAGGGAATGCTGTCACTGACAGCCTGGTGTGACCCGAGGGGGAGTTTGCTGGGCAGTTTGAGAACTGCTTTGAGGCCTTTGTCTCAGCCAATTACTGGCAGGCACTCCCCTCGAGCATGGCAGCATGGGTATATCGTTCCCCAAAGCGTTTTTGGCAAACGCAGAGTGGAGTTCCCTTCAAAAGGGAACGTCTCAGGTTACGTATGTAACCATAGTTCCCTGAGAACAGGGAACGAGACTCTGCGTTTCCTTGCCATGCTTCGGGTTGCCTGCCTGCAGAGCAGTCCCTCAAGATGATAGATGAAGACTGTCTCTCCAGGCGCTCCTTTATACTTCCGGGTCGCGCCGTATGACGTCATAGGCTGTCGCCGGCCAATAGGAATTGGAGTTTTTGGATAGTGCTTTCAGACACCTGGGTCACGTGACGTTCCCCAAAGCGTTTTTGGCAAACGCAGAGTCTCGTTCCCTGTTCTCAGGGAACTATGGTTATATACGTAACCTGAGACGTTTTCTGTGTCAGTGTCGGCTGAAAAGATGAAGTTGACGACACTGACTTGCCATCTCTGCAGTAGTGGACGCACCTAGAGAGAAATGCACATTTCATAGAGATTGCATAATCACAGAGTGGCCTATTTCTTTTCGTTTTGAATTATTGTTTAAAAGTAGACATTCCAAGTTTTATGTAGATATATTTCTCATGTCTGTGAGAGTTTTGGTTCGTTTATGAGACGCGCTCCAGTTCACACACAACGCAAGTGATCGCGCCGGCACCTCCATGTCATGATTATACCGTCTGCTATATTTGCTTCTTATTTATAAAATCCAGGCTTTTAGTTGATAAAACATTGATTAAAATTGAGATACAATTTATACAAGATGAAATTTACTTTAAAGAAAGGCTTTCTAAAAAGCAAAATTTAAATAAGTGGTCAAAATCGTGTCTGACCCACTCCTTATCTTCCGACATGTGCATCTTATGAATATGATGTATCCTATTTTACTCATGCTGTTCACTTTTCACTATCGACATAAATGAAATAAAAAAATAACATTATAATATTTAAATATAAATATGAAACTAAATACGTTTTCTTTCATGGCTACAACACATAGTACAGAGTACAGAGAAATTGACGTAAACTAAAATGATTGACATGATTTGACCAGCAGCTGAATTAACAGATGTGACCCAAATGTCACATCTTTCCAATCACCTGCTTATTTTAAAAAATTGTTTCAATGAGGGCCTTTTTTCACGCTAAAGTAAATTAAAAATAATAATTAAAAAAATAGTCTGCCCAATCCAGGGCCTCTGCACACTGCAGCCCATGCAAGCCTGTGCATTAATCTGTGCCTGACTGCTCCACTAGCATTTGTTTCTATATAGTTGGATGAACGCGTTCCTCAACAGTTCATTTTTAGAAAATGCCCGATTGACAATCATAACACTGTTCAAACATTCTAAAACTCTACAAAACCAGTTGAAACAAATGGATTGAAAACTTCAATTGAACATTTGATTAAACTTTAAATACATCACAATAATTATAACTTAACAAGGTTTGTACACATCGAGAGATTTATCCTGAAAGGAACTTTGCCTGCTCTTTAAGTTAAAAAACATATCATCAGGCTATCCGACACTCTCCATATGAAAGAGCACGATTCACACCTCTATTGTCCTGCACCCCCATAATGAAGCTACTGAACTGCCTCTCCCAACCCCCCAGACTATCTGTTAGGAGAGGAGTGTCTCTAAATTAGAATTAAAACAGATGCTTTTGCTTGATCACATTAAATGATTTAGCAACTTCGTTTATGGGTCAATGACGTATAAGGATTTTCAACAGGCCAATTTTAAAATACAAAAAATAATAATTTCTGTTACAATTGTTCTAACATTAAGAATGTTGTGTACACATAAATTCATATTAAAATTTTAAATTAAGTGATTTTAGTGTTTTTTATCTAGGTGAATTGGCCATAGCCTTAAAAACTTTCATGTGGTGCAACCGTGATTTATCTTAAAATTAATTAATTTCCTTAACATGCTTAACATTTTTTTTGAAAGTTCTCAGTAATTAAATTATTTAGAAACAAAGTATTTGCAGTTCTTTTGAGATTCTGTAAAGAATGACCTTACATTCCCTTTCGAAGGGAACTCCACTCTGCGTTTGCCAAACGCTTTGGGGGAACGTCACGTGACCCAGGTGTCTGAAAGCACTACTAAAAAAAACTCCAATTCCTATTGGCCGGCGACAGCCTATGACGTCATACGGCGCGACCCGGAAGTATAAAGGAGCGCCTGGAGAGACAGTCTTCATCTCATCGTCTTTCGGTCCTGTTCTGTCTGATTGCATCTATACCAACTCCGGTAGGGTTTTTTATATATGCCTTACAAACGTTCATGAGAGTGTGTTTATCCGTGTCTCAAGGTTTGACACTGGATATACATATTTTTCTGGGCGTTCTCTGTCTGGAGAGGAGCACGCATACACAGTGCTTGAGGGCACTGCTGTGTGTTTGTCTGTTGTTTACTCTGTTCTCGTTTGGCACTCTTCCCGAGGGAGGAGCTGTCTGCATCTCTGCCTGGTGGTTCTGGCCCCTGTTTGTGCTGAGGCTTAACGGTGGCTGCAATCATAGGGCTCGTAGATGAGCTCGTTGGGAAGTTTGAGAAAGTTTTATTCTCTCTCAACTTCCCTGGGGCTGGCGAGAGCGACCGGATGACGATGACGTTCGTGTTTGACGTCATCGCGTCCAGCGGCGAACGCTCCTCTGGCTGGTGTATGCGAGCTGCTGTGTGTTTGGAACGCGCTTCTCGGCGAGCGCCGGGAGAGCGCGTTAAGAAAGTGGCCGCGCGCGGACGGCTCGACGAGCGGTTCCTTTCTGTCCATTAATACGGCAGCTTCCATACTTTCCAATCCGTTCTGATCTCAGCGTTTGAGATCGGAAAGGCATGGAAAAACCCCTAGCCATTCAGATTTGTATCTGAACCCAGACAGACGGGAGGAGGAAGAGAGAGTGAAACGGGTGATCGATTGTAAACATTGTTGCGTTTGTAATCGATCCCCCAGCTATTTAGGGTGATTTATATCTACCCTCTCCTCTTCTTCTTCCACCTCCTGTGTATATATATAATATATATGTATATATGTATTTATATGTGTATATATGTATATATATAAACATATATCATGCTCAGTTGCTTCTTATGGTCAGACTGATGGCTGGGCACATAGTCATTATTTCTATCAGCCCGCTGTTCTGTTTGATAGTAAGAGGATCTTTAGGCTTAAAAGAACCTTAGATTCCATCCTTTCATGTAAAAAGGAGCATTAGGAGTTTTTGGTTTTTGAGCTGCAGGAGGGTATATATTTTATTCGTTAAAATAAGACCTTATTTCCTGTATAGTTTCTGAGCATGTAGTCAGGAAAATTAGGGGGTTTTGGGCAAACTGAAGTTGACAGACTGGCTAGAGTATATATTGTGCAGGCCACAAAATGGCCGCCTCTTAGCCACCTGTTGTTTAGAGTAGCTTCTCATCTGCTGTTTTCTAGAGTAGTTTGAGTTAGCACTCGTCACTTCAGTTATTATGCATGTTTAGGTCGGCCTTAATCGGCCGCCTGACATTGTTTGCTTGTGAGCTTCACGTTCTTTCTCTTAGCCATGAGATTGGGAGGTGAAGCCCAGGCTTCACTAGGCTTGTGGCCCTGTAAGAAGGCCTGTAGCTTAGCGGCTAGGCTAGAGCTAGGTTTGATGTGTTATTTACATAACCTTATGTATACTATCCCTTATTAGGTTGTATAGTTCCTAGTTCTGGCCTCCTCCCGAGGGAGTTGTTAGGCCGTATGCCCATTATCCCCTTGCTATATATGTGAGCTACTTATGCTGCCACAGGTTAGCACCTGTTCTCTTAATAGTAGGCCCTTTTTGCTGTAAAGCGGCCTCTATTTGAGAGGATGGTGACTACATATTCCCCAGTTAAGAGGTTTATTTGTGTCACTGAGTGCATCACCTGTTGGATTGCATACTCAGGGTAGTTAGAACCACTTTTTGAGGAAAGTGGTATCTATTTAACCCTCTGGGGTCCGAGGATTTTTGGGGCCCTGGAGAAGTTTTGACATGCCCTGACATTTGTGCTTTTTTCAGTTGTTCATAAACATATTAATGACACAAGTGTCATTACACTGTATTCAGCACAAACTAGGCTACCATAATATGTGAGGAACATGTATGTACATGTTTGTATTTTTGAAGGAATAACGTTTATGCGTGGTTATTGAAAAAACAAAAAACTGAAGTCACTGAAATAAGGCCAAAAAAAGTGTATAAAATCTGTGTTCATAAGACTTCTGGGTATTGGAGGTTGTAGACTAGAGTTTTTGCTTCAGAATTATGTAAAAATTATGCTGCCTACTCCTTCATATAAAACAATATATTGATTTAGTTTTTGTAAGACACTTTTTTTCAAGAGAAACATTATGCATGGAGGCGTGAATGATCATGAATAATGATGAATAATGGCTCATTCTCACCTGAGAAGACAAAAGAATTGAATAGCAATGAGCTGAAATGACTTGCATATTAATGAGCTCTTTCAGTCAGGTAGGCTGTGAAAAAAACCCTCTGTAATTATGTCTCAGCTCAATTTAAAATAATGGTATTCTATTATATTCTTTAAAATATAATGTATTTCTGTGATGCAAAGTGTCTGAACAATTATGTTACCTC
>RJVU01012097.1:142160-172917 GCA_003731715.1 Anabarilius grahami | reverse complement strand
TTACCCTGTAACTACATGAAACAAAAGCATATTTCACCATGTATTAATAAAGACTGCAATAGTTCTTTCTACTTTCCTTAACTTTATCAGTGCATTTTCTCGCTAAATTGCTCCCAAATGTAAGATTGTTGTCTATAATAACACTGTAAGTACCACTTAGTTCTAAAATACTTACAGTATAAATAATTTGTTGTTACCCCTTTATTCCTTTACATATTACATATTGTTCCCCTATACTTACACATACTTACTGTATAAGTACACTATAATTATCGAGAGTTACGCTGTAAATTCGTTGTAATTACGCAGTACTTTCCGGGCTGTAATCTAAAGCGTTACCAAAGATTGAGTACAGAAAGGCCTTAAAAACTGCTAGATCTGCCTATTTTTCAAATCTTTTAGAAGAAAATAAACACAACCCTATGTATTTATTTGATACAGTGGCTAAATTAACTAGAAATAAAGCTTCAACATCTGATGTTTCCAAAGATCACAGCAGTAATGACTTTATGAACTTCACAACTTGCAAGATTGATAACATTAGAGAAAAAATGATAACCATGCAACCGTCTACTACGGTATTGTGTCTGATATAGTGTATTGTAGTGTCCCTGAGGAAAAATTCAATTCATTTACTGCTTTAGGAGAGGAAGAATTGTCCAAACCTGTTAAATCATCAAAATCAACAACATATATGTTAGACCCTATACTGACTAAGCTATTGAAAGAGATGCTTCCAGAGGTCATAGATCCTCTTCTTAACATTGTTATTTCATCTTTATCACTAGGATACGCACCAATAACTTTTAAGCTGGCTATTATTAAACCTCTTATTAAAAAAACACAACTTTATCCTAGAGAATTAGTCAATTACTGGCTGATCTCAAATCTCACTTTTCTGTCAAAAATACTAGAAAAGGCAGTTTCATCACAACTGTGCTCCTTTTTAGAAAGAAATAGTATCTGTGAGGATTTCCAGTCAGGATTTAGACTGTACCATAGTACTGAGACTGCTCTCATTAGAGTTACTAATAATATGCTCTTATCAGATCGTGGTTGTATATCTCTATTAGTGTTACTGGATCTTAGTGCTGCATTTGACACTATTGACCAAAATATTCTTTTAAATAGATTCAAAAATTATGTTGGCATTGGTGAAAATCTATGTTGGCATTTCAAATCATACTTATCTGACCGTTATCAGTTTGTAGTAGTAAATGAAGAGAGGTCATATCAATCACAAGTTCAATATGGAGTACCGCAAGGCTCAGTACTAGGACCGTTGCTTTTCACTCTGTACATGCTACCCTTGGGAGATAATCATTAGGAAGCATGGCGTTAGTTTTCATTGTTACGCTGATGATACTCAGCTCTATATTTCTTTGCGCCCTGACGAAACTTACCAATTCACAAAATTAACGGAATGCATAGCTGACATAAAAAACTGGATGACCAGTAATTTCCTACTACTAAATTCAGAAAAAAACCTGAGATTCAAATTTTTGGACCAAAAACTTCTTCACGTGATAACGTCTCAGGTTACGTATGTAACCATAGTTCCTTGAGAACAGGGAACGAGACTCTGCGCTGAATTGCGCTATGGGGTAATGTCACTCTTGACAGGTGTTTTAAATGCCAGGAATCACAACACTCCAATCCTATTGGCCGGCGACAGCCTATGACGTCGAATGGCGCGAACCGTGACGTATAAAGGGAGCACCTGAAGAAGCAGTCAGCACCTTCTCATCTTTGAGGGACTGTTCCGCAGGCATTCCGAAGCATGGCAGGGAAGCACAGAGTCTCGTTCCCTGTTCTCAGGAAACCATGGTTACATACGTAACCTGAGACGTTCCCTTTCGAAAGGGAACTTCAACTCTGTGCTGAATTGCGCTATGGGGAACGCTATACCAACGCCGCCATGCTAGAGGAGAGTGCATGCCCAAAATGTCTGGACAAACGTCCGGCAGTTCCAGGGAAAAACCGGGAGCAACTTCTCCAAGGCTGTCAGTGACAGCATTCCCTACGGCCAACAGCACAAGCTGAACCTAAAAGAGTCCTTTCGAAAAAGGCCTGCCAAGGCTGCTCAAGGCATCTGAGACCAACAACTCGTAGGAAGTGGTCACTTAAAGGGAATGTGGCCAGGAAACCAGAAGGAATCTTGACCAGTCACTAGGGGGATAGATTCACCCCTGACACCACCAAGGAGGCCGTACTAATTTAGCGAAGGCCAAACATAGTCTGGGCCGACCTTGTCTGATATACAGAATCTCCAATGCGCGAACTCCAGAAGAGGAGAGCAGGAAAGAGCGACTGCAAAAAGGGCAGTGAGCAACTCAGACACACACGCAGAGACGGGCATCCTGGAGAGCGGAACTCAGCTGAGCGCTATAAACCCTCGTAGTGAGGGGAGTAAGATCACTCATCCTAGGATCTACTCAGCTTCTGGTAAGCGCTGAGGAGGCTGTGCGCAGGGGAGCACAAACCAGCCTAGGGCCAGTCTGAATGGGAGACTTTATAGAAGTCTACAACCAAGACCAGCTTAGGGAGCTAAGCACAATTACGCAGTCAACCCAATGGGAAGTACGAAGCTCAACCTAACAGATGGAACATACTGTAGGCACATAACCATGGAGGCCGACCAGAAGAGGCCTACAACATAGGTAATAGTTCTTACAACGAACTAACATCACACCATGAACCAAACACACAAGGTGGTATTCAGGATGGCCCATAAGGCCAAAGAACTGAAAAACAAAGCATGCTGAGCGCATGACTAACCAAGTAATTAGGTAGCTGTGAGTGCCCACAAGACAGCCCATCCAACACAATCCGACGAGCAGTGTACTCGGTAAAAACACCTTTTACTCTTTAACCCTCTGGAGTCTGAGGCTGATTTGGGGCTTACGGAAGTTTTGTCATGCCCTGACATTTGTGCTTTTTTCAGTTGTTCATAAACATATAAATGACAAAAGTGTCATTACACTGTATTCAGCACAAACTAGGCTACAATAATATGTGAGGAACATATATGTACATGTTTGTATTTTTGAAGGAATAATGTTTATGCGTGGTTATTGAAAAAACAAAAAACTTAAGTCACTGAAATAAGGCCAAAAAAAGTATATTAAATCTGTGTTCACAAGACTTTTGGGTATTGGAGGTTGTAGACTACAGTTTTTGCTTCAGAATTATGTAAAAAAAAATATGCTGCCTACTCCTTCATATAAAACAATATATTGATTTAGTTTTTGTAAGACAATTTTTGTCAAGAAACACAGTATGCATGGAGGCGTGAATGATCATGAATAATGGGCCATTTACACCTGAGTGTTACGGTGTACTGGTAGAAGGATGAGGCTGGAAGTGGTCACTTAAAGGGAATGTGGCCAGGAAACCAGAAGGAATCTTGACCAGTCACTAGGGGGATAGATTCACCCCTGACACCGCCAAGGAGGCCGTACTAATTTAGCGAAGGCCAAACATAGTCTGGGCCGACCTTGTCTGATATACAGAATCTCCAATGCGCGAACTCCAGAAGAGGAGAGCAGGAAAGAGCGACTGCAAAAAGGGCAGTGAGAAACTCAGACACACACGCAGAGACGGGCATCCTGGAGAGCGGAACTCAGCTGAGCGCTATAAACCCTCGTAGTGAGGGGAGTAAGATCACTCATCCTAGGATCTACTCAGCCGCTCGGCGGCGGCTGAGACTGGAGATACTGGCTCGGCGGCGGCTGAGACTGGAGATACTGGCTCGGCGGCGGCTGAGACTGGAGATACTGGCTCGGCGGCGGAGACTGGAGAAACTGGCTCGGCGGAGACTGGAGAAATTGGCTCGGCGGAGACTGGAGCTATGGGCTCGGACCAAAAGTCTATCAACCAAGCCGCATCACTTGGCGGCTCGTGTAAGGCTGGAGCCTCCTCGGAGAGGGCTGGAGCGGCAGGTTCGTGACAGGCTGGGGCTGCTTTCTTCCTCCTCCTCCGCTTTCTGGACCCAGCGGAGGAGTGTAAGTCCAGCGTAGAACAGATAAGGTGTTCACTGGAGGGGTATGCGGAGGAAGACGGAGGCTGACTAACTGGCCTGGCCAACCGTGTTTCTGGAAGGACTGGAAGAGACAAACACTTATCCTGAACCTCTTCGACAAGGAATTTGGAGTCATTTAAACACAAAATTAAATTGATAGTTTCATTTAAGGAAAAACGATAGTCAGGTTCATCAAAACGGATAGTGTTGTCTTCCAGCCCGTCCAGAAACAGGGCGATCAAATGAGCATCTGGCCAGCTAGTCAGATAAGCTAGCTCAATGAATTCCTCCACATACCTCTCCAGTGAACGTCCGAACTGCAGAAGCCCGATGAGTCTCTCTGCGGCCGTCATTGGTGTGAGAGACATGGGAGAAGCTGGAGCCTGGGAGCCGACGAATGAAATCATTCCTTTTTTCTTTTGTGGAAATCCGGTAGTTTTAAAGGTCCGTCTTTCTGTTACGGTGTACTGGTAGAAGGATGAGGCTGATACGGATTTCCACAATTATAGACACTACTTTAATAAACACAGGCAAGGAGTACCAAACATACACTTAACATAACATAAGACGGACGAGGAGTGAAAGGAGTGAGTGCATTATAAAGGGAGTGAAGATAATCAAGTCCAGGTGCAGGTGATCCGTGATGATTGGGAGATGACGAGGGAAGTGAGTGCAGGTGTGGAAACAGGAGGATGCCTGGAAAAGGAGTCCAGGGAACACGGGAACTGTGACACTGAGAAGACAAAAGAATCACATAATAATGACCTGAAATGACTTGCATATTAATGAGGCCTTTCAGTCAGGTAGGCTGTGAAAAAACCCCTCTGTAATAATGTCTCAGCTCATCATAAACAGCAATACTGTGAAATATTATTACAATTTAAAATAATGGTATTCTATTATATTCTTTAAAATATAACGTATTTCTGTGATGCAAAGTGTCTGAACAATTATGTTACCTCTATGGCATTTCATATAGGCTTTTAGCTTAAAAGCATGCACATTTGGAGAAATATTGATGGATTCTTATATATTTATGTCAATTTTCTATACTGAGAAGTAATAATTTAATAATTTGTTACATTTATATAGCGCTTTTCTGGGTACTCAAAGCGCTTTACATATAGTAGGGGGAATCTCCTCAACCACCACCAATCAAGTAATATTTATTGTCATCAATATGAGTGCTGGATACTGTGTTTTCAATTCATACTTGCAGCCGGAGGGCGCTCTGTACACCTTTAGGCCACAAATTCATATAAAGAAGAAAAGGAACTAGGAACTAACGGCATGTCTTCTACAGATCTTTAACCATGGCTTTAACATCCAAATAAACACTTTTCAAGACAATAAATACACGATTGAGACGATGTATGCATGTATTGCCTCAGAATTTGCGTCTGAATAGCGCTGGCTCCGTGGGCGTGGCCGCATTAGCGGGTAATGAGCTGAATCACAGACTTCTGACATGGCTCTCTTTTCATACAGATTACATAAACACAGAATGTTTGTTTTCGATTTGACTTGCATGATTTAAAACCTGACATTTCAACGTTTCTTTAGACATAAGTGTCATTTTTTTTGTCATTAGTATTCATAAGTTACAGTTCATTTTCTGAGAACTATCAGATTGGACTTCGTTCAGAGGGAGACGAGAGATCACGCATCATGTTAGTTTTCTTTATTTTACAAAAAGCACAACATTGTGTTTTTACTTTGAGTGTACACAAATAAAAGAAGACATTCAGTAGTTTAAATTGATATATTACTTATGTCTCTATGACAAGAAATGACGGAGTATTTTAAGTCTGTTTTGCTGCAATGTGAAAAAAATCCTGCAAAACGCGCCGGCGCGTTTTCAGACCTCAGGGAGTTAAGCAAGAGGAGTACAACCTACACCAACACGCGCCAAAGAAGGCCCCATGGGCCTATGACCTCAGCAGACACGTGGCATCAGCTCGTGGCAGTGTTATCGAGGTTCAGGCTAGACAGACCAACTACAGAGGAGGTCATTAGCCAGCCCGAGCCCCAGCCAACCAGCGACATAAACCCTTTACTGAAAGGGAAAAAGCCAGCATGCTGACAAAAGGAGGCCTCTAAGGCCTGCCCGTCACACGCGGTGTCAGCTAGTGGCCACTAAAGTTCTAGGAGCAAAATAGAACCGAGTCACAGGCAGGGTAGCTATTTAGCTTGACTAGAGCTAAAGAAAATCAAGCCACTTCAGGGATGTACTCAGTAAAAGCACCTTTGACTCTCTAAGCGAGAGGAGTACAAATCCGAGCTCCAGCGTGACACATAGGAGGCCTGCGAAGGCCTACAACTCGTATACACGCAGCCTCAGCTAGTGGCATCATGACCAGCCCAGCTGGGCCAACACAGAAGGTACAAAAGGCCAGGCCTACTACTTTTACCACCATGTGGCGCTAGCCAGCGGACATAACAGGGACCAAGCTCAAAGGGGACCAGCCCTAGACCCTAACGATAACTGTGGGTAACTAGCTTCACAACCTGAGCTTAAGTCTACACAATCCAACAGACATTGTACCTCAGTACACGTATAAGTGCTAACACGGTCTAAGGAAGGCCGACCAGGCCTATCACCTCAAACAGCATGGGCAAAAGCCTGAGGCAGTGCTAAAAATACATGAGCAAACTCATGATCGTAACCAACAGCGCCCAAAAAACAAGCTGTGATAAGAGAGGGGCTACAATGAAGAGCCAACAATCTAATAGCAAATGCTACACAGCTGCTGTGGTCATGATCGACTGGGAGCTAACAGAGATCATACCATTCTAACCAGAATAAGACTCTCTACACTCAACCAGAGTGTGCAATCCAACAGGTGATGCACTCAGTGAAACACACACCCTAACCGGGGGAGTACAACAAAACACCACGTTCATAGATAGAGGCTAATCATAGCCTGCTATCACAGAACAGGCATTAACCTGTGGCAGCACATGAGTAAGCTCACATATGTATGTAGGGCTAATAGCTTAGAACCCAAAGCAAACATGACTGCTTTGTAATACATGCCATCCAAAGGATAAATGTTTCACAGAACAGATCTGAGATCTGTAATGAACCCTAGAGAACAACAACTAAAATATTAGCATCATAATCTCAAACTTGAATATAATTCAAGGGGTTTATGTGAAGACATTATAAGCATGACAAAAGTTCTAAAAAGTGGGGCCTAGCAGCACTGAATAACTCATCTTCTCGAAGATAAGGGCCTACCACCTGGGAAAAACAGCACCAGGAAGGCTAATAACAGCCTATAACCTTAGCTGTTAACCTCAGCCATAGCACCTGCATTTTCACACCGAAGGGGAAATGGGCATACGGCCCGCAACTCCCTCAGGAGGAGGCCAGAACTAGGAACTATACAACCTCACAGGGATAGTAATAATAAGGGTGATGTAACAAACACCTAAACCTAGTTCTAGCCTAGCTGCTAGCTAAGGCCTACTGGGCCAAGTAAAGCTTGGGCTTCATTCTGAAACCTTCAAATATGAGGAGAAATTGAAGCACTGCAAGCAAACAGTGTCAGACGGCCAAAAAGCCGTCCTGCACACAAATAACTGAAGCGATGAGTGCCAACTCAAACCAAACTAAAGTATTAGCTGAGAAGCTACTCTAACATAGGAGGCTACAAAAAAGCGGCCATAAAGCGGCCTGCATGGTTTGAAAACTAGCCAACCTAATGCTACAGTTATTTTGCCCAAAGAACCCCTTCTAACTTTACTGACTACATGCTCAGGAAAGCTATACAGGAAAAACAAGGTCTACACTTTTAAAAACATAATATAGACCCAGTTTACCTTCCTGCGGCTCGCAGAACGAAGATTTTCCCTCCTTATTTTAATGCATGAAGAAGGATGAAATCAAAAGTTCTTATAAGCCTAAAAGCACTTTCACTATCAAGCCAGAAGGCAGCCTTTAGAAAAATATTATCAAAAGGCCGGACAACAGCCTAACTATAAAAGAAGCGCCTGAGCAAGTAGAAAGAACTCAAACTCAGGAGGTGGAGGAAGAAGGGGCGAGGGCAAATGCAATGTTGCCCCCGCAACGAGAGGGAATTGATCACAGACGCTATTGGTGTACGTGATCAATCACCTCCTCAAACCTGCTTCTTCCTCCTCGAGTCCAGCCGTCTCTGCGCCTGCTCTGAAAAGAGGGGGTGCCTGAGTGGCCATACTGGACCTCTGGCCCTGTCTCAGAGCCTCAGCTAACGATGGGCCAGCCTCCTGAAAAACTACATGCTCAGAAAAACTATTCAAGAAAACAAGGTCTTATTTTAAAGACATAAAATAGACCCATCTCATATTCCTGCAGCTAAAAGACCGAAGATCTCAATGCTCTTTTTTACATAAAAAGGAAATAATATAGGGTTCTTCTAAGCCTAAAAGATCCTCTCATTATCAAACCGAAAAAGCAGGCCAACAAAAATAATTACTATGGGCCCAGCCATCAGTCTGACCATAAGAAGTATCTGAGCATGATATAAAATATATATACACATGCATATAAATATATACATCCTATATATATGTATATATTCACACACACACACACACACATATATATATATATATAAATGGGAGGTGAAAGAAGAAGAATCGGAGAGGGTAGATATAAATCACCCTTTAAATAGCTGGGGGATCGATTATAAACGCAACAGTGTTTACAATTGATCACCCATCTCACTCTCACTTCTTCCTCCTCCCGTCTGTCTGGCTCAGATCCAAATCTGAATGGCCAGGGGGTTTTCCATGCCCTCCCGATCTCANTAGATATAAATCACCCTTTAAATAGCTGGGGGATCGATTATAAACGCAACAGTGTTTACAATTGATCACCCATCTCACTCTCACTTATTCCTCCTCCCGTCTGTCTGGCTCAGATCCAAATCTGAATGGCCAGGGGGTTTTCCATGCCCTCCCAATCTCAAACACGGAGATCAGGAGAGAATGGAAAGTCTATGGGAGCCGCAACATTCATGGACAGAAAGGAACCGTTCGTCGAGCCGTCCGCGCGCGGCCCCTTTCTTAACACGCTCTCACGGCAGCTGCAGCCCGCCGAAAAGCGTTTCCTAAAAACACAGCAGCTCTACATACCCAGCGGCCAGAGGAGCGCTCGCTATCGGACGCAGTGACGTCAAACACGGATGTCACCGTCATCCACTCGTCCTCGTAGCCCCGGGGAAGCCGAGAGAAAATATAATTCTCTCAGACTTCCCAACGAGCTCACCTGTGAGCCCTATGCCTTCAGGCGCCGTATTGCCTCAGCACACATGTGGCTACAACATCAGGCACAGATGCAGACACCTCCTCCCTCGGGAAGAGTGTCAAACGAGAGCGTCTCAAAAAGAGAGACCCTCACAGTGAACAATAGACAAACACACATAGATGACGCTCTCAAGCATCTTCTATGTGTTCGCTCCTCTCCAGACAGAAAACGGCAAAAACGTGCACATCAAGTGTCAAAAACCTCTGGGACACGGATGAACACATTCTCCTGAATGTTTGCAGACATAAAAGGAATAATTTCCTACCGGAGTTAGTGAAACAATAGGATGAACAAAACAGTCCCGAAAAGACGAAAAGATGCTGACTGCTTCCTCAGGCGCTCCCTTTATACGTCACGGTTCGCGCCATTTGACGTCATAGGCTGTTGCCGGCCAATAGGATTGGAGTGTTGTGATTCCTGGCTGTTACGGCCCATGTCCGAGTTAACAGCTCGTTCAAAATAATAACTCCAATTAGGACATGGACCGCACACATGCGAGAGCCACAGACACCGGTTGTTAATTTTCAGGACAATAAATCGCCCTCGTTTAATTATAATAGGAAAAGTAATAAACAATTCATAAATAATATTACAAACAAAATTAGACAAAAGATTAACAAATTAACAGTAAACAGGTAGGGAAAAAACAGCCAAAGAAACAAAGAACGCCTGCCTGGCTATTCTCACCAATAGTTCTTACCTAGCTTCCGATAAAGCAAAAGGAGGGAGTCTTCCGGGCCTCTGCTTCCTTTACTATACTTACTACATTAATAAACAGTGACCTGTTTAAGCAAATCCACTACCCGTTACTGTTAAAATTAAACATTAACCATATAAAGAAAACATATCGAACAAAACAATGAAAGATCAAGAATACAAACGAAACTACAACAGAACACAGACTAAACGCCCCATGAGAGCGGACGATAGATGTTCAAAAGGAGCAGCGAGAGAGTCGCAGAGAGAGACACCGGCGAAACCAGCCCAGCGAGAAAGAGCCTCCATTGATGCCATCCATGCTATTTATGCCGGAAACTCAGTGACGTCATCGTGCTTCCACCAATCCAGAGCTTCAACGCCACCTATGGGTCTTTAAAAATAAAATCTACACAGCCACGTAACACTGGCATTTCGAACACCTGTCACGAGTGACGTTCCCCATAGCGCAATTCAGCGCAGAGTTGAAGTTCCCTTTCGAAAGGGAACCTAGAATACTGTCTAACACTTGATGGCTGCTCTGTCTTCGTCGTCAGTTAGGAACCTGGGTGTGCTCTTTGATACCAATCTTTCATTTGAAGGCCATGTTACTAGCATCTGTAAAACCGCATTCTTCCATCTTAAAAATATATCTAAACTACGACACATGCTCTCAATGACAAATGCAGAACAGCTAGTTCATGCGTTCATGACCTCAAGGCTAGATTACTGTAACGCTCTACTGGGTGGTTGTTCCTCCTGCTTGATAAATAAACTACAGCTCGTACAAAATGCAGCAGCTAGAGTTCTTACTAGAGCTAGGAAGTATGACCATATTAGCCCAGTTCTGTCATCACTGCATAGGAAGTATGACCATATTAGCCCAGTTCTGTCATCACTGCATTGGCTTCCTGTTAAACATCGTATAGATTTTAAAATCTTGTTAATTACTTATTTTATTTATTATTATTATTATTATTAGTTGTTAACTCGTTTCTTTACAGTTCATTCTATTGCTGTTGTATTCTTATTAAAGCCTTATATTTTCAGTAGTCACTGTCACTTGTCACTGTCAGAAGCTGCTTTTATACCCTTAAAGCCCATTAACCATCAGATGCACATGAACGAGCAAACTTGGCTGTTTCATGAGTTCATTAAGTCACGTGATTTTTTTGCAAACAGGTGGACAAGCGATATAATGCTAGAGGAGTGAAAGCTTTGTAGAGTGAGACAAAAGAAACATTAATGGGTCAGTGTTGACAGGTTTTCCTTCCCAAATCTATAAACGACTTTAAGAAAAAAAGTCCAAAGTTGAGTAGCCATTCAGCGGACTTCTTCAAATCTCTGACTGGACATAGAGAGAAGGAAGTTATAGCCTAAGAGAAAGAAAAAGGGAAGTATTTTATATGTTACACACGTGCTTTAAAACTACAGTGGACAGCTCGGTCAGTGATAAGCGCACTTCAGTTTTTATTGTTGCGCTGTAAAGAAAACATTTCATCTGTTTTAGCGCATGTTCAACCTTCTTCTGTTTTATTCATTAGTTCTCAATAACAACACAAGAGGTTCGATCCTGACTGCAAGTACAGGTATGTATGTAACGGCACGAGTGTGTGTGTGTGTGTTTGTGTACAGTTTACAATCCCGATGTAGCCTAATTGTAGTTTCAAAAATGTCCAAAACGAAATCAAAACTAAATTTAAAAAAGAAAAAAAAAACTGTTTTGAAGTTTGGCTTTATGTAGAAAACTAACCAACATCTATATATTGTAATATTTGTTCAAGTGGCCACTGCTTTTATTTATTTATTTATTTATTTGTAGCATAGGTGTATGCGCTCTGGTACTTTATTTATCTTTGTGTTTTGGATTTTAAGATTTCATATTATTGTATTAAAGCTGGGCAAAATTCATGTTAACTGGTTTGTAGCTAAAAGTCTTGATAACGATGAGTTCATTGTGTAGAAGCGTGGTTTTAAAACACCTGACCTTTTACTGTTTCATGTTATAGGACTTCTTAATAAAGCAAAATAACAGCTTTTAAACTGTCAGTTTTATCTGTCGAACTTTTTCGAACAATAAATGTTGCTTAAGTGTGATTGATCGCTGTAATTGTCTATTACTAAATATTCTTTGTGATCAGACTTTACAGCAAGGAGAAAAATTAATAAATTTTACCCTAGTGAAAAAAAAGTATGCTAAGTATACGTGAGTTGAAGAGACATTTGAATTCCGATAAGTCTCAAGTTTAACCACTCAAAATATTTTTTTCGCATATAACGTTACTTGTGCTGGTGTGTTGTTTAATATAGATTTGTGTGTACGATTGTAAAATTATTCTGCCAGTGTAAACTTATTAAACATATTTACTCATATTTGGAAACTGTATAGGCTACACTGCATATATTAAAAATGGGCTTGTAATGCATTAGTCATACTGAAATAAATAAGCACAAGTAATAAAATAAATTCCAAGGATGAATAAGTAAACTTTAAAAATATACTCAAATTTAACTTTAATACACTACAACTTCAGGATATTAAATAATGTATTTTTTAAATATACTTTCAGTGCATTGATACAATGATCATTTTCAGCAAACAGTTAAAATATTCCTCAAATATATTTTTATAAAGTGCAAATAAATACACTTTTAAACAATAAACTGAACTTACACTTCAAGTATGTTTTTCTAAAATATACTAAAGTACAATTATTTTAAAGTGTGTTAAATGTTGTATTGTGAAAATATGATGCTAATATACTTTTTATATATTTAAAGGTTGAACATTTTTTGTTAGTATATTTGCAATAAAAGGGAATATATTTAAAATACAATAAAGTATACTTTTTTTCACTAGGGTAATGATTAAAACATTAGTTGTTTGGTGGTTCGTCCGTATTACAGAACCTGTTTCAGTCCCAGTCTCCCAGATATTATTGACATAATTCCACAGGGATATTTGATTGGCCTTCTGCTGCTGATGCGTCATTTTAGACCAATATAAAACTGATACTCAGCCTTTATGTGTGTGTGTGTGTGTGTGTGTGTGAAATAAAACAAAAGTAGCCTACAATAAAATAAAATGTATATAGAAGTCACATAAAAAGGACTGATGCGACTTCAACAGATTAATGTAACATATAATCACATAATGTAAATAAGTTGCCACAGAATACGAATATGTGAATAATTCAATTTTGACAAAAAGGCCATGGTGACATAATTCAATGGTGATGAAATATGCAGTCAACTCATTTCTGAAGTGCTCAAATGTTCTTAACATACAGGCTACCAACATTAAAATTACTGATCTTTTTGTTGTTCTTGTTTACAGAAATCAAGACCTAATGTTTCAGATCTAAATGTGACCCTGGACCACAAAACCAGTCATAAGGGTCTGTTTTTTTTTAAATTGAGATTTTTACATCATATGAAAGCTGAATAAATAATCTTTCCATTGATAGGACAATATTTAGCCAAGATATTTAAAAATCTAGAATCTGAGAAAAATGTATCATTTTGACCTTCATATTGTTGGCTATTGCTACAAATATACCTGTGCAACTTATGACTGGTTTTGTGCTCCAGGGTCACAAATAGTAAAAAGCCTTTGCTTCATTTGCTTGTGTAACTGCAGCAGCTGATGTGTCAGAATGAGGATTTATTGTCACTTAAACACACAAGAGATTGGCTTAAGAGACAGAAGTTTCCAGTGCATAGATAGATAGATAGATAGATAGATAGATAGATAGATAGATAGATAGATAGATAGATAGATAGTTTTATTGCACAGTGGGATAAACTTGAAGGTATTTCAATGTTCATGAAATTGATGATCGGAGAAAAGAAGACTTTTGGATTTCATTGTGATTTGTGGCGGACAGATTGAAACAGCTCGAAGCAGAAGTGGACATGTGAGGTCCAGAGTGTTTTTTTCCAGCCCTCTTCCTTTTTTCTGAAGGGTGGGAAAGGCAGTAGTGATATTCTCTCAGCAGTCCAGACTGTCGGCTGTAGTCTTGTGAGGTCTGATTTGATATCTGAGCCAAACCGGACAATAAGAGAAGTGCAGAGGACGGAAGCAGCTCCTGCAGCAGAATTGAACTGAAATGAGTAGAATGTGCTGATGATGTGAAATCTGATGAGATCGTCTGTTAAGACACAATTATCACACCAGATCTGGGCTGCAGAATGCCTTATACTGCATATGAAGACCACATGTTTCAGCTTTGTGTGTTTGTAATAGTATTTCACCCCTTTAGCTCATTTCTAATGGGTTAAGCTGAATGCTACAACATTCCCTGACCTGTCAGATGAACTTCCAAGATTTTCAGGACAAAAACACCCTTTAAGTTCGGTCTAGTGTTTGGCAATTCAATAACAAGATATGACAGAATTAAGATTCATAAGAAGATCTTACAGGTTTCAGAATGAACACTAAAAGGTCTCAATCAATAATATTTCAAATGTAAATATCATTAAGATGTAGTATTTTTCCTCTAAAGATGGCTCAGTATCACAGACTCTCAGACACCAGTGCTGACAGCAGTATCTCAGATCCCAACATGAACGTTTCTCCTGGTGTGATCAGTGAGTATAAACTTCACACTCAATTTGAGCAACATCAGTTTAATGTTAGCAGCATAAAGCATCAAATCTCCCTTAGAAACCACAATCTGATGGCAGTGGTAGACCAGAGTGGACCAGAGTCAGAGGACTGAAAATGCCTCTCTTTTTTCATGTTTTCTTTATTAAGTTGAAAATTGGAATTTCAACAAATTTCTGATAACTTGCAGGTCTGACAATACTTGTATGTTTCTGCCTCCTTAGACACACAGTTCAGTGTGGTGGCTGCACACTTATGTTGTAACACACAATCTTTTTGTTGTTGTTTATTGTAATGCAATGTCAATACCAAACCAATGTGGATATTCCAGAAAATGAAAAAGTGCCACAGGACAAGCTGAAGTGGAAGGTCAATCATTTAGATCAGATTGAGTCTGGATACACAAATAATTCGATTTGGAGTGACCGTGAATGAATAGTTAATTGTTTCCTATTAGCCTAGTAAACTAGCCCCCATAAACACACAAAACAAACCCCACAAATAAATGACATAAATGATTTAAATATAATGGCAATAGTATTTTGTGCTGATTGCATTTAATATTTTACACATTCAAGAAAATATTTGCAGTTATTTTGTGTGTGTTTTTTTTTTTTTTGGCATGTTTGGACTGAGTTTTCATTGCATTCACACAGTTTTGACCAGCAGGTGTTTTGAGCACTTCAAATAATAATAATAATAATAATAATAATTTAGAAAAACAATTGGTGCGGTTGATTCAAAGTTTGGAAAATCTTTGGTTCTCTTATCTCAATGGAAATTATTCTGAATCTTGATTATAGAGATGCTAAAAGAACATGGATACACCATGAAGGAAGAACTTGGACGAGGGGCTTCAGGAATAGCGTTTCTGGTGGAAGATGGAGACGGAGATCTTTATGTGGTCAAACAGATGAATTCCAGAGATGTAATAATTTACTGAATCTTACTGAATATTGAGCACAAAAGTGACAATTTTCTCTCCAATAAGAGTGTCGCTTAAATGGAAGGTTTCTTCTCCTTCTTCTTCTTCTTCTTCCTTTTAGGGGGTGGAGCTGGATACTGTCAAAACGGAAGTCGAGATCCTGAAAACTCTGAACTTTGGATATATTGTCACTTATGTGAATTCATTTGAAGGTTTTTTTTCTTTTTACACTAAAGTTCCTTTGTTCCAAATAGCGACTGAAGAACAACTTAAAAACCATCAGTATAGCTTTTGGAAAATGAAGCTATTTTAATACATTCAGAGTTAAATTATTCTCTGACTGGATGTTCATTTATTTAGATAAAGAAGCGGGACGCATTTATATTGTGATGGAGAATTGTGAAGGAGGCGACCTTTCAAAAATCATGGAAACGCAGAAAGAAGAAGGTTTTTTTGAAGAAAAACAGGTGAGTTTCTTATGCAGACATTCATTCTGTACATTCTATTCTCTATCCTTCAAACAACCCTCACAAAAACTTTACAACATTTTAGATGGAAAAACATGATTTTGTATGATATGACCCCAAAAATGCAATTCTTGTGGGGACATTATACAACACACACAAGTTAGGTTTACATGTCTTATGGGGACATTTAGATGTAATGTTTTTTATACTGTACAAACTGTGTGTTCTCTCCCATTATACTAACCATACCCCTAAACCTACCCATCTCACAAAACTTTCTGCATTGTTAGATTCTCAAAAAATATAATTATGCATGATTTATAGGCTTGTTTCCTCATGGAGACCAAAAAATCTCCCCACAAGGTCAAAACTGATTGGTACTTGTGGGGACATTTGATCCCCATAATTTAGGGAAAACCAGGACCACACAAACACAATCACTGACTCACACACTGGGATTTCTCCATGTGTGTAGATCCTCGACTGGCTGGTTCAGATTTGTCTGGCTCTGAAGTATCTCCATGAGAAGAAAATTATTCACAGAGATATTAAACCTCAGGTATGCACTGATAAAGCTCAATAAATCATATGACAAAGTCAAATCTGTAAGACTCATGAGATTTCTGTTGTCATTGAAGAACGTCTTTCTGACTGAAGATGGTTACGTCAATCTAGGAGATTTTGGATGCTCAACAGCATTGAAAAGGTAAACAAAAAGCAGTAATGGGAACTAATGATGGAACAAAATGAAAGTGATTGATCAAAAGGAAAAGTCCTGGACTGTTATAGGTTTGAGTTTACATTGTTTTTCCTTTGCAGAGCTGATGAATATGCTAATTCAGTTGTGGGTGCAAAGCTCTACGTCAGCCCAGAAGTTTATGAGAGGAAATATAATTCCAAGAGGTATGCTTTTGGATAACTGAATGTATATAAAATATTGTTATGTTCAGCATTATAAAATCGTAATCAAAATGAGAAGGTCTTTCCACGAAGGTTGATTATTTTAGTTGTCTAAAAATGTAACGGTCCAGTACACTTAAATGAAAAAATGAATCATGGAATCATAATTTTTAAGTATATAGCACATAACATTTTCTACAGTGTACACATACTTCTTGATTTTCATTGTCATGCATTGGCTGTTTCAGTGACATATGGTCATTGGGATGGTTGCTCCATGATCTCTGCATGCTTGATGTGTGGGTGAGTATCTATTTATTTTTCAAAAAAAAGCACCATGTTACTTTAATGTTTTTAGTCTGATGATGATGAAATGCCAAAAGGATCAAATAATAAAGGACTGATTAAATAACTCAAATCAGGAAATCCAAACAATGAGTAACTCCACAAGTTGTGCACACATACAGGACCCTGAACAGATCAAACTAGGTTGAGATGATGGGTTGAAGGGAATCAGCGAACATGAAGCCGAAGGACTGGCTGAATCTGGATGAGGAGAAAGGAGAGGAAGGCCGGTCAGGATTAGCAACAACAACACAGTCTCAATACAGGGTGATGAAACAGGCTTTATTCCGGGCAGGACCAGCAGTGATGATAGCACAGGAGAGGGGCAGACTGGGGAGCATTACCTTAGTTTCCCAATCCAACAACCTGTGCTCATTGTCTAGATGCACAAAACTTCCACAGGAACAGATAGTGTCGGATCACATACTTCTTCAGACTCACTGGGATTACTCTGGGGAGATGGCCAGCGCTGTTCTCCTCCCAGGCTCCGGATCATTCATCACAGCAGATGAAAGCTCCCTGTCTGCGGTGGGCTCTGGTGTCACTTCCATACCTGGCTAGGCTCTAGGCAAGGCTGCATGGTGGGGTTTGTGTCATAGGATGGCCTGTTTCCATGTTCCCATCCTCATATCCATCTGAAGAACAAAATACACAGATAACGAACTTTAGGACAAGTGCGATAATTTAATCATTATCTATGACAACAGATTGTGGTGAGAACAAAAGAGACAAGTGACTGAAGAGATACAAAAAACCTTCATTCATCTTCAGAACACAAATTAAGGTATTTTTTATTAAATCTGAGAGGTATATTCTCGTCCATATGGTAGCAATTTAACCAACACTTTCAAGGTCCAGAGCTTGAAAGTTTTGGTTAAATTGCTATGGACGGATTTCATGAGAATATAATTAATTTGTGTTGTGAAGATGAAAGAAGGTCTTTGATTATCTGGTTCAGGTGTGTTTAATTGGGGTTGGAGCTGAGCTGTGCTGGACAGTGGCCCTCCNATGGAATCATAATTTTTAAGTATATAGCACATAACATTTTCTACAGTGTACACATACTTCTTGATTTTCATTGTCATGCATTGGCTGTTTCAGTGACATATGGTCATTGGGATGGTTGCTCCATGATCTCTGCATGCTTGATGTGTGGGTGAGTATCTATTTATTTTTCAAAAAAAAGCACCATGTTACTTTAATGTTTTTAGTCTGATGATGATGAAATGCCAAAAGGATCAAATAATAAAGGACTGATTAAATAACTCAAATCAGGAAATCCAAACAATGAGTAAACTCCACAAGTTGTGCACACATACAGGACCCTGAACAGATCAAACTAGGTTGAGATGATGGGTTGAAGGGAATCAGCGAACATGAGGCCGAAGGACTGGCTGAATCTGGATGAGGAGAAAGGAGAGGAAGGCCGGTCAGGATTAGCAACAACAACACAGTCTCAATACAGGGTGATGAAACAGGCTTTATTCCGGGCAGGACCAGCAGTGATGATAGCACAGGAGAGGGGCAGACTGGGGAGCATTACCTTAGTTTTCCAATCCAACAACCTGTGCTCATTGTCTAGATGCACAAAACTTCCACAGGAACAGATAGTGTCGGATCACATACTTCTTCAGACTCACTGGGATTACTCTGGGGAGATGGCCAGCGCTGTTCTCCTCCCAGGCTCCGGATCATTCATCACAGCAGATGAAAGCTCCCTGTCTGCGGTGGGCTCTGGTGTCACTTCCATGCCTGGCTAGGCTCTAGGCAAGGCTGCATGGTGGGGTTTGTGTCATAGGATGGCCTGTTTCCATGTTCCCATCCTCATATCCATCTGAAGAACAAAATACACAGATAACGAACTTTAGGACAAGTGCGATAATTTAATCATTATCTATGACAACAGATTGTGGTGAGAACAAAAGAGACAAGTGACTGAAGAGATACAAAAAACCTTCATTCATCTTCAGAACACAAATTAAGGTATTTTTGATGAAATCTGAGAGGTATATTCTCGTCCATATGGTAGCAATTTAACCAACACTTTCAAGGTCCAGAGCTTGAAAGTTTTGGTTAAATTGCTATGGACGGATTTCATGAGAATATCTTAATTTGTGTTCTGAAGATGAAAGAAGGTCTTTGATTATCTGGTTCAGGTGTGTTTAATTGGGGTTGGAGCTGAGCTGTGCTGGACAGTGGCCCTCCATGAGCAGGACTGTAGATCAGGCGTAGGCAACATCGCTCCTTTTTTTTCATTATAAACTGCTTGTAGTCATATCCAGCACTTTTGTTTTCTTTTTTTTCCCTTCAACCCCTATTGACACTAAGCAGATTCTTATTTTATTGTTTTCCTCCACAGGCCGATAACATGCAGCGCCACATTCTTCATGCTGTCAGTATGACAGGAAACCCCCCTCCCATCTCAGAGAGATACTCAGAGGAACTTCGGGAATTAATCAGTCAAATGCTCAGTCGTGACCCTAAAGACAGACCTTCAGCTGAAGAGATTCTAGCTAAACCGTTCCTGACAGATGCAGTAGACAGAAACAGCAGAACTCCAGAGGCACTGCTACAGAGATTTAAGAAGTCTATCAGCACCTTTGATGAGGCCTACAACAAGCACTATAAAGACATTGAGGTTTTAGTTAGTGAGTGGGGGAAAATAACAGATTCGATGGAGTCTGCACATTACAGCGCCACAGCGGGGAGTCTGTCAGGTTCAGTGATCGGAGCAGCTGGAGGAATCACTGCATTAGTTGGTTTAATTTTGGCACCGTTCACTCTTGGGGCATCTCTGATTGTTACTGGTGTTGGTGTTGGAGTCGGAGTTGCAGGTGGAGTAACAGGTGCCGCATCCACCATTACTAACACTGTACAGCAAAAATCATTCAGAGAGAGTCTTGAACAAATTCAGCAGAACTATAAATCTGCAAGTGAACCAATTCTCACACCACTGAATACACTGAGAAAGGTTCTGAGAAAAATCTCAAAGTTCAGTGTTTTTTTCAGCAGCTCAGCTTTTGACAATGTGCAAATATCATGCAATTTAGGCAGAAGGAATGTTTTGTGTGCCGCACAACTCATGAATTTGGGTCTGTTGGCAAATGTTAGCAGAATTGCTACTCAGACTGCAAGAGTAGGGCGAGTTGTAGCAGAAGCAGTCTCAGGAGTGTTAAGTGGACTGTTAGTCATACTTGATGTCGCCTTCATAGTGATGGATTCTGTAGACATCCACCAGATGAGACAGGGAAAAGTAGATGATCCAGAAAAGGTCAGATCCAGTGTGCTTAAATCCATTGCAGAGATGAGGAGAACACACAATGAGCTTTTCAATGTCCAGAAGGAAATACAAACAGCAAGAGAGGAACTAAAAGACTATATAGAATGGGCCAGGGGTGACAGAGAAATAGACAATGATTTAAATAGATTAAACATATAATCATGATTCCAGCCAAAGAATCAGGCAACTTTATATATGAGCATGAGTGAAGAGAAAAAATTGAATTCATGTGTATATAGCGCTTTTTACAATATTGATTGTTTCACTAAAATTATGCAACAAAGTTTGCTTTAGTTGAACAGCTTTAGAAGAAAATAGTGTCATTGTTCAGCTTAAGTCAGTTGATTCAGCTCTGTTGTAAAAATATCTGTTATTATAAATATCTGTTAATCTGTTATTAATTTAGTTGATTTCATCAGTACAGCAGCTCTGGAGAAAGGTGATGTCATTGTCCAGCGCATTCCAAATCTCATTCAATAGTGTCAATGCAGGCGGATCAGTAATATTGTTGAAGATTAAGTGTCCCAAACCAAGCAAGCCAGAGGAGACGGCAGCAATGAGCTCAAACAGCTGACAGAATGGACACACACACACACAAAAAAATTACATCACTGATATATATACACTGTATACATCCATTATACACAAGTGTTTTCAATTAAATATGAGGTGTAGGGTTTGATTATGAAATAATCAGTCTGGTTAGTAATAAGTGAAGATGTAATGCTGTTTGTGGAGTTGTTTAATCCTCCTCTGTTGAGATCATGAGAGATTTAATGTCTTTTATCTTCAGATGATTTCATCTAATGCTGTGGCTGAAGAAAGTTATAGTTTGTTTCTCTTTTTTCTGTTCTTGTTTCTCTTTCCTTCAGTGATTCTGCTTGTTAACAGCAGGTGTTCATAACTAATCCCAATAATCACTTAATTAATCACTTAATTTCTGTATCTTATTAACTGCAACTCTGCTTCAGGTGGTGTCATTTAGCAATCTGTAGTGAGGACACAAACACAGACCAGTACTTTTAACACTGGGAGTGGCTCTTTAATAATCTTTCTTGACCACACCTATGATTGGTCATGGTCTTGGATGTCCGTGTCTGCAGATTCAGCGTTGCTTGTCGGTTGAGTCTCGTAAGGTGGTTTGCAAAGTTTAAATCAAATCAAAAATATTTTACAAGCCATAAGTAATTTGTAGAGACTTCCGATTCACTAACTCCTGTCATTTTATGGAATAAAGTTTCAATAAATTGTGGAGCTGAAATTTGTATGATTATTAAAACACTGCGTCACATTGGTTTGGAATGATGTGAGAGTCAAAAGTTTGACCATGTTCTTGTGTAAGTCTGGGGATAATAATGAATCTTTTTCACAGATGAGTAAAATTACTGAAAGTCTGGAATGATTCACAACATACAAACATTTACTCTCATCTGATGTCTGATATGCTGAAAACTGATGATAATGCTTCGTTGTGTTTGCTCCTCACACAGAAAGGCAGGGCTAAAGCTCCAAGCACATTCCTCTAGAAGCTTCTGATTAGTTAATTCATCATATCAATATAAAGACATCAGCAATATGTACTGAGACTAAACATAAAACTTAATGTAACTATTTTCCATAGTAGTGTCACTTAACCCTCATGCACTGTTCAATGTCTGGTTACAGCCTGTATGGTCCGGGTCAAATTGATTATATAAAAATCACACTATGAAAAAAAAAACATACAATCAAGTACAAATAATTAACTTTTAATATCAATACATTTAAAACAATATAAATAATACATTTCTGAATTTATGATGTATAAAAATGTTTTCATTTATTTTTAAGACCCTCCCCACATCTGTGGGACATTTGCCATTATACATTTATAACAACATCTTAGTCTAAACCTTAAGCAATCTTGACAAACTATCATTTGAAAGCTTCAGACTCTAGTTTTCATATTTGCTGACTGATTTTCAAAATAAATGACAGAGCAATAGAAAAATAGCTATAGATTCTTCATTTGTGATGTGGCGCCAAACTATTCTTTCTGTATGTTTTTATGTGTTTTAGGGATTGAATTCAAATCAAATATTACCATTACTGCCAAAACTGTTTTCAATATGTTGAAAATTATGAAAATATATGGTTCAGATCACTCAAACCATATATGGAAATCAAAGAGAAAAGTTTGGTACTGCTTTTTTTTTTTTGAGATATCAACCTAAANTTAGAGTTAAATAAAATTTATATTTTATATGATATATAATTTTTAAAATATTTTAAATTTTAATCAATTTAAACTTTTATAAACCTTTTTTTTTTTTACTTCTGCAATAGTCTGTGACGTTTCGCCTTTAAAATATACATACCAAAATTAAGTCTGTGCTCTGAAGTCAAGATTTTTAACAATTTAAGTTTTTTTTTGACAGACAGTTAACAGGTAAAACAACTTTTTTTTTTTCTTTTTTTTTTCACAAACTTTGAAATAAAAAGTTGTTAATCTCAGTAAGACACTGACACTTCACTACTAGAGTTGAGGAGTTCTGACACAACATGAGAGTGTTTTATATTTTGGGTCTGTACAGCTGCTCTTGAATGGTTTTCTAAATGGCTTAAAATTGAACCCACGAACAGTAAGAACGTATAACATTTCTGTGTGCATCTCACAACACATCAGCGTGTTGAAACTTTGCATGCATGTTCATGACCCTAAATGAGAAAACGTCACAAACTAACAAAAAATATCATGGGTTTAATTTTATTTCAGACATATTGAAAAAAGAAATGATGCCAAAACTGCCAGCATTGGGCCACAATTACACCAACAAAAACGGTACACTGAACCAGTTGATGTTTGAGTGTCCAGCAGATGGCGCCAAATCTCCATTCAAACTGATGACGAGATTTAGTCATAAAGGCACGTCCAGAATATCAGGCGTCTCCTCTATAGGATCACGTGATGCTGCTGCTGATGACGTCACTGCAGCTGAGAGGATTAAATGACGAGGAACCGAAAGTAAAAAAAAAAAAAAAACGAGGAACCGAAAGTGAAAGTAAACAACTTTGAACAGCAGCTCGACTCCTGTGAGATTATATTCCACACAGCGCGGTGTTTTTATGCATCATTTCGAGAAAATACTGAGATAGTTTTCGTTTATCTGTTTTCTAGAAACCGTCTTTATGAGCTTTATGTGTTCAGATTATACAGTGAAGATGCACCTTCTGAAACTCAGTTTACACGCTTTAAATAATAAACACTAATGCATTTGTTTGAGTTTGTATTAATCCATCCAATCCAGCTTCACACTGAGCTGATGAATATATTCATGTAGGCTACTGATGATTTTTAGTGATTTTAAGATTTTAAGTTCGCTTTTCTCTGAACCCGGGGAATCTCAATACTCTTTGTTTTGATTGTTATTTTACAATAATACTCCATATGATCTTTCTCTTTCAGCGATCAGCTCCAGTCTAGATCAGGGCTGGCTAACCCTGGTCCTGGAGAGACTCAGTCCTGCAGAGTTTAGCTCCAACCCTGATAAAAACCTGCCTATGGCTTGCTAGCAACCTTCAAACCTTGATCATCTTGTTCAGGTGTGTTTGATTAGGGTTGGAGCTGCAGGACTGTGGCTCTCCAGGACCAGCGTTAGCCACTCCTGATCTAGATGATCCAATGATCCGGATTCTTCTGATGGACAGAAGCACTCATCAGGAAACACTTTTACCTAATGTTACAAAAGATTTTTGAACTTTTAAACCTTTTTTAAACTTTTTTTTTAACCTTTGTATTCATCAAATAATCTTGAAAATACTGTATCAGGGTTTACATAAAAACATTAAGACACTATGAAGAGAGAGAGAGAGAGAGAGAGAACATTCCCAAAGTCAGTTCATTCTTTTGTGTTTATTCTGCTTAGACAGTGTGACTACAACATGGTGATTGATTAGATAATTACATAAAGATAAAGAAAGATAATTACATTTTCAACAAGCAGGATCCAATGCAGAGCTCCAGACCCTAAATCAGTTATGCTGGTTATCAGACATATAAACATAGAAATAAATGGTATTGTTATTAAAAAAAATAAATAAATAAATCAATATTGGTTAATCTCTACTATTTATGAAAACATGCTGAATCTCAGAGTACAGAATCAGGAACTTCATTAGTGTATGCTCTTATAATGTCAATAAGAGAGCTTTTCATCAATCAAAGTGGAATAAATGTCCACTTCATCAAAGAACCCTGAGAGTTTCTGTTCAATCAATCTTTAAGAAGAGAGAAAGAGGGAATAGAAGGTGAAAGGAATGATGGAGAATGTGAGAGAAAGGGAAAATAAGAGGAGGTTGGGTGCACTTCTGAAGCTGGAGTGGGATGTAGGCTTTTCAGTGTTGAATTCAACAAATCCAGGAGGGTTGCTGCTCATGTAAGACTTGATCCAGTTCTGGTACTGAGAGACTCTGGCTAACACGCCAGGATATCTGGGGTGAGCACATCCTGCACCAAAACTCACAATGCCGGACTGAATCCACAGGGAGTCTTTCTTACTGACTATTGGACCTCCAGAGTCTCCCTGCATTCACAAACATTCAGCATTTATATCTCTGATGATATACAGTGAACATAACGGTAAAAGAATGTCAGCCGTGTGTCCACCATAGCACTTCAGTCATCAAAAATCAGCGTAAACACTGGGCTTAATTAAGCAACTAGGCTGGCAGTGTAAAGTTTGCAGGTGACCAAAACTGTACATTGCTTTGTATTAAAAAGTGTTAAAATGAATGACTGATGTCTTACCTGACATGAACCTTTTCCTCCCTGATTTAACAAACCAGCACAAATCATATTGCTTGTGATGCTGATGTTAAACCTTTTATAAGCTTTATCACAGTCACTGTTGTTCACAATGGGTATCATCACCTCCTGCAGTGTATCAGGAAGTGTGCCTGTGACAGATTAGAGGACACGTTTTATGACTTTTAAAAAACATTTCTAGGTAAATTATTGAGTTTTAGAGTATTGTTTGTATTCATTTAATTGGTAAACAAATGTTCACTCACCTTCATATTGTAGCAAGCCCCATCCAGTGACCCAGCTCTCTGTACCTGCATCAAATACACTACGAGCCGCCGCCAGACAGACCGGCTTAATGTAATCGGAGAAAGGCACAGAAGAGGAGAGCTGGATCAGTGCTATGTCGTTGTCTAAAGTAGAAACGTTATAATTACTATGTCTGATGATTCGTCTCGCTGTCCTGATTATCTCATGAGGGTTTGAGCCGGATTGGTTCAGACGCCCAAAGTACATCACAGTGTTAGGATCACTGACATTGCTAGACTCTCTGGTTGTAAATAGAGAAAGTCTGCATTATTTTCCACTATTATCAATCTACAGCTGTATCATCAGTTTTATTTAGGCTTTCAACATACTTGAAGCAATGAGCTGCAGATAAAACCCAGTCTTTATTGATCAGAGTCCCACCACACAAAGCACTACGGGCATGAATCCTGACTTGCCACGGCCAGGCTCCTGCCGTCGCATTATTCCCTCCAACAATCCTGACATTGAGCGGGGCTCGACCACACACTGATGAGAGAAAGACAATGAGGAAATTCCCAATTAAAATTAAAAAAAGATTGTGGAACAAGAGTCTTATGGTCATTAAGAGTATGATAACTTACCATCTAACTGGCAGAGAGAACCTGGGAAACAGAGACCAAACAATTAGATGAACATGTACGAAACTGATAAACGGGTTTGTAGTCTACAATCTCAAGCCCTGTTCTGCGATGGTTAGTACACTGTCCTCGTCACGTGATTTTCATCATCAGGAGTCCATACACACCGTCCATGTGCAGCTCAGTTTTTGGGTGCATCTCAATGAACTTCCTATAGCTTCGATCTTGTGAATCAGTACAAATCCGGCACTGGTAAAGGCACCTGATTTATTACACATTAGGACCACTTACCTATATAAATGACTTTGATTGCTCATATAATTTGAAACTTCCATCAAAGCCACTGGAAGTGTTCGAGCGTAAAGCAAGAAGAAGAAGAAGAGCGTCAATATTGCTATTCCCTACCAACAGAGGGCATCATTTGGCACTTTTCCACTGCTTGGTACGACTCACCACGGCTCAGCTCGGCTCGCTTTACTTTCTTATTGCTTATCCACTGTGGTTCAGTACTGCTTCAAAGTGGGTGGGATTATAGACTGATTGTCATAGTTGCTCCACCTCTACTGCCATGGATTTGCACCTCGTCTACTGACCACGATACAGCCATTTCTTTTTTCAAGTTGTGTGCGACTGTAGTTTAAATCAAGTCACTTTGTGAACAAATGATACTGCGGTGGCTGTTACTATTTGAATCTTATGGGTTTGGTGTTTCAAATCCAATGACGCTGATAGTGACGATTCTCTCTGACCAATCAGTGATCTGCAGTATTTACACGTATCCGTATGGCACACTTGGATCCTCCACTGAGTTGGCAGGAGAGACCGGGGGAAATTGTAACTAATCTTGGTCATGTCGTCATTACTCAAAAACCTTTTGAAATATTTGGATAGTTTTTTATGTCAGTAACTTGTATCTGTGTTCTACTTGTTAACAGTTATCAAATGTTTTTACAAGCAATGTTAGAGTATTGATTGAAACATTAGAAGTCAAATGTGACTTCTAAAGGCACAACTTAAGAAAAATTGTGCTTTTCACTACTCTCAAAGTATATGATTGCAGGGAAATATATATATGTTTGTATTTGACATTGATGGAGCAACATATTTTGTGTGAAAACAAAATCATAAAGTGGTAAAAGGCCCACTGTATTTATACAAAAACTTGAGCTAAAATAATGTTTTTAATAATGACTAGGTTAATACTTGTTGAAAAGAATAACTTTAGCAACGTTTGTACTATTTTCTGTTTATTTTGATAAATAAAAGAATTCATTTTTGTTCAATAAATATACTGTCATTAAAATAGGCCTATGTAATTTATTTTTATGTATAAAATATAAAAATAGATTTTAAAAATACAGAAATACAGAAACAAAATTATTTTAAAAAGTAAAGATTCTAAACAACAAAGCTAATGTTTGACAAAGACAAAGGTCATCAAAACAATACAGATTTAATTTCATAGACATTAATGATTGAGACAGTATGAGGAAAACACTGTAGATGAAAATAATTAGTTTTATACCACAAAAAAAAAGATTTATTTTTATTTTTATTTTTTAGTGTACTCTGTGTTTGCATGTAGGATGAAAGTGAAAGTGAAGTGAAAGTGAAAGTGTGAAAGTGAAAGTGAAATCCTGTTAACATAGCTACTTAAATAAACACACACTGTATTCTCGCTCACGACTGCAGCTGGACTGAAACAGGTTTACAGTCACTTGATTTCTTATGTACTCTGGTGACATGCTGGGACTGTAACTTATTAAAAGCAATTATGTTTTAATACTATCATATTTCATAGATTTGACATATATCCATTCAACAATCAAGCTATAAACAATCCTTTAAAACAGACAGCTACTCATTCTTTTTAATTATTAACACGGTTTTCCATATTTTAGAACAATTTAGCTTTGTTTACTCAACCGACCAATTTATGTATTTGGTATTGAATAAGTTCATATGCATTTAACTTATCCAATAAATAAATACATCTTGCATTTATAAATAAATTCATACTAAAAGCACAACATGCTGAATATTTATCCTCAAAACAAGTTTCATGAATTTGAGCATAAGGCTTTAGATCAAAATTATTTTGAGATTATGAGAAACACAAATTCAGTAAAGTTGGTAGTGTTTGTGTTTGTAGTCGATTATTGATGTGTTACAAATGTCCCTAGTAACTGCAATTCAACTATGCCATTTAAACATTAAACATATAGCTAATTTAACAGATTTGTGTAAGATCTTACCTGCTATGCTGAGAAGTATAACTCCAACAACACTGAAAGCTGTGTTAAACTTCATACTTGTGTTCTGGACTGGTTCAGACTGCTGTTTCTTCAGCTGTCAGGATAGAAAGATGTAAAAGCAGGTACTGCCACGTTCATCAAGTGTTCTCTGCCCCTGCCACCATGAGTTTAATCTTTTTGAAGATGCCTTTTTTTTCTGTCAGTATTTACAGTACACGCCCTGGACACCTTCACGGGAAATGTAAAAGTTTATTAATAACTGCCTTTCAGTTCAAGGTCACTTCACTACACATTAAAGGGAAAGTTCACCCAAAAATGAACATTGTCCGATGATTTACTCACCCTCAAGACCTTCTTTCAGACGAACACAATCAGAGTTATATTAAAATACATCCTGGCTCTTCCGAGCTCTTCGGAAGCGAATCTATGGGTTTCTTGGTGAGAAACATATCCATATTTAAAACTTCATAAACTATAATGACTAGCTTCTAGTAGATGGTTGACTTACAGAAAAACTGTAACTGATGTAAGGAATAATGTAGTTGAACCGCTTAGACAACACTATGTCCTAAGTCATTCTTTACAGATATTTTTCATGGATATTTTTCTTGCAAAAACCCATCGATTCGCTTACATTAAAAGTCTTTCATTTTCTTTTTTTACTATCATAAATGACCTGCCTCACTTGACACATAAAATAAACAATAAACCTCTCCAGAGTTTCTAAGAATCTTAGTCTCCTCCACTTTTGTTATTTTAATTGTCATTTTAAAATGAATTTGTTCTAGTACTAAACAGAAAGATGCATATGTATAATAATGTTCAAATGTTTTGGTCAAATCAAAGTCTCTCTATCATTTATTTGATAAAAAAGATAAAAGATTTGCTAGAGAGTTCATTATGGCAAAAGGAAATAATGTATAAAAGGACAATAAATGTGCATTTACATCTGTGTACAAAAAATGTTTTTTTTGTTTTGTTTTTGTAAATGATTTTGAGTTTCCTTCATCAACACTGTAAAATAAGTCCTTTTAGTGTTACTAATACTGTTTCTAACTGTTCATAACATTTTCATATCATTTACTAAAGAGTTATTTGCATTGATGATGACTTTCTAGCCATTAAAGCCAGTTTAACCAGTTTTATTGCGCTATTATAAACAAAGGTGAATATTTCTCTCAGAGGAAAACATTTCCTCAATCCAGTGGTTGACAGGAGTTTTTAATTATCTGCTGATCATCTCTATATTACGAACAGCAATATTTGGAGTAAACACAACAATATCCCTTTAACTGCCCCACCAAGAAAAAAGCATTTGAAAAAAATTTTTTTTTGCATTTTTTATCTCATTATGTCACTAGTTACCACACTCACTGTATTTTTTTTCAATACATCCCATAATTTTTTTAATATCGGCCTCTACCAAATGGTTGATATGGCACTTAAAGGTAAAATAAATAAATTCATACACATATTATGAAAATCAGAAAATGTGAACTATAATACTAATTTATTTAAAACATAATCAAAATAAAATAGTTTTATATAATGAATCTTGCTTATTTATTGAAATATTGCATAAAATATTTCAGATTTTCATTTTATGACTGGAAATTACATGTTTTCTTGTTTTTTTAACAATAAACAAAAATAAATAACACAAATAACTAAAAGTAACAAAACTAAAGATATTACATTATTTCTGCATTCAAAAACTAAAAACAAAATAGCAAAAGATAGTATTATAAAGGCATTTTAGGCTTTTATGACTCAAGAAACACGTCATCAAGTGTGGTAGTGCAACAGGTTTTTTCTTTTTTTTAGACATGTGAACATTTCTCTTCTCAGACGGGTGATAATCCGGATCCTCTATTGGGTCATCAACATCACTGAGATCAGCATCAGAATCTTGAGGGTTTTCTGGGACAAGAGCCTGAAGAGTGCGTGTTCTTGTACCATAGAAACTGTTATTTAATTTAAAAAATATAGAAAAAGCAACAACAAATAAATAAATAACAATCTCTTACAATTTTAGTAATGTTAGTATACCAGCATTTGTCATTTAAGAAGTAATTGCCTCTGATAATTATGATTTCCACACATTAATTCTATGAATTCATTATATTTACTTCAAAAAATATGCAAAAGTGGCAAAAAAATACATAAGAAATGATCTTAGTATATTCATGAAGAAATAACAGTAGCTGTCATATTCATAGCTAAGAATGATCAGAAGTTTATATTTCTCAGCAAATAGTCCATTCTGACTGCAGAAATGGATGATCTGAAAACATTAGCTTAG
>RJVU01012097.1:104514-115968 GCA_003731715.1 Anabarilius grahami | reverse complement strand
TTCTTCTTCTTCTTCTTCTCCAAAGTAAATCGCATTTTTGAGGGCCTAAACGTGCTCGAAAACTCATGAAACTTTGCACACGCTTCAGAAGTGGTGAAAATTTACGTTTGTTATGGGTCCCAGCATTAGGCGTGGCAAAATGGCTCGATAGCGCCATCTAACGTACAGCCCCTCTCGCTACATTTCACTAGGGTTTTGAAATTCGGTACACACATTTATCAGCCCAATACCTACAAAAAAGTCTCTTGGAGCGAAATCCAAAACCGAACAGGAAGTCAGATATTTTGAATTAATTCGCAGTTTTTTGCATTTTACAGACGTTGTACTTTAACGAACTCCTCCTAGAGCTCTTATCAGATCAATGTCATATTTGGTAGGTATAATCTAAAGGCTTTTGCAACGTTAAATTGCGAAGATATAGAGTTTTCACCAAAGGGTGTGTCCGTGGCGGCCTGACAAAGTTTGATGTTACATATTGCCAATGCATAATTTGAATAGATTCCCTGGCAGATCACACTAATAAACGCGTAATCACTTACTTTAATGGCCTCCGTGTTTACTTCCGTATGACAGCGCATTTGTTGCCAAGTCCGCGACATTCAATTGGGTTACTTTTTCACTGTTGCCGCGGGTTGTTTTGGGGGTTGAAGCGACCGCACTAAGGCGACATTTAACCTCCGGAACGCGATTTTTTACCGGGATACCCCACGGGACACGATTGGGCTAGTTTTGAGAAACAATTGAGTGGATTTTGTGGTAAAAACCTGGCAACCGCGTTTGTATCGTTCTTTTGTGCATTTGGGTCAGTTCAGAACCATGATCTGTTCACACTGGAAATCTGATAGGCTATTGGCCAAATTTAAAACAACAACGTGAACAGCTATACAAAAAACAAAATCTGATCTAAGCAAAAATCAGAATTGAGCATTAAGACTTGCAGTGTGAATGTGGCCTTATGACTTGTCTAGCACAGTTTTCAACAATGGTGCATCTACCTTATTATTTCTCTGTTCCTTTGTTTTGCATGCTTATTTGCGTTTGATTTGTATTTTTTACTGACTGTAATTAGATACATTAAAAAGTTATTAAAGCTTTAAAATAAAGAATCCATTTTCTACGTTCTTAAAAATGCATCTTGTCTCAGTAGTGTTTATTAGGGATTTTCTGAATAAAGTTCTAACATGATTTAACAGATTTCTTGAAGTGCAAGTGACATGAACGTGAGCAAAAATGTCACACTTTACCATTGTCTTGTATTCTTCAGTGCTTGTGTAACCCATTCGTCAGATTTAACATCGGAAAGGAAAAGGAGGAAAAATAATTACTTGGGTCTAAGCTCACCAAATACATTTAATTTCTATTTAAACTAGTATTTGGAGTCCTGGGTTCGGAGTCTCACACCATGCACTGAATCAATAAAATGATTAACAATTGTGTGTTAAATATGTGTGTCTGCACTTGTATGAAGTTGTTTACAGTGGCATCCAGTATTGTTTGTATACAAGAAACCTGTCTCTTCAACTTACGAAAAAGTTGTAAGTTGAATATGGAAGCCATAGGACATGACATAAGCATTTTGAACTGTGAGAGGATATTGTCAAAGATGGATAAGATTAACGGTAACCGCACGTGGCTCAAATCTCTCTCATCAACGAGCTGGTGCGCATGTGACGTCAGCACCCATTGACACGTTTCTTTATGACTTATTTTTGTCCCTCACAAAAACAAAATAATAATAAAATAAAAATAAAAAAACATGTCTGAACATTTTATGCATTAGGCAATAAAAAAATGACAAAAAAAATAATACATAAAAATACATTGGAACACAGCCTCATCCTACCCTGCTGAAACTCTGATGTCTTAGTCAGATAATTCCCAACACATAGAAACTCTTACACCTAGATATTATCACATTGAGACTGTGTCTGAATCAGAATCAGAATCAGAATCAGAAAGAGCTTTATTGCCAGGTATGTTTACACATACTAGGAATTTGATTTAGTGACAGAAGCTCCACAGTGCAACAGAGTGACAGCGACAAGACAAGACACAGATAATAAAAAGAATAAAAGAATAATATACAAATATACAAGATAGACAAAGTGCAAAAAAAGCAAAAAACAATATATAATTTAGACAATTTGTAGTACAGTTATGATGTGTGCAAATTTGAAATATAAATAAGTGTTTTAAGTAAATAATGTTTAATAGTTTTGTGTGTTCCGTGTTTGTCAAGTGTTCATGAGATGGATTGCTTGAGGGAAGAAACTGTTCCTGTGTCTGGTCGTTCTGGTGCTCAGGGCTCTGTAGCGTTGACCAGATGGCAACAGTTCAAAGAGGGAGTGTGCTGGATGTGAGGGGTCCAGAGTGATTTTTCTTTGCCCTTTTTCTCACTCTGGATAAGTACAGTTCTTGGAGAGTGGGGAGGGTTGTACCAATGATTCGCTCAGCAGACCGGACTACCCTCTGTAGTCTTCTGAGGTCAGATTTGGTAGCTGAGCTGAACCGGACGGTAATTGAAGGGCATAGGACGGATTCAATGATGGCAGAGTGGAACTGTTTCAGCAGCTCCTGTGGTAGGTTGAACTTCCTCAGCTGGCGAAGAAAGTACAACCTCTGCTGGGCCTTTTTCACAATGGACTCAATGTGAATGTCCCACTTCAGGTCCTGTGAGATGGTGGTGCCCAGGAACCTGAATGACTCCACTGCAGTCACAGTGCTGTTCATGATGGTGAATGGGGGGAGAGCAGGGGGGTTTCTCCTGAAGTCCACGATCATCTCCACTGTCTTGAGCGTGTTGAGCTCCAGGTTGTTAAGACTGCACCAGACAGCCAGCTGTTCAACCTCCAGTCTGTAAACAGACTCGTCTCCATCCCGGATGAGGCCGATGACTGTGGTGTCGTCCGCAAACTTCAGGAGCTTGACAGAGGGGTCTTTAGAGGTGCAGTCGTTGGTGTAGAGGGAGAAGAGCAGTGGGGAGAGGACACAGCCCTGAGGGGCGCCGGTGCTGATGGTGCGGGTGCTGGATGAGAATTTTCCCAGCCTCACTAGCTGCTGCCTGTCTGTCAGGAAGCTGGTGATCCACTGACAGACAGAGGTGGGCACGGAGAGCTGAGTTAGTTTGGGCTGGAGGAGTGATGGGATGATGGTGTTAAAAGCAGAGCTGAAGTCCACAAACAGGATCCTCACATAAGTCCCTGGTCTGTCCAGATGCTGGAGAACATAATGCAGTCCCATATTGACTGCATCATCCACAGACCTGTTTGCTCGGTAAGCAAACTGCAGGGGGTCCAGTAAGGGTCCAGTGATGTCCTTCAGATAAGCCAGAACCAGTCTTTCAAATGACTTCATGGCCACAGACGTTAGAGCCACAGGTCTGTAGTCATTAAGACCAGTAATTTTGGGTTTCTTTGGGACGGGGATGATGGTGGAGCGTTTGAAGCATGAGGGGACTTCGCACAGCTCCAGTGACCTGTTGAAGATCTGTGTGAAGATGGGGGCCAGCTGGTCAGCGCAGGTTTTCAGACAGGCTGGTGAAACGCTGTCTGGGCCTGGTGCCTTTCTTCTCTTGTTCTTTCTGAAGACCTGGCGCACATCATCTTCACTGAACTGAATTGTAGGTGTGGGGGAGAGGGGGGTTGTTGGAGGTGTGAATGGTGATGATGATGATGATGATGATGATGATGATGATGATGATGATGATGATGATGATGATGATGATGATGATGATGATGATGATGATGATGATGATGATGATGATGATGATGATGATGATGATGATGATGATGATGATGATGATGATGATGATGATGATGATGATGATGATGATGATGATGATGATGATGATGATGATGATGATGATGATGATGATGATGATGATGATGATGATGATGATGATGATGATGGTGATGGTGATTTCTCAAACCTGCAATAAAACTCGTTCAGATCGTCTGCCAGGTGTTGATTTGCCACAGAGCTGGGGGATGGTGTCTTGTAATTGGTGATGTCTTTTAGACCTTTCCACACTGAAGCTGTGTCATTAGAAGAGAACTGTTTCCGAAGTTTATCAGAATAATTCCTCTTTGCCACTCTGATCTCCTTTTCCAGTGTGTATTTGGCCTGTTTGTACAAGACTCTGTCCCCATTTCTGCGAGCATCTTCTTTGGCCTGACGGAGCTGTCTGAGTTTTGCAGTGAACCAGGGTTTGTCGTTGTTGTAAGTTAGATGAGTCCTGGTAGGAATGCACAAATCCTCACAGAAACTGATATATGATGTAACAGTCTCTGTGAGCTCGTCCAGATCCGTGGCAGCAGCTTCAAAAACACTCCAATCAGTTCATTCGAAACAGGCTTGTAAAGCCCGCTCTGTTTCGGTGGTCCATCTCTTTACAGTCTTTGCTACAGGTTTAGCTGATTTCAGTTTCTGCCTGTAGGTCGGTATGAGATGAACTAAACAGTGATCAGAGAGCCCCAAAGCTGCCCGTGGGACAGAGTGATATGCATCCTTTATTGCTGTGTAACAGTGATCCAGTGTATTACTGTCTCTGGTGGGACAAGTAACATGCTGTCTGTATTTTGGAAGTTCATGTGAGAGAATCGCTTTATTAAAGTCCCCGAGAATGATTAGAACATATCAGCGAGCATCTGTAAAGCTGAGCTCACGTGCGCTTGCGGAGGAATGTAGACGCTCACCAGAATGAACCAGCAAAACTCCACTCGCGAATAGAACGGTTTGCAGTTAATGAAGAGTGTTTCAAGATCGGTACAGTACATCTTCTTTAACACAGTTACATCTAAACACCACCTTTTGTTGAAAGCACGTCCCCCCGCCGCCGCGTGATTTCAACGTTGATTCTGCGTCGCGATCTGATCTAAACAGCTGAAAGCCTGGCAGACTTAACACGCTGTCCGGAATGGCGTCGTTCAGCCAGGTTTCCGTGAAGCACAGAGCAGCCGAGTTCGAAAAATCCTTATTTGTCCGGGAGAGCAGAAGGAGTTCGTCCGTTTTGTTGGGCAGAGAGCGGAGATTCGCCAGATGGATGCTAGGCAGCGGTGTTCTTAATCCGCGCTGTCTGAGCTTCACGAGGGCGCCGGCGCGCTTTCCCCGTCTGCGCGTCCTGAAGCGTCTAAACAGCGCTGCTGTTCCGCCGACTACAACATTCAACAAAACGTCTGAATAATCGAAATTCTGTAAAAGATTTTGTGGTGTGTACTGCCGAATGTTCAGCAGTTCATCCCTGGTAAAACTGATTGTGTTTGAAAAACAAAAAACAGGAAAAACTAACAAAAACAGTACAAACACTGGAGAGTTAAGCACTGTGGCTGCCATGCGCGGCACCATCTGGCATGCAAAAGTTTTACCCCTGTACCCCAAATTAGTAAAAACAAAAAACTTCCAAACCCACTTAATAGTAAAAAATGTATTTGATGTTCAACAAATAAAAAAATAGAGATAATAACGATAAACAAATGTTAAAGCTTGGGTTGTTAAATATTAGATCCCTTTCTTCAAAATCACTTATTGTAAATTATATTATCACAGACAATAATCTAGATGTGCTGTGTTTGACAGAAACTTGGCTAAAACCGGATGATTACATTACTTTAAATGAGTCTAGCTCTCAAGGTTATGATTATCGACACAATCCTCGTCAGAGAGGCAAAGGGGGAGGTGTTGCTGTAATTTATAGTAATATTTACAGTATTAGTCAAAAGTCTTTCAAATATAATTCCTTCGAAGTGATGGTAATTTACGTAACATTATGTAAGTTGACATTTGTGCTGGCTACTGTATACAGGCCACCAGGACACCATACAGATTTTATCAAAGAATTTGCTGATTTTCTATCGGAGTTAGTACTAGATGCAGATAAAGTCCTTGTTGTTGGTGATTTTAATATCCATGTAGATAATAAAAAAGACTAATTGGGATTGGCATTTGCAGACATTCTAAACTCTATTGGTGTTAGACAACACGTGTCAGGACCCACTCATTGTCGTAATCATACTTTAGATCTAATATTGACACCTGAAATCGATATTGATGCTGTAGGAGCCAGTGTTGTGAGTGTATTGCGGGCTGTCACCAGGTGGGGGCAGTGTGCGCACAGAGGGTTTTTAAACGGGTGTTTTACACGTAGAGGAAATTGGCTTGGTGGAGGGGAACGCATGCAGTTTTTTTACCACACACACGGGCAGTGGAGGCCTCACGTTGGCTGTCCATTATCATTATCATTGTTTAAGTATGTAACCTAACCATTTGCATTATATTTAATAAAGTAATCAAAAGATTGACTACAAGATAACTTTGAGTGTGCGTAAAGGATGCGTTGGATATCCAAGCCATCAGCAGTTATTGGAGCTGCTGGCACAGATGCCGTTGAAATTCTGCAGCAGAGCGATGACATCTCAGATCATTATCTAGTCTCATGTATACTACATTTAGTCAAGGCTGCTAAACTGCCTCCCCGCCATAAATATGGTAGAACCATCACTTCTACCACTAAAGATCGCTTTATAAATAATCTTCCTGATCAGTTTCATCGCCTTAGCATACCAGACAGCTTAGAAGACAACGATGTTGCAACAGAAACTATTGGCTTTTCCAGCACATTAGACTCAGTTGCTCCTTTGTGTTTAAAAAAGATGAAGGAAATTAATCCAATGCTATGGTACAATGAGCCCACTCGGGCCCTAAAGGTAGCAGCCAGAAAAAAAGAGCGCAGCTGAAAGAAAACAAAACTAGAAGTATTTCGCATTTTGTGGAGAGAGAGAATGATTGAGTACAGAAAGTCCCTAAAAACTGCTAGATCTGCCTATTTTTCAAAACTTTTAGAAGAAAATAAACAAAACCCTAGGTATTTATTTGATACAGTGGCTAAATTAACAAGAAATAAAGCTTCAACTTCTGATGTTTGCAAAGAGCACAGCAGAAATGACTTTATGAACTTCTTTACTTGCAAGATTGATAATATTAGAGAAAAAATGGTAACCATGCAACCGTCTACTACAGTATCGTGTCAGACAGTGCATTGTAGTGTCCCTGAGGAAAAATTAATTAATTTACTGCTTTAGGAGAGGAAGAATTGTCTAAACTTGTTAAATCATCAAAATCAACAACATGTATGTTAGACCCTATACCGACTAAACTATTGAAAGAGATGCTTCCAGAGGTCATAGATCCTCTCCTTAATATCGTCAATTCATCTTTATCACTAGGATACGTACCAAAAACTTTTAAGCTGGCTATTATTAAACCTCTTATTAAAAAAACACAACTTGATCCTAGAGAATTATTCAATTACAGGCCGATCTCAAATCTCACTTTTCTGTCAAAAATACTAGAAAAGGCAGTATCATCACAACTATGTTCCTTTTTAGAAAGAAATAGTAAATGTGAGGATTTCCAGGCAGGATTTAGACCGTACCATAGTACTGAGACTGCTCTCATTAGAGTTACTAATGATTTGCTCTTATCATCAGATCGTGGTTGTATCTCTGTATTAGTGTTACTGGATCTTAGTGCTGCATTTGACACTATTGATCACAATATTCTTTTAAATAGACTCGAAAATTATGTTGGCATTAGTGGAATTGCATTGTCATGGTTCAAATCATACTTATCTGACCGTTATCAGTTTGTAGTAGTAAACGAAGAGATGTCATATCGATCACAAGTTCAATATGGAGTACCGCAAGGTTCAGTACTAGGACCGTTGCTTTTCACTCTGTACATGCTACCCTTGGGAGATATCATTAGGAAGCATGGCATTAGTTTTCACTGTTACGCTGATGATACTCAGCTCTATATTTCTTCGCACCCTGACTGAGGGAGGTAATTGGGTTCACCTGTGATTGATTGGCTACCCATTTACCTCAGAGCCACTGATTGGCTGCAACCAAGAGAAAGCCAGCATATAAGGCCAGCACTGTTTCAAAACAAGCTGAGAGGGATGCAGATGGTTGCAGATGGTTGCAGATGGTTGCAGATGGTTGCAGATGGTTGCAGATGGTTGCAGATGGTTGCAGATGGTTGCAGATGGTTGCCTGCCTGCCAGCCAGCCACATGGACTTCTTTTCGCCTACCCCAGATAACTCTACTGCTTTTGGTCAATGATAAGTGCTAAACAATTGGTGTTGCTGTGAATGTAGCTGAAGATTTATAGGCTTCTGTTTTCTTCAGAAGTTAATATTTTCTTTTAAGTAAACTTGTAGGGAGGGGGTGCCTTTTTTTTGGTTTGAAATTGCTTTTCTCCTGGTTATATGCAGACAGGAAGATAGGTGAGTTCATTTGTAATTTACTTTTTTTTGGATATGTATAGGTAAGTTATGATTATAATTGAGTTAGAAACGTTTTGTTTATGTTGGCCTTTGCCCCCTCCTGAAGCGTATGTTTTTCCTTTCATCCTTTCATTTTTGACTTAATAAATATCGTCTAAACTTCATTCGTTCTGGATGTGTGTTACTGGGGTGGGAGACAAGAGGTTCCTGTGCTCTCTCTCTCCAAAGTTTTGTTACTGCCATGCCGTTACCCCTAGACTGAAAAGGGTTGAGTGAAGATGATCAAGTCCAGGTGCAGGTGATGAGTGCTGATGGGGAGATGACGAGGGAAGTGTGGAGAACAGGAGGATCATGGGAAATGGAGTCCGGGAAACGAGGGAACTGTGACAATAACACATCATCAATTTATATTTTCAAATCCGTTAAAGGATTATTAGGCTGCATAAATTAGGTCAGCCGGAACCGGGAACACTTCCTATAACACCAGATGTACTCGTTACATCAGAAGAAGAATAGCATCTATGCTAATATTAGTCTTTCTGTTTATCCCGAGGTTTACCGTAGTCAACCGGATCCGGGCCGTATCCAGGTGAGACCAAGGACCTGCGCCTTGACACGACCACAACGTAGCCCTGAAGTATCAGCAGAGATTGAGTCAACTAGATCATCCACTGTGAAGGCCTCATCAACACGACAACCAGTGGCACAGTTCCTCAACAACTGTCCATACCGGCGTGATGAATACGATCCTCAACTGGATGGAACTGAAATAAATACTTTGAATGTTGCGATCCTATCTGACTTATGATAGCAACCTGAATCGTAACAAAGCACTGTTCGCCAGAGGAGAACTGGCCCCCCGATTAAGCCCGGTTTCTTTCAAGGTTTTTTTCTCCATTTTAACACCTATTTGCCACTTGTTTGCCACCTGATGTCACCTGTTGGAGTTTGGGTTCCTTACCGCTGTCGCCTTTGGCTTGCTTAGTTGGGGACACTTGACATTTGACTTGACATTTGATAATCAACAGTGCTTTGATCTGCCTGCATTGACACTATTCTTTAAGAGCTGCTGTGCAGCCAAAATTATGTACCAGTTCAGTGCTTCCCAGGGCCGCCCAAGTATATTTGGAGACACATTTTTGCTTTTATTATTTTTATCCTCTTATACTTTTATATCCGCCCAAGATAATTAAACCATCCGCGATCGATTAACTAGTCGTTTCGTACCTGCTCGTTATGTGTGCGTCAGAACTGTTTTGTCCCGCTAACATTCCCATAGGCGTTGCATTTCGCAAAGTCACAAGGCGGCGCTGTTGCGCGTTCTACAAGCTCGTGCAACAGCGCTTCGACTGCTTCAAAGTGATTCTCAATCAATGAAAAGCGCAGATTTATGCCAAGCGATTGCTAATGAACTCAAGTTAATGAATTATTATTACAATGTCTACTTTATGGCCTTTATATAAAATGTTTTATACGGTTGTAAGAATCTGAAGGATCAGCCTGCAATAGTACAGACATTTCAAAATAAGAGTCCCGGTGTATTTCGGGCTTGTTTATAATTAAAAGTCACACGCTAAGTTTTTTTCTTTTTCTTTTGGGCATTATTGGTATTTTAGTTACACAATAGATTGTATTTATTTATGTGATTTCCATTTAATTATTTGACATTATTTGACACATATATTATTATTTTTTATAAATTTTACTAGAAAAATCTGTGTCCCATTCACTGAGAGAGACACTATATGACAGCAAGGAGAACATAGGAAAAGGAGAACCATTTAAATTCTGTAATTTTGCATAATTTACAATGCATAATAATGCATAATATTAGTATGTAATTAAATGTAATAGTATGCTATGTAATTAAAATTAATCTCAATAAATAAAAATACTGTTAAAAATCACACATCATTTGTTTGTCACATGTAGTAGATAATTTTTGTGCCGTAGGTAATAGGAGGATTTTTCACTCGGCTACTAGGGGTGTAAATCGAACAGTTCATCACGATTCGATACAATATCGATTCTCATAGCCAGCGATTCGATATTTTCCGATACCTCAAAAAGTTCTGCAATACGATTATGATACGATTCGATTCAATCAATATTTCGATATTTTGCGCCTATTTTACAGAACCAGTTACATTTTTATTAACTCACAAGTGCAACCAAAATATATAACAAATATTTATTTCAAAATTTCACATCCTGAACCCTGATTGGGACATCCACAAATAAAAAATTCACACAGTAATCTAATGACAGCTTACGACATGACAACAGTCAAGAAAGTATTTTAGTTCTGTGCTAAAATGTGTAATGTCAAAAAACTGATAAACAAGGAATACATACACACACACACACACACACACATACTTAAAAGACATTTCTTTTAAATGTATAGCGCAGGTTTTTAATGAAGCAACAACATATTATAGGTAGGATAAAACAAGACAGGCTATTACTATTCTTTCATTGTGCAAATTTATTATAAAGGCTCCAATACAGAGTGGCACAAAAGCACTTATGCCCATCCCGTGTGCAGAATGATGCGCTTGAAGCAACACAGAATCACAGCACGCGGTGCTCCTATGCGGCAGTTTATTGACCATATTCGGTAACGCTTTAGATTACGGCCCGGAAAGTACTGCATAATTACAACGAATTTACAGTGTAACTTTCGATAATTATAGTGTACCTATACAGTAAGTATGTGTAAGTATAGGGGAACAATATATAAAGTCTTGGGAATAAAGGAGTAACAATCAGGAAAATAACAACTTAATTATTCTGTAAGTATTTTAGAACTAAGGGGTACTTATACTGTTATGATAGTGTCAGCAGAAGTAATTTGTTCTGGCCCTCTTCCTGTTCGTAGGAGTGATGAGATAGTTAGCAGGTTATCATCACTCAATGGCTGGCTGTCTAAGTGGTGTCCGCAGAATAATATAGGTTTCATAGACAATTGGAAAAGCTTTTGGGGCAGACCTGATCTGTTGAAAAGAGATGGTATTCATCCCTCCCGGGATGGTGCTGCTCTTCTATCTAGAAATCTGGCAAATAGTCTTAGAGCTGAAACATGACAAACTATGGCCCAGATCAGGAAGCAGACAGACTGGCTAAACCGACCGTCTGCTAGCCGCCTCACGTCACAGAACTCAGATAATTC
>RJVU01012097.1:75149-88689 GCA_003731715.1 Anabarilius grahami | reverse complement strand
CACACACACACACACACACACACACAGGTTTGTTTTGCTATCTTAGTGGGGACTCTCCATAGGCGTAATGGTTTTTATACTGTACAAACTGTATATTCTATCCCCCTACACTACCCCTATCCCTAAACCTAACCATCACAGGAAACATTCTGCATTTTTACATTTTCAAAAAAACATCATTTAGTATGTTTATTAATACATTTCCCTCGTGGGGACCGCTGGCGGGCCCCACGATGTAGGTGATCTCAGGTTTTTATTACATCGTGGGGACACTCTCTCCAGTGAAATCCACTGCAAGGAAACCTACACCACACGCTTTTAGGAAATGAGAGTTTCCACTTTCCAAGAATAGCTAGCCTGCCCGCTTCGGGTTACCCCTGCTCCTAAAAGAAAGAAGAAAAGCGAGAAGAAAAAAAAAGTTAGTAACAAAATCAAAATACAAAGGAAGAGCAGCACTGGTTATAAATCTCACCACAATAAACAAACAAAACACACAACAAACTGAAAATTTAACTGATCTTTACCGGAGGGAAACAAAAATAATAACACATTACACTGAGATTCCAAATATATATACTTGGTTGCCAAAACAACAAGAAATAACACTAAACAAAGAGCAAAAAGAGTACAAATACAAGGATACTAATAAACCAAAAAAGAAAACAATCTAAAGAGAGTAACAGGTTAAACTGAATAAATCAGAAACACCATGGCAACATAGGATAACAAACAACACGAAACAATCAAAAATAACAAAATAAACCAAAAACAAAATAAAAAAAGCAAAGCAAAACAGCAGATACTGTCAGATATCCAGCAAACCAATTCCTTATAAAGTTCACTGAAGTCAAGTCAAGTCACCTTTATTTATATAGCGCTTTTTACAATGTAGATTGTGTCAAAGCAGCTTTACATTGATAACTGGTACATAATTTTGGCTGCACAGCAGCTCCTAAAGAATAGTGTCAATGCAGGCAGATCAGAAGCACTGTTGATTAAATGTCAAGAATACTGTTGAATATCAAATGTCAAGTCAAATGTCAAGTGTCCCCAACTAAGCAAGCCAAAGGCGACAGCGGCAAGGAACCCAAACTCCATCACGTGACATCAGGTGGCAAACAAGTGGCAAATAGGTGTTAAAATGGAGAAAAAAACCTTGGGAGAAACCAGGCTTAGTCAGGGGGCCAGTTCTCCTCTGGCGAACAGTGCTTTGTTACGAATCAGGTTGCTATCATAAGTCTGATAGGATCGCAACAATCAAAGTGTTTATTTCAGTTCCATCCAGTTGAGGATCGTATTCATCACGCCGGTATGGACGGTTTGTTGAGGAACTGTGCTACTGGCTGTCGTGTCGATGAGGCCTTCACAATGGATGATCTAGTTGACTCGATCTCTGCTGATACTTCAGGGCTGCGTTGTGGTCATGTCCAGTTGAGGATCGTATTCATCACGCCGGTATGGACGGTTTGTTGAGGAACTGTGCTACTGGCTGTCGTGTCGATGAGGCCTTCACAATGGATGATCTAGTTGACTCGATCTCTGCTGATACTTCAGGGCTGCGTTGTGGTCATGTCCAGTTGAGGATCGTATTCATCACGCCGGTATGGACGGTTTGTTGAGGAACTGTGCTACTGGCTGTCGTGTCGATGAGGCCTTCACAATGGATGATCTAGTTGACTCGATCTCTGCTGATACTTCAGGGCTGCGTTGTGGTCATGTCCAGTTGAGGATCGTATTCATCACGCCGGTATGGACGGTTTGTTGAGGAACTGTGCTACTGGCTGTCGTGTCGATGAGGCCTTCACAATGGATGATCTAGTTGACTCGATCTCTGCTGATACTTCAGGGCTGCGTTGTGGTCATGTCCAGTTGAGGATCGTATTCATCACGCCGGTATGGACGGTTTGTTGAGGAACTGTGCTACTGGCTGTCGTGTCGATGAGGCCTTCACAATGGATGATCTAGTCGACTCGATCTCTGCTGATACTTCAGGGCTGCGTTGTGGTCGTGTCATGGCTCCGGTCCTTGGTCTCAGCTGAATACGGCCCGGATCCGGTTGACTACGGTAAACCTCGGGATAAACAGAAAGACTAATATTAGCGTAGATGCCATTCTTTTTCTGATGTAACGAGTACATCTGGTGTTATAGAAAGTGTTCCCGGTTCCGGCTGACCTATTTTATGCAGCCTAATAATCCTTTAACGGATTTGAAAATATAAATTGATAATGTGTTATGTGTATGCCAGGTTAAAGAGATACGTTTTTAGTCTAGATTTAAACTGACAGAGTGTGTCTGCATCCCGAACAATGCTAGGAAGATTGTTCCAGAGTTTAGGTGCCAAATAGGAGAAGGATCTACCGCCTGCGGTTGATTTTGATATTCTAGGTATTATCAGCTGGCCTGAATTCTGAGATCGCAATAAACGTGAAGGACTATAATGCATTAAGAGCTCGCTTAGGTACTGGGGAGCTAAACCATTTAGTGCTTTGTAAGTAATTAGCAAGATTTTAAAATCTATACGATGTTTAACAGGAAGCCAATGCAGTGATGACAGAACTGGGCTAATATGGTCATACTTTCTAGTTCTAGTAAGAACTCTAGCTGCTGCATTTTGTACGAGCTGTAGTTTATTTATCAAGCGGGAGGAACAACCAACCCGTAGAGCATTACAGTAATCTAGCCTTGAGGTCATGAACGCATGAACTAACTGTTCTGCATTTTTCATTGAGAGCATATGTCGTAGTTTAGATATATTTTTAAGATGGAAGAATGCGGTTTTACAGATGCTAGTAACATGGCCTTCAAATGAAAGATTGGTATCAAAGAGCACACCCAGGTTCCTAACTGACGACGAAGACTTAACAGAGCAGCCATCAAGTGTTAGACAGTATTCTAGGTTATTGCGTGAAGAAGTTTTCGGTCCAAAAATTAGAATCTCTGTTTTTTCTGAATTTAGTAGTAGGAAATTACTGGTCATCCAGTTTTTTATATTAGCTATACATTCTGTTAATTTAGCGAATTGGTAAGTTTCGTCAGGGCGCGAAGAGATATAGAGCTGAGTATCATCAGCGTAACAATGAAAACTAACGCCATGCTTCCTAATGATATCTCCCAAGGGTATCATGTACAGAGTGAAAAGCAATGGTCCTAGTACTGAGCCTTGCGGTACTCCATATTTAACTTGTGATTGATATGACATCTCATCGTTTACTACTACAAACTGATAACGGTCAGATAAGTATGATTTGAACCATGCCAATGCAATTCCACTAATGCCAACATAGTTTTCGAGTCTATTTAGAGGAATATTGTGATCAATAGTGTCAAATGCAGCACTAAGATCCAGTAACACTAATAGAGAGATACAACCACGATCTGATGATAAGAGCAAATCATTAGTAACTCTATGGTACGGTCTAAATCCTGACTGGAAATCCTCACAGATACTATTTCTGTCTAAAAAGGAACATAGTTGTGATGAAACTGCCTTTTCTAGTATTTTTGACAGAAAAGTGAGATTTGAAATCGGCCTGTAATTGACTAATTCTCTAGGATCAAGTTGTGGTTTTTTAATAAGAGGTTTAATAACAGCCAGCTTAAAAGTTTTTGGTACGTATCCTAGTGATAAAGATGAATTAACAATATTAAGAAGAGGATCTATGACCTCTGGAAGCATCTCTTTCAATAGCTTAGTCGGTATAGGGTCTAACATACATTTGGATGATTTTGATGATTTAACAAGTTTAGACAATTCTTCCTCTCCTAAAGCAGTAAATGAATAGAATTTTTCCTCAGGGACACTACAATGCACTGTCTGACACAATACTGTAGTAGACGGTTGCATGGTTATAATTTTTTCTCTAATATTATCAATCTTGCAAGTAAAGAAGTTCATAAAGTCATTACTGCTGTGCTCTTTGGAAACATCATAAGTTGAAGCTTTATTTCTTGTTAATTTAGCCACTGTATCAAATAAATACCTAGGGTTGTTTATTTTCTTCTAAAAGTATTGAAAAATAGGCAGATCTAGCAGTTTTTCAGGCCTTTCTGTACTCAATCATTCTCTCTCTCCACGAAATGCGAAATACTTCTAGTTTTGTTTTCTTCCAGCTGCGCTCCATTTTTCTAGCTGCTGTTTTTAGGGCCCGAGTGTGCTCATTGTACCATGGCGTTGGATTAATTTCCTTAATCTTTTTTAAACGCAAAGGAGCAACTGAGTCTAATGTGCTGGAAAAGACAGAGGCAATAGTTTCTGTTGCAACATCGAGGTCTTCTAAGCTGTTTGGTATGCTAAGGCAATGAAACTGATCAGGAAGATTATTTATAAAGCGATCTTTAGTGGTAGAAGTGATGGTTCTACCATATTTATGGCAGGGAAGCAGTTTAGCCGCTTTAACTAAATGTAGTATACACGAGACTAGATAATGATCCGAGATGTCATCACTCTGCTGCAGAATTTCAGCGGCATCAATATCGATTCCATGTGACAATATTAGATCTAAAGTATGATTACGTCAATGAATGGGTCCTGACACGTGTTGTCTAACACCAATAGAGTTTAGAATGTCTGTAAATGCCAATCCCAATGAGTCTTTTTTATTATCTACATGGATATTAAAATCACCAACAACAAGGATTTTATCTGTAGCTAGTACTAATTCTGATAGAAAATCTGCAATTTCTTTGATAAAGTCTGTATGGTGTCCTGGTGGCCTGTATACAGTAGCCAGCACAAATGTCAACTTACATAATGTTACGTAAAGCACCATCACTTCGAAGGAATTATATTTGAAAGACTTCTGGCTGATACTGTAAATATTACTATAAATTACAGCAACACCTCCCCCTTTGCCTTTCTGTCGAGGATTGTGTCTATAATCATAACCTTGAGGGCTAGACTCATTTAAAGTAATGTAATCGTCCGGTTTTAGCCAGGTTTCTGTCAAACACAGCACATCTAGATTATTGTCTGTGATAATATCGTTCACAATAAGTGCTTTTGAAGAAAGTGATCTAATATTTAACAACCCAAGCTTTATCATTTGTTTATCATTATTATCTCTATTTTTTATTTGTTGAACATCAATTAAATTTTTACCATTAAATGGGTTTGGAAGTTTTTTGTTTTTACTAATTCGGAGTACAGACACAGTCTCTATGTGATAATATCTAGGTGCGAGAGTTTCTATGTGTTGGGAATTATCTGACTTCTGTAACGTGAGGCAGCTAGCAGACGGTCGGTTTAGCCAGTCTGTCTGCTTCCTGTCCTGGGCCCCAGTTTGTCATGTTTTAGTTCTAAGACTATGTGCCATATTACTAGAGAGAAGAGCAGCACCATCCCGAGAGGGATGAATACCATCTCTTTTCAACAGGTCAGGTCTGCCCCAAAAACTTTTCCAATTGTCTATGAAACCTATATTATTCTGCGGACACCACTTAGACAGCCAGCCATTGAGTGATGATAATCTGCTAACTATCTCATCACTCCTACGAACAGGAAGGGGACCAGAGCAAATTACTTCTCCTGACATTGTACTTGCGAGTTCACACACCTCTTTAATGTTAATTTTAGTGATCTCCGACTGGCGAAGTCGAACATCATTTGTGCCGACGTGAATAATAATTTTAGAGTATTTACGATTAGCATTAGCCAGCACTTTTAAATTTGCTTTGATGTCAGGTGCTCTGGCTCCCGGCAAACATGTGACTATGGTGGCTGGTGTCTCTATTTTCACGTTCCGTGTAATAGAATCGCCAATTACTAGGGCACTTTCAACTGGATTCTCAGTGGGTGCGTCACTGAGTGGGGAGAACCTGTTTGATGTTCTTATTGGAACGGAAGAGTGGTGTTTTCCACGGCTAGGCCGCCTCACCGTTACCCAAGTGCCCTGCTGCGCAGACTCTACAGCCGGAACCGAACAATGTACAGAGTTCACTAAGCTAGTCGCATCCAAAACAGTATCTGAAGCCCCTGCATTCTTACTATCCTCGATTAAAGTTTGGATGTGTGTCTCTAATTCTGAGATTCTCTCTGTCAGCCTGACTATTTCCCACTTTTTGTTTATGACATGTAAATCCCTCGTCGCTGACAGAGAGAGCTATGCTAAACATGTGACAAACTGAACACGAGATAACACTGGGAGAGGATGACATGACTCACCGTGTTTGTAGACTGATCCGAGTTACTACAGCTGTTTGATGAACGCGTTGAAAAAGGAGCGCGCGAGACTGATGACAAGTTAACAAGCTAGCGAGATGCAAACGCGCTGTAACAGCGATTTAGATTCAAAGATTACAAGCTAGCGACGTCAGTTTAATGTGGTAGGCAATAATAATAATATAAGCAACAATGAATTAAAGTAAGAGATTCAATAAAAGTAAGAGAAAACAAAGCTATACAAATTTGTGTCCTGATATGTCACAAAAACACGCGCACACACACCCCTATGAACTGCTGTCTGTAACAGAGCAAAGTTCCCTTTCAAAAGGTTACTTCTACTCTGCGTTGGAATACGCAATGGGGAACGTCACGTGACCCAGGTGTCTGAAAGCAACTATCCAACAACTCCAATCCCTATTGGCCGGCGACAGCCTATGACGTAATACGGCGCGACCCGAACGCATAAAAGGAGCGCCTGGAGAAACAGAAGACATCTCATCATCTTTCGGTCCTGTTCTGTCTGATCGCGACTATATCGACTCCGGTAGGGTTTTTATATATGCCTTACAAACGTTCAAGAGAGTGTGTTAATCCGTGTCCCAGGGTTCAACACTTGATATACACATTTTCTGGGCGTTTTCTGTCTGGAGAGGAGCACGCATAGACAGTGCTTGAGGGCGCTGTCTGTGTGTTTGTCTGTTGTTTACTGTGAGCGTCTCCTTATCGGGACGCTCCGTTCTCGTTTGGCACTCTTCCCGAGGGAAGCGGTGTCTGCATCTGTGTCTGATGATTCTAGCACCATTTGTGCTGAGGCATAATGGTGGCTGCAATCAAAGAGCTCGCAGATGAGCTCGTTGGGAAGTTTGAGAAAGTTGTCTCTCTCTCTCAGCTTCCCCGGGGCTGGCGAGAACGAGTGGATGACGATGACGTTCGTGGTTGACGTCATCGCGTCCGGTGGCGAGCGCTCCTCTGGCTGTAGTGTGTGTGCGAGCTGCTGTGTGTTTGTGGGACGCGCTTCTCGGCGGGCCGCAGCTGCCGTGAGAGCGCGTTAAGAAAGGGGTCGAGCACGGACAGCTCAATGAGCGGTTCCTTTCTGTCCATTAATGCGGCAGCTTCCATGACTTTCTATTCCTTTCTGATCTCAGCGTTTTAGATCGGGAGGGCATGGAAAAACCCCTAGCCGTTCAGATTTGTATCTGAACCCAGACAGACGGGAGGAGGAAGAAGCGAGAGTGAGGTGGGTGATCGATTGTAAACACCGTTGTGTTTTTAATCGATTCCCCAGCTACATAGGGCAATTTATATCTACCCTCTCCTCTTCTTCTTCCACCTCCTGTATATATATATATATATATGTATATATACATATATCATGCTCAGATGCTTCTTATGGTCAGACTGATGGCTGGGCCCATAGTAATTATTTCTGTTGGCCCGCTATTTCTGATTGATAGTAAGAGCATCTTTTAGGCTTAAAAGAACCTTAGATTCCATCCTTTCATGAAAAAAAAGGAGCATTAGGAGTCTTCAGTCTTTGAGCCGCAGGACGGTCTATATTTTATGTGTTTGAAATAAGGCCTTATTTTCCTGTATAGTTTTTCTGAGCATGTAGTCAGAGAAAATTGGGTTTTTTTGGGGGGCAAACTGAAGTTGATAGACTGGCTAGAGTATATATTGTGCAGGCCACAAAATGGCCGCCTCTTAGCCATCTGTTTAGAGTGGCTTCTCATCTGCTGTTTTCTAGAGTAGTTTGAGTTAGCACTCCTCACTTCAGTTAATATGTATGTTCAGGTCGGCCCTAATCGGCCGCCTGATATTGTTTGCTTGTGAGCTTCACTTTCTTTCTGAATGTAAAGTTACATGTTACTAGTTCTGTCCTCCTCCCGAGGTAGTTGTTAGGCCATATGCCCATTATCCCCTTGTTTTGTAGGTGCAATGGTTGAGTTTAACAGCTAGGTTGTAGACTGTTTTTAGACTCCCTGATGCTGTTATCTCAGGTGGTAGGCCCTTATCTTTGCGTAGATAAGTTCATGCTGTCTGTATTAGGCCCCACTTTCTAGAACTTTTATGCTATGGAAAATGTGTTTTTGTTTTCTTGTTACTTGTTTTCTTTTTATCAAGTTTGAGTTGACGTTGCTAATGTTTAGCATTCTGTCCTCTATGGCTCAGTACAGATTTGAGAATCTGTAGGGAGAAAATTATTTTCCTCTTTGAAAACAGCATATACATCAAAGTGTTGTGTTTGCTTTGAAGCTCTAGACTTTTGCCCTACATTATATGTGAGCTTACTTATGCTGCCACAGGTTAGCACCTATTCTCATAATACCAGGCTTTTTCATGTAGCTGCTATTGGAGACATTGGTGATCTAATATTCCCCATTTGAAGGTTTATTGGTGTTACTGAGTGCATCACCTGTTGGATTGCATACTCAGGGTAGTATAGAACCACTTTTTGAGAAAAGTTTCTATTAGTTCCCTTTTTGTGATCTTTTTATCAGCTATATTGCATATAACTTTGAGTGTGTGCTCTTATGGTTAATTAGCCTCCTTCTAGTTGGCAATTGTATTTCTAACAAGTGCTGTTAGCTGATCATAGTTTGCTCACATAGTTTACATTATTTCACGAGCTGAAGCCACGTGTCATTGGATTGGTAGGCCCCAATGGGCCTCCTTTCTAGTTCACATGTTGGCACAGTTTGTGCTTTATTCTGCAAACAGGCTGAAAGCCACTTGTTGCTGAGATTGTAGGTCCCGCAAGGCCTCCTTTTTTAGCTGACTTGTTGGCAGGATGTCTGGGAATCCGAGAACCCATACCACCATCGGCCATGCCCCACCTCTGTTGAGTAGGCCTTAAGCAGGCCTCTCGCGGAGTATGGCGGCGTAATATGCATTCCTTCTCTACGTAGTGCGTGAAAGGTTTTCCACTGAATGCATGGCCTAATGGTTGATGTGGTCTTGGACTGGCTGATGCCACGTGTTTACTGCGGTAGGCCCTAATAAGGCCTCCGTTTTAGTTTACATGTTGGCACAGTGTGTTATATGGACAAACGGGCTGGATGCCACTTGTTGCTGAGATTGTAGGCCCTATAGGCCTCCTTTTTAGCTGACATACTGGCAGGATGCTTGTGAATCCATTACCACCATCGGCCACGCCCCACCTCTGTTGAGTAGGCCTTAAGCAGGCCTCTCTTGGAGTATGGGGCATAATATGCATTCCTTTAGAAAAGAAATCCTTGAATGCATGGCCTAATAGTTGGTACTGTTATGGTCGCCACCTGCTGATGCCACGTGTTTACTAATGTAGGCCCTGTGGGCCTCCTGCGTAGCATGTTGGAGTTCAGTTATGTACTCCTCTCGCTCTGAGAGTAAAAAGGTGCTTTTTCCGAGTACTGTTCTGAGTGGTTGACCTCCCAGGGTAAGTTCTGGTGGTAAACCTTACTGAGGTTTGGTTATAACTACATCAGCCTCCTTGAGTCTGGGTGGATTGTCATGTGGGCACTTTACAGTTTAACTACTGTCATTGAGTCATTTGTCCTGCTTTTGGCAAGACAGGTGTTCAAGGTGGCCCTCACAGGCCACCATTGAATGTCCTTCTGTAATTATGTGCCCACAGTATGGTCTACCTGTTAGGTTGAGCTTTGTACTTCCCTGTCAGGGTTGTTTGTGTAATAGTGCTTAGCTCCCTAAGCTGATCATGGGTTGTTGGCTTCCATGAGGCCTCCTCCTGAGGTTCAGCCCTAGGCTGGTTTGTGCTCCCCTGTATCAGGGTTTCTAGCTGTGTTTTTACTCTTCAGTTGCTGAACGCCACTTGTCACTGAAATTGTAGGCCCCTCTAGGCCTCCTTTTTAGTTGATTTGTTGGCAGGATGCTTTGAAAAAGAAAAAACCTGACCACCTTAAAAAGGCCACGCCCCACCTCGATGGATGTGTTCTATGTATTTCTTCTGAGGAAGTTTCAGTACTAAATACATGGTTTTTGGGTGGTCTGGTTATGGCAGCCACTTGCTGATGCCATATGTTTACTAAGATAGGCCTCTTTTCGGCCTCCGGTGTAGCGTGTGGAGTTCAGCTGCGTACTCTTCTCGCTGTGAGAATTTCATGGTGTTTTTTCTGAGTACTTTTGAGTGGCTAGCCCCTCAGGGTGTATGCGGTGGTGAAACCTTACTGAGGTTTTGTTTAAACTGCATTCGCCCCCTCTGATCAATCTAGTTGAACTAATAGCCACCTAGATGTCTAAGGTGGATCGATTACATGCTCCTAGAGATGGCCACTGGACTTATGCCATATGTCTAAAGGTTGCTAGGCCCTATGGGCCGCCTTTTGCAACATATTGGTATATGTTGACGTGTATTTCTCTCTGAGAACCCTTATATACACTTCTGGTTGGCCAAGGGCCCAGATGATATTTAACCTCCTTTTTGTCGGTTATTTATCGGTCTTCGGTGCCTAAGAACACTGTCACGAGCTGATGCCACGTGTCTGTTGAGGTGATAGGCCCGCACCGGCCTTCCTCGACTATGTGTTGGCGTATGTTGTACTCCTCTTGCTTGAAAGAGTAAAAAGGTGCTTTTACTGAGTACACTGCTCGTTGGATTGTGTTGGGTAGATTATCATGGGGCGCTTTGCAGCCTCTTATGGTGCCATTAAAAGTTCTCTGTCTGCTACCAGCAGGACAGGTGTTCAGGGTAGCCCCTCCAGGCCACTTTCTGAATATACTTCTGTATCGTATTCAGTTACTTTCATGCTGTAGGCCCTCTTGACCTCCATGAGTATGTGCCCATTGCATGGTCTACCTGTTAGGTGAGCTTTGTACTTCCCTTTTGGGTTATGTACATAATAGTGCTTAGCTCCCTAAGCTGATCATGGTGGTAGGCCTTAATTAGGCCTCCTCCGAAGATTCAGCCGTAGGCTGGTTTGTTCTCCCCTGAAGCATCAGGTGTTTAGCGCACAGCCTCCTCAGTAGGTCCTAGGATGAGTGGATCATACTCCCCTCAATATGAGGGTTCATAGCACTCAGCTGAGTTCTGCTCTCCAGGATGCCTGTCTCTATGCGTGGGTTTGAGTTGCTCCTGCCCTTTTGCAGTCACTTTTACCTGCTCCCTTCTGTGAAGGATGCGTTTTTGAGATTCTGTGTTCAGACAGGGATTGGCCAAGACTAAGCTTGTCTTACGATAGACCAGGTCGACCTCCCTGGTGGCATTGGGGGTGACTTCGTTCCCGTCTAGTGACTGGTCGAGGTTCCCTTCATTTCCCTGGCCTCATTCCCTAGAAGAGACCACTTTGTCTGCGGAAAAGTTGGTCTCAGATGCTCTAGCAGCCTTATTAGGCCTTCTCTCTGTATAGAGGAGGGCCTTCTGTAGGCTCAGCTTGGGCTTTTGGCCATAGGGAATGCTGTCACTGACAGCCTGGTGTGACCCGAGGGTGAGTTGCTGAGCGTTTCCTTTGAAACTGCTCGACGTTTGTCAGCCATATTTTTTGGCATGCACTCTCCTTAAGCATGGCGGTGTGGGTATATCTTTCCCCATTGCGTATTCCAACGCAGAGTAGAAGTTCCCTTTAGAAAGGTAATGTCTCAGGTTACATATGTAACCATGGTTCCCTGAGAACAGGGAACGAGACTCTGCGTTTCCTTGCCATGCTTCGGGCTGCCTGCCTGCAGAACAGTCCCTCAAGACCAGTAATTCTTAACCCCATTCCTGGAGGCCCACCAACACTGCACATTTGTTTCCTCAATCAAACGCACCTGATTAAGGTTATCAGCTCATTAGTAGTGACTCAAAGATCTAAAATGGGTGTGTCAGACGAAGGAGACATGCAAAAGGTGCAGTGTTGGTGGGCCTCCAGGAATGTGGTTGTGAACCACTGCTCAAGACGATGGATGTCTTCTGTTTCTCCAGGCGCTCCTTTTATGCGTCCGGGTCGTGCCGTATTACGTCATAGGCTGTCGCCAGCCAATAGGGATTGGAGTTGTTGGATAGTTGCTTTCAGACACCTGGGTCACGTGACGTTCCCCATTGCGTATTCCAACGCAGAGTCTCGTTCCCTGTTCTCAGGGAACCATGGTTACATACGTAACCTGAGACGTTTTGAGAGTAAGTGAAATCAATTCAATAATTTAGTAATAATGCAGAAAAAAGCTCATAACAGTGATGTGGTGTCACAGGGTGACATTAAAACATCAAGGGTGCAAAACAGACACACACTGGAAATGAATGGGAAATCTGCAACGAACAGCGATGAGAAGCAAGTGCTGCCTCTTGGATTTGTCAGTGCACTTGGAAGCTCAGGCTTGTTCCTTTGCACCGTTCCAAGCATTCTTCTTATTATTATTTTTTGTTTTTACATTTTATTATTTTTTTTTTATTTTTTTTGTTTTTGTTTTTTGCAGGAGCTCTGTGCCAATAGCATAAGTGGTAAAAAAGAAATGCAGAAAAATCCAGTTTGCAAGAGACATCGCATTGTGATCTTTGACCTCTGCAACAATGCATCTAGTTGTTATGTAGAGTTAGTGACCACGTTCACACAGCAGCAGAGTAAGGTTGTCAGTCCTGTATTTGAGTCCTTAATACGGTTATGTTCACACACAGTACGGTTAGTTACGGTAGTGACTACCGCATTCTATATTCAAACTCACACCCATACATTTTCAGGACTCACAACCGCATTCTCTGAATATTCGTGCTGTGTGGACGGAACAGGACTGGACAACTAGTTGTCTGTCACGTCATACAGTGCGAGAGAGCCGCTCTGCTTAGGTGTTTTGTGTGTGGTTTTGCTTTCGGTAACTAACTGCGCAGAGATGTGAGCTGTGTGTCATCTGAAGGTGTTAGATCCAGTCACTGTTCTCCACCGGAGCGGCTCCCGTCAGTTTTGTGTTTCTTTTCCAAATTCAAATGGCGTGTCATGCGCGAGACATCGCAAAGGACGTGACATGCGAGTGCAACAGTTAAAGACTCAGGCTAGCGCGTTTACATGCTGCTGTTGGTTAATGAAGTTTTGAAGGATGAACTTGCGGTTCAAATAGTCTCTTGTCATGTCAAAAATGATAATACTTTTCAGTTTTATGGACGCCGCCATCTTTAATATTACGTTGGTCACTGTCGTTATGATTACTAGTAAGTCAAGTCAAGTCAAGTCACCTTTCTTTATATAGCGCTTTTTACAATGCAGATTGTGTCAAAGCAGCTTCACATTGATAACTGGTACATAATTTTGGCTGCACAGCAGCTCTTAAAGAATAGTGTCAATGCAGGCAGATCAGAAGCACTGTTGATTAAATGTCAAGAATACTGTTGAATATCAAATGTCAAGTCAAATGTCAAGTGTCCCCAACTAAGCAAGCCAAAGGCGACAGCGGCAAGGAACCCAAACTCCATCAGG
>RJVU01012097.1:57721-74505 GCA_003731715.1 Anabarilius grahami | reverse complement strand
AAAGTTTGTTTGAAAGTGCTAGAGTTACCAGTTCAGAAAGTTTTGATTGGTTGTCTGATCCACACCCTTTGTCACATGATGTCAGGTATTGTTCATGTTTGGTTGCATTAACCCTTTAAAGCTCATTTGTCTAGTGTTTCTTCTCCTGCTCGTGGAATAGAGGAGTATCTGTAGAGGACACTGGGTGTAACAGACGTAAGCTATTCTTCTCCTGCTCGTGGAATAGAGGAGTATCTGTAGAGGACACTGGGTGTAACAGACGTAAGCTATTCTTCTCCTGCTCGTGGAATAGAGGAGTATCTGTAAAGGACACTGGGTGTAACAGACGTAAGCTGTGCGTGTAAACCTCACTCCTCTGATCTCAAGAGATGCTCTAGTGACTGGCACTGGTTGCAGCCTTTAGCCTCCTTGTTATATTGTCCGACTCCCTTGAGGAAGGGCGTGGGTTCATGTCAATTTCCAGATATTGTGTGCAAAGCAGGGGTTTATACATCTCAATCCTCACATAACCTTGGTTGCAGTATTTTTCAGTCCAAGTGCGGCAGGGACTTGAGCCATATATTGAGCCATATATCTGATATAAAGTTAAGTAATGTAAAGTCTTAAAGTCAAAAGCCAACCATATTGTCACATTGGGGTCCAGCAGAGAAGTAGAGTACTTTTTACACTAGTAAAGTAAAACTAGTTTACACAAGAACAACCACAGGAACCACAGAAGGCAATGTAACCCTGGGTTATTTTATACAAGGTTATGTAGATTTATTATTTTGATTTATTTTATTTTGGGGAAAATGGGTAAATGCAGAATTTTGTGCTTGTTTTATTATTAAACGAAAGTATACATGTTCAGACATATCCAGGCCTGTAGGATGTTCAGTTTAACGTTATTGGCTAAAAAAAGCAGCTTGATCCCGCCTCACGTCAGTTATGGCAACTGTAATTGGTCAGTGCTCATGTCAATTAAAGAAGATAGGAGAGAGAGGGGAGTTGGAAAAAGAACTGCGTAGTTGATGTTGTCGGCATGATAACATAGAGCGCGCTGTTTTATCTATGTAAAAAATAATCTGAACTGTATTGTTTGAGTTCTAATCAGCACAGTATTCTGTTGTGAAGTCAACACGACTACACACTGAAGTCAAATCGACTTAATTCGGAAGAACTGCCGGTTTAACGCTTGGTCGTCATTGCAGTGAATTGAACTATTCAGGGTCCCGGTGAAAAACTTTAATCAAGTTCATCACGTATATCGGCGAATGTATGGGCACCAAGGTGATCTAAACGATTGCCAAGAACTTTTATTGCATCGTCTGACAGTCGCTGAGGAGGAGTCCAGATAGCGCTCCTAATCGCCGAGTGGTTAGGAGTTCCTCTGGCGTCGCGGGAGCATAACGCATTTTCCTGACTGATGACAGCTTCGCGTGGATGGATTTGACGGGTGATGGAAATCACTAACTTTTACCAAGCTCACTAAGGTATATTCCATTTATTTTATTTGAGCTCTCATAGAGTGAAGTGGCCAGTTTGCATTTTACTCGGCCTCAATGCACACAAGCGACGTTTCAGGCCTGCAACTGAGGGTTTGTTCGTGTGTGTGTGTGTGCGCGCGCATGTGGTGGGCCCACAATAAGTTTGTTTTTTCTGTTGAGCGATTTGATGGTTTCATTCTGATTGCTTTGATTCATTGGATATTACAGGGTTACAGTTCGTATTTCTGATTGAAACTAAAGTTTGTTTACATTCTTTACTTTTGTACAGAGTATTTGAATACATAACACTGGTATATTGGGTTACACTAAGTGAAGACAAATTTGTGCCTTTGGTGTAGAAGAAGTGAAGGTTAATTTAAAACGTGATTCATTGAAAAAAACATATTTTGACAGGAGTTCAAAAGATTAACCCTTAAGTGTCCGTCTTTGTGCACACAAGAGCCAGTCAAGTACTGTATTTGAAAATACTGATTTATTTAGAAGTTGATTGAGCTGATTGTATTCATATTCATTTGGGTACATTTTGTTAATTCATTTTTATTGTTTTTAATAAATCCATTGTTTATTACAGCAGTATAGTGTGATCACTTGCATAGATAAATAGTTGCAATTAGTAACAAGAACTTTACAGAGGGAGAACTCGCATTTAGTAAAGAGCAGTTGTATAAATCAAGGATAAAAGATCAAAAGATCACGTCGAGAGACACAAGTAAAAGAATCCGGTTTCTAGCGTCAATAATTCTAAAAAGGGTTGATACACCTAGGACAGTAGAGGGCGCTACATAAAGTGGGGGCTCGTCCGGGATTATCCTTGTTTGTACACTGCTTAAAAATCTGTAAAGCACAAAGAAAGTATTCTGCTTACTGGAAAGCTGATGTTCATGTGAGTTAGACAATCATGGATGTTGATGATTCTCTCTTACAAGCTGAACTTGATCCAAAACATGCAGTGTTACTGTTGGGAGTGCCCGCAGATGTGGAGGTGGCACGCATTGAGGAAATTACAGAAACAGTCAAAGCTTTGGGAAGAGTNTTGTCTAACACCAATAGAGTTTAGAATGTCTGTAAATGCCAATCCCAATGAGTCTTTTTTATTATCTACATGGATATTAAAATCACCAACAACAAGGACTTTATCGGCAGCTAGTACTAATTCTGATAGAAAATCGGCAATTTCTTTGATAAAGTCTGTATGGTGTCCTGGTGGCCTGTATACAGTAGCCAGCACAAATGTCAACTTACATAATGTTACGTAAAGCACCATCACTTCGAAGGAATTATATTTGAAAGACTTCTGGCTGATACTGTAAATATTACTATAAATTACAGCAACACCTCCCCCTTTGCCTTTCTGTCGAGGATTGTGTCGATAATCATAACCTTGAGGGCTAGACTCATTTAAAGTAATGTAATCGTCCGGTTTTAGCCAGGTTTCTGTCAAACACAGTAAGAGAATACGGGCTTGACTCTCGTTGCACATTCATACAGGCAGTGTTCCAGACGCTACTGTAAGTTGCTGTGTGAACGAGACATTTCAAGACTCACACCTGTAAGTAAATGCGGTTATCAATCCCAAAAACTGACAGTGTGAACGTGGCCAGTATGTAGTTATTATATAGTTATATAGTAGGCCACATAAGATAAATATGTACACACTGTAATTTTCAGGAGTGACAACCGCATTTAAATGCGGGAGTGAATCCCCTAAATTATTGTTACATGTTTGTATGTAACACAACTCACTTCGATGCATAGGCAGAGTTTTACATTTGCGCTTGGGGAGCACTTACCGGCAGACGGTTGTTGTACTAAAGGAATTAAATAATTATTAAGTAATAGGCTATAAAAATAGGCTAAAAAGGATTAAGGGAATAAATAAAAGTAAAAATTGTAAAATAAGTTCTACTGCAGTTGTGAAGTAGGTCTAATCAATTTAAACTATTTGCAAATAATATTTTGTTTTAAAATATGGACAGGTTCACTCTTGCTGATATCTGATATGTCGAAAACGCAAAACGTTTCTTGTCTCGTCACATTAAGTAATAAGTTACATGAATCAAATGTAAATTATACCATATTATACATTCAAAACAGTGAAATTTTTAAAAAAGTTTAGTTGCTTGCATCCCTGGTTAATCAGAATCAGAATCAGAATCAGAAAGAGCTTTATTGCCAGGTATGTTGTTTACACATACTAGGAATTTGTTTTAGTGACAGAAGCTCCACAGTGCAACAGAGTGACAGCGACAAGACACGACACATAATAAAAAGAATAAAATAATAATATACAAATTTACAAGATAGACAAAGTGCAAAAAAACAAAACAAAAAAAAAAAATAGACAATTGTATGTACAGTTATATGTGCAAATTTGAAATATAAGTAAGTGTTTTAAGTAAATAATGTGTAATAGTGTTGTGTGTTCCGTGTTTGTCAAGTGTTCATGAGATGGATTGCCTGAGGGAAGAAACTGTTCCTGTGTCTGGTCGTTCTGGTGCTCAGGGCTCTGTAGCGTCGACCAGATGGCAACATTTCAAAGAGGGAGTGTGCTGGATGTGAGGGGTCCAGAGTGATTTTCTTTGCCCTTTTTCTCACTCTGGATAAGTACAGTTCTTGGAGAGTAGGGAGGGTTGTGCCAATGATTCGCTCAGCAGACCGGACTACCCTCTGTAGTCTTCTGAGGTCAGATTTGGTAGCTGAGCTGAACCAGACGGTAATTGAAGTGCAGAGGATGGATTCAATGATGGCAGAGTAGAACTGTTTCAGCAGCTCCTGTGGCAGGTTGAACTTCCTCAGCTGGCGAAGGAAGTACAACCTCTGCTGGGCCTTTTTCACAGTGGAGTCAATGTGAATGTCCCACTTCAGGTCCTGTGAGATGGTGGTGCCCAGGAACCTGAATGACTCCACTGCAGTCACAGTGCTGTTCATGATGCTGAGTGGGGGGAGAGCAGGGGGGTTTCTCCTGAAGTCCACGATCAAATTAATACTCTCGGATGTTCAGCATTTCTCTCATAAAACAGTTAAATATTAATGTTTAGCTGCTACTTTCCATGCAGAAATAAAACGAATGCGTTGCGCTGGAATTCATACTCATCTTTTGTAAGACCTGCTTTATTTTTTTTTATTGGCCATCTCACTTATTTTGACATTGACGAGCGCTGTTAGACTATTGAGACAGAGTAACCTAAAAACTTTTAAACTGCGCGTAATGGAGTGCAGCAGAGCAGCATCAAGAATATCAAATATTGAGTGACAATTTGGCCATTTCTTTGTCACTCTAAATGTTTATGGTGGCTATATATCTAATATGTACTCTACATTTCATACAGTTATACAGTGGTGATCAGAATTATTGGCACCATTGGTAAATATGATCAAAGATGACAGTAAAAATAAATCTGCATTGTTTATCCTTTTGATCTTTAATTCTTAAAATTAGCAAAAGTCTAACCTTTCATTGAAAAAAAAGAATTGAAAGTGGGGGGAAGTCACATTATGAAATAAATGTTTATCTACAAAACATGTTGGCCACAATTATTGGCACCCTTTTATTCAATAATTTTTGCAACTTCCTTTTGCCAAGAAAACAGCTCTCACTCTTCTTCTATAATGCCTGATGAGTTTGGAGAACACCTGACAAGAGATCAGAGACCATTCCTTCATGCAGAATATCTCCAGATCCTGCAGATTCCCAGCTCCATGTTAGTGCTTCTTCTCTTCAGTTCACTCCACTCATTTTCTTTAGGGTTCAGGTCAGGGTACTGGGATGGCCATGGCAGAAGCTTCATTTTGGGCTCAGTGACACATTTTTGTGTTGGTTTTGATGTTTGTTTTGGATCATTGTCCTAATGGAAGATCCAACCATGGCCCATTGTTGGATTTCTAGCAGAAGCGGTCAGGTTTTGAATTTTTATCTGTTGGTATTTGATAGAATCCATAATACCATGTATCTGAACAAGATGTCCAGGACCTCCAGCAGAAAAATAGGCCCACAACATTAAAGATCCAGCAGTATATTTAACCGTGGGCATGGGGTACTTTTTATCCATGTGTGCACCAAACCCATCTGGTGGGTTTGCTGCCAAAAAGCTCTTTTTTTAGTTTCATCTGACCATAGAAGCTGGTCCCGTTTGAAGTTCCAGTCTTGACTGACAACTGAATATGCTGGAGATTGTTTCTGGATAAGAGCAGAGGATTTTTCTTGAAACTCTCCCGAACAACTTGTGGGGATGTAGGTGCTGTTTGATAAAAAATTTTTAGGCTTTCTGAGACTCAAGACTCAACTAATCTCTGCAATTCTCCAACTGTGATCCTTGGAGAGTCTTTGGCCACTCAAACTTTCCTTCTCACCACGCATTAGGATGATTTAGACACACGTCCTCTTCCAGGCAGATTTTTAACATCTTTAGTTGATTGGAACTTCTTAATTATTGACCTGATGGTGGAAATGGGGATTTTCAATGCTTTAGCTATTTTCTTACAGCCACTTTCTATTTTGTGAAGCTCAACAATCTTTTGCTGCTCATCAGAACTATATTCTTTGGTTTTACTCATTGTGATGAATGATTAAGGGAATTTGGCCTTTGTGTTTCCTCATGTTTGTACTCCTGTGGAACAGGAAGTCATGGCTGGACAATTTCATGTTCATGATCACCCTGGTGTGCAAAAAAAAATTAAATATGAATGGGAATATACTTAGATATTTTACTCATAAATATTCTAGGGGTGGCAATAATTGCAGCCAACGTGTTTTGAAGAAAAAAAATGTCATAATGTGATTTTCCCCCCCACTTTCAATTCTTTTCCTTCAATGAAAGGTTCGATTTTTGCTAATTTTATTAATTAAAGATCAAAAGGATAAACAATGCAGATTTATTTTTATAGTCATCTTTGATCATATTTACCAAGGGTGCCAATAATTCTGATCACCACTGTATGCATCATATCTTCTACATTTAAAATTTATAATGAACGACTGCTATACAAAGAGTCAAAAGCACATCAAAAGCACATCTTAGGCCTAACTTACCTAATGCAGAGGAAGCCAAAGAAGCTCTTTTCCGAGTTGCGCCTCTGAAGCACCAGAGTAAGAGCCCCCTCTCCTTTAGTTGTGGATTTATAATAAAAAAAAATATATAAAAAAAACTATGAATAAATATTCATTTAGTTTAGTTAGCCTTCTATTTAGCATGAGCCTAAACTATAGCGGGAACAGAACGAGAAGAGAATCCTCTTGCGTACCACTGCGATACGATTCTCAAGTTGGGACTTGGGAGAGAATGGGTTTCTTGTTTTTTTTTTTTTATTATTTAGCACTAATTTACTCATTCTACTCACTAAAGTAATAGGATAAGACAAATAAAATGAAAAAAATTTGAATTCTATCATTTTTTTTTCATAGCTCCCAGAAAATCATAAATATACCCCCAAACTCCACCTATGCAGTAAAAGGTGAAGTGACAACCGAATTTAGCTGCAGTGTGTACGTGGCCATGGTTAGAATAGTGTCTATAACTCTTATTTTATTTATTATTTCTCTTTTTTCATTTACCGTTTGATCATTATTATATGCTTCCTGTTAATTTAGCTTGTTCATTATTTCTGTTTCCTTTTGATTACTGTTCCTCCCTTTTGTTACCGTTCACTGACATTTTACAAAAAATAGACATGTCCTTTGAAAAATGTTTACATAAACGTTATAATTGAATGAATTCAATCAAAATTCGGAATAAAAAAATGGCAATAAAATGCTTTCTTATGTTCTCTTTCTAACACAATGTTCAGATTTGACTGTAATCATAATGTTAAAACACTTCAATTCACTATTTCTAAAAAAAAAAGAAAATATGTCTTCGAGATTGTTTAAATATATATTTAAATCTCCCATCTAATAAAAATATGTAATTATGTCTAAAAACAATAGGCAATTCACAAGCCAATTTATAGAGAGCTATACAGGTGGTTACACCATGGTATTATATGTTTTCTTTCTATATTCTCACCAGAAGGCACTAATCTACCTTTAAAAAAAAAAAAAGAAGGGAAAAAAAAAAGGATTTTAAAGGCCTAGACCAGGGGTCTCAAACTCAAATTGGCTGGGGGCTGTTGCTATGATTGACTCCTCACAGGATGGCCATTTTAACATTAAAGCACAAGAAAGCGCAACATTTCTGAAAATTTACTTTCCTTTGCATTATTTCTCATTTACATCAAATTTCATTACTAAAATATTTTTGCCATACTTAACAAAACATTTAAACAGCAATGTCTTTATCATTGTGTTGTGTGCAGCAGAAGACCCAGAAGCGAAAGTGCTGATTAACAGGATTTATTTCCACAGTCAAATAAGTTCAACAAAGGCAGTCTGCCAAACGTCGTCACACAGGGACGCTGCAGCTGGTAAACAGAGAAACACAAAACAGGTTGCTGTATCTGGTGAAGGCTCGCAGAGCACAGTAGCTCGGTCTCAGATCTGGAGGCGCCTCAGGCTGTAGATGGAGTGTACAATGCCTGGCAGTTGGAAGAAACCAGGCTTGAGGAACAGAGGGCTCAGACGGACGGATCACAAGACGGCCACAGGGACTGGGACTAAGACCAAGAAGGACACACAAAAAAGATTAATGAAATCTGGATGAGAGCAGAGAAATAACGCCACAAAGAAACGAGCAAACAGCAGGGAGAAATTGCCAAGAAAATCAAACCAGAAGTACAACAGGTGTGAAAGCAAAATGGCGCGAGCGCTGATTGTAATGACAAACAGCTGAATCTAATAGGCAATGAAGGCAGAGGGAAAGGAAGAAAATGAGGAGAAAATCAAACCCGGCTCATGACAGTACCCCTCCCCCGAGGAGCGCCGCCTGGCGCTCCCGAGGAAGAGGACTGGCGGGAGCGAAGGAAGTCCTCGATGAGCGAGCGGTCCAGGACGTCCCAGGCTGGAATCCAGCTCCTCTCCTCAGGACTCTAACCCTCCCAATCGACCAAATACTGATAACCACGGCCCCGGCGTCACACATCCAGCAGTCTCCCAACCCTTTAAACAGGAGAACCCTCGACAAGAACAGGACAATGGGTGGGTCGGGCAGGAGCGTGAATAGCCACCTTAATGCATGATACGTGGAACACTGGGTGGACGCGTCGCAAGTTGGGAGGTAATTTGAGTTTGACGGCTGCAGGACTAAGAACTTTAACTATGGGAAAGGGACCGATGAAGCATGGTGCTAATTTACGAGAATCGCACTGCAGGGATAAAGCCCAAGTGGAAAGCCACACTTTCTGACCGCAAACGTATCTGGGTGCTTTGACACGACGACGATTGGCGGTGCGACGTGTGCGCTCTCTGTTCTGGCACAGCGCGTCTCTCACTGTCCTCCAGGTGCGCTGACAACGTCGTATAAATGCTTGGACCAAGGGAACAGAGGCCTCTGTCTCTTGGGAGGAGAACAGAGGTGGCTGGTACCCGAGACAAGACTGAAAGGGTGATAACCCTGTGGCTGACGAGGGAAGCGAATTATGGGCGTACTCGACCCACGGCAATTGTTCGCTCCAAGACGAGGGATTGCGAAAGGCCAAAGTGTGGAGCATACGACCCACAATTTGGTTAGTGCATTCAGCTTGACCATTAGTTTGAGGATGGAATCCTGACGGCAAACTGGCCGAAGCGCCAATCTGTCGGCAAAACTCCCTCCAAAACTGAGACGCAAATTGGGGCCCCCTGTCATAAACAATATCCGAAGGGAGGCCATGCAGACGGAAGACGTGTTCAATAACTATCTGAGCAGTCTCCCTAGAGGAGGGAAGTTTACAGAGCGGAACAAAGTGGGCGGCTTTTAGAAAAGCGGTCAACAATAGTCAGAATGACCGTATTATTGGCAGACGACGGAAGCCCTGTCACGAAATCCATAGCGATATGGGACCAGGGACGAGACGGAATCGGAAGAGGCCTAAATAGTCCAGCGGGAGGAGAATTCCTCGACTTTGTTTGAGCGCAAATTGCACAAGAGGCGACAAACCGGCGCACATCAAAAGCTTTTGTGGGCCACCAAAATCGCTGACTAATGGCCGCGAGAGTTCCTCTTACCCCAGGATGAACGGCTAATTTAGAAGAATGCCCCCAGCGGAGAACAGCAGGATGAATAGACTTGGGAACAAATAACAGATCCCGGGGACATTGTCGAGGAACAGACACTTTGGATAACGCCGCCTTTACCTGCCTCTCTATTCCCCAGGTAATGCCCCCAACCACACACCCGTCTGGTAAGATAGTCTCAGTGGTGGAGGCGCTCTCCGAGGTACCAAATTGGCGAGAGAGAGCGGCAGGCTTTGTGTTCTTAACGCCGGGCCGAAAAGAAATGGTAAAATCAAAGCGTCCAAAGAAAAGCGCCCAACGAGCTTGGCGAGCATTAAGTCTCTTTGCCGAATTAATATATTCAAGGTTCCTGTGATCCATCCATACTATGAATGGAACTGAGGAACCCTCTAACCAGTGACGCCATTCACCTAGGGCCAACCAAACGGCAAGGAGTTCACGGTTGCCAATATCATAGTTGCGCTCGGCCGGCGAGAGTCGGCGGGAAAAATAAGCGCATGGATGAACCTTTCCATCAAGCGGCGAGCGCTGAGAAAGCACAGGACCTACAGCCACATCGGAGGCATCAACCTCGATGATGAATTGTCTCTCGGGGCCAGGTGTGATTAGTATAGGGGCTGTGGTAAACAGCTCCTTGAGTCTATCGAATGCGAGTTGCGCGGATTCGGTCCAAACGAAACGAGTCTTAGACGAGGGGAGAGCAGTCAAATGAGCAGCAATAAGACTGAAATTAGAGATAAATCGGCGATAAAAGTTTGCAAACCCCAAAAAACGTTGGAGTGCAGTTCGGGAGTCAGGAATGGGCCATTCGATGATAGCACGTACCTTGGCTGGGTCCATACTAATGCCTTCAGCTGATACAACCGAGCCAAGGAAGCCACGTCCAGTTTACATTGACTGGACGTGAAAAGCACACTTCTCAGCCTTAACAAAGAGGCAGTTCTCTAAGGAGGCACTGCAAGACGCGACGAACATGCTGGATGTGCACCTGGGAAGAGGGTGAGAAAATCAGGATATCGTCCAGATAGACGAAAACAAAAATATTAAGCATGTCTCTCAGAACGTCATTTACTAGAGATTGAAAAATGGCCGGTGCGTTGACAAGACCGAATGGAAGAACCCGATATTCAAAGTGCCCTAAGGGAGTATTAAATGCCGTCTTCCATTCGTCGCCCTCCTTTATTCATACCAAATGGTAAGCGTTACAGAGGTCCAGCTTCGTGAAAACCTAAGCTCCCTGCAAGTTCTCAAAAGCCGACGATATAAGAGGCAAGGGATAACGGTTCTTGACTGTTATGTCGTTAAGCCCCCGATAATCTATACAGGGACGCAAGGATCCATCCTTCTATTTCACGAAGAAGAACCCTGCACCGGCGGGCGAGGAGAACGGAACAATAGTACCAGCAGCGAGACTCTCAGTGTGATATTTCTCAAAAGCCTTGCGTTCAGGTGCAGATAAAGAGTACAACCAGCCGCGAGGAGGGGTAGTACCGGGAAGTAGCTCAATGCTACAGTCGTACGGGCGATGAGGAGGAAGAGAAGCAGCCCAGGAATGACTGAACACAGCCCGCAGATCGTGGTATTCCTCCGGCACTCCAGACAAATCACCAGGCTCCTCCTGAAACACAGAAACAGAAGAAACGGCTGGAACAGCAGACACAAGACATTGAACATGACACGATAATTTCCAGGACAGAATGGTCCCCTCGGCCCAGTTAATCTGAGGATTATGCTGAATGAGCCAAGGATGACCCAAAACAACAGGGGCAATTGTGGAACGAAAAATTAAAAAAGAAATAGTCTCTTGATGATTGCCAGAGATGGTGTGTCACCGATACGGTGACACAACGAATTCTTGACAGCTCGCTGCCATCAAGCGCGAACACAGGGGTAGGATCTTCAAGTTCGCATAAGGGAATGTCTCTCTCAAGGGCCCAGGCTTCGTCCATGAAGTTACGAGTGTAACGGGAAAAGTGGTGCGGGTCCTTCCAGGAGGGGGAAGAGATGTTGCGCTCGACAGTACTCCCCATTCTACTGACGAGCGCTTCCTTTTAACGGGTCTGAACGGCCGCAGTACGTGCATGGCCTGTGCAAAACATGGCGCTGGCGTTCGGCAGGAGCAGTCTGAATCCCCGCCACCTGCACAGGTTCGGGAAACTGTGCAGCTTCGAACGGAATCTCAGCAGCAGGAGGAGGAGTGGGTGGTACAGATGGCACATCACGGACACGGCGCCGTAAGTCAAATCGCTTGTCCAGTCTGATAGCTAATTCCACCATCTGATCAAATGCAGCGGGGACCTCACGCGCATAGATCTCATCCTTGAGAACGGGGTTCAATCCTTCCAGGAAACAAGCAGTCAGGGCCGGTTCATTCCACTCACAAGTCGCAGAAAGAGTGTGGAATTTGATGGCGTAGTCAGGAACGGAACATTTCCCCTGGTGCAGCACAGCGAGCAGACGAGAAGCCTAGCGTCCAAAGACGGATCGATCGAATACCTTGATCATCTCCTCCTTAAAAGCGATGAAACTGTGACAACAGGCAGCCTCCGCCTCCCAGACAGCCGTCTCAGTCACGCGCCCTTCCAGACAATAGAGATATGACAAAAGCAACCCTGGCACGGTCAGCAGCATACGTTGAAGGCTGCAGGGAAAAGACAACCTCACTCTGGGTTAGAAACGCTCTGCATTCGGTGGGCTCACCAGAATAACGCGGGGGGTTGTTGACTCTCGGTTCGGAAGTTCCGCTGGAAGTCGGTGGATTAGCCGCGTGCCTGGCTGCAGAGAGCTCCTGCTCGTGTCTGCCCAACAAAATTCCCTGCCATCCAACAGCGGAACAAACGGATGCCAAATTCGCCGGGTCCATTTGGTCAGATGATTCTGTTGTGTGCAGCAGAAGACCCAGAAGTGAAAGCACTGATTAACAGGATTTATTTCCACAGTCAAATAAGTTCAACAAAGGCAGTCTGCCAAGCGTCTTCACAGCTGGTAAACAGAGAAACACAAAACAGGTTGCTGTATCTGGTGAAGGCTCGCAGAGCACAGTAGCTCGGTCTCAGATCTGGATCCTTATCATGTCATTATTTTGAATATGGAATATGGTATGAGACAACTAGAGAATAATAACAATAATAATAATAATAATAGTAATTTAGCGGGCCGGATTATTATTATTATTTTTTTTAAAACATATATTTTTTAAAATATTTTCTATGGGAAAAATGAATATTAATTACTGCATAAATATTAATTAGTACCACAAAACCCTCTCAAAATGCAAAATAAAAAATAAAATATATTATTGAACAAACATGTATTACAATGATTTTACTGGAAAAAAAATTAAAACTTTCAGGTGTCCAGTCCAGGAACATGAGTGTGATTCACAAATAAGGACCGCACAAAAGGGTTTTAAGGGTTGAAATATCACCTCTTAATGGAAAAGTTTGTTTCTGTCGCTGTCAATGTTGTTTTTGGAAGTTACACTCAGAGGTCGTCTGCTCGTGGAGAACTGGAGCGGGCTCGTGGAGAACTGGAGCGACAGGTTCACTCCAAAAATCAATGAGCCACTGGTCCTCCTCTGGTGAGGGTTTAGGCTTCGCAGCGACCATTACGCTTTGTGGTCCGGGCGCAGCATCGGCCATCTTGTCCTGTGGCTTTGGCATGGCAGCGGCCATCTTCTTTGGCAGCTTGGGCTTCGCGGCGGCCATTTCAAGGCTTGGCTTCGTTGCGGTGGCGGCCATCTTCTTTGGCGGTTTGGGCTTTGGGACAGGCAGAACAAAATGGACTGACCCACTGGGGGGATACGTTGAGGAAACTGGCGGTGGGTGAACTGACCAGGCTGCGTGTTTTTCTGAGGGGACTGGACGAGGAAAACACATTTTCTCTTGAACCTCTTCAATTTCGAAATCAGAACCATTTAAAAGGAGAATCAGATTAATAGACTCGACTAGGGAGAAGGAACAGGCAGGTTCAAGATAATGGATTGTATCCTCGTCCAGGCCCTTCAGAAAACACGCGTTAAGCGGTGCATCTGGCCAGTTCACCAAGCAAGATAGCTCAGTAAATTCCTCCACATACCTCTCCAGCGGGCGACCGTCCTGCTTAAGCCCCCACAGACGATCCACCGCTGAAGCGTATTTCTTGGGGAACACGGGAGAAATCGGGACCAGGAAAATTCCCATGCTTTGTTGAAGTCCTTGCAGTTTGGGTCCGTTCTTCTGTTACAATGTGTGGCTGCAGCAGGGATGAGGAAGAATCAGACTTCTACAAACAGGGAATTATTAAACAAAGGATCAGAACAGCGACACATATACCAAACAACAACAAGAACGGACAAGGAGTGCATGGAAGTGAGTCCAATATAAAGGGTGTGCTAACGACGAAGACCAGGTACAGGGAATCCAGGGAGAGCGGGAGAGATGATGAGGAAGTGAGTTTAGGTGTGGAACAGGGAGGATCATGGGAAACGGAGTCCAGGACAGGCGTGAACTGTAACACACGCATAGTCAAGTCAAGTCACCTTTATTTATATAACGCTTTTTACAATGCAGATTGTGTCAAAGCAGCTTTACATTGTTAACTGGTACATAATTTTGGCTGCACAGCAGCTCTTAAAAATTAGTGTCAATGCAGGCAGATCAGAAGCACTGTTGATTAAATGTCAAGAATACTGTTGAATATCAAATGTCAAGTCAAATGTCAAGTGTCCCCAACTAAGCAAGCCAAAGGCGACAGCGGCAAGGAACCCAAACTCCATCAGGTGACATCGGGTGGCAAACAGGTGGCAAACAAGTGGCAAATAGGTGTTAAGATGGAGAAAAAACCTTGGGAGAAACCAGGCTTAGTCAGGGGGCCAGTTCTCCTCTGGCGAACAGTGCTTTGTTACGAATCAGGTTGCTATCATAAGTCTGATAGAATCACAACAATCAAAGTGTTTATTTCAGTTCCATCCAGTTGAGGATCGTATTCATCACGCCGGTATGGATGGTTTGTTGAGGAACTGTGCTACTGGCTGTCGTGTTGATGATGTCTTCACAATGGATGATCTAGTCGACTCGATCTCTGCTGATACTTCAGGGCTGCGTTGTGGTCGTGTCATAGCTCCGGTTCTTGGTCTCAGCTGGATACGGCCCAGATCCGGTTGACTATGGTAAACCTCGGGATAAACAGAAAGACTAATATTAGCGTAGATGCCATTCTTTTTCTGATGTAACGAGTACATCTGGTGTTATAGAAAGTGTTCCCGGTTCCGGCTGACCTATTTTATGCAGCCTAATAATCCTTTAACGGATTTGAAAATATAAAATGATAATGTGTTATGTGTATGCCAGGTTAAAGAGATACGTTTTTAGTCTAGATTTAAACTGACAGAGTGTGTCTGTATCCCGAACAATGCTAGCAAGATTGTTCCAGAGTTTAGGTGCCAAATAGGAGAAGGATCTACCGCCTGCCGTTGATTTTGATATTCTAGGTATTATCAGCTGGCCTGAATTCTGAGATCGCAATAAACGTGAAGGACTATAATGCATTAAGAGCTCGCTTAGGTACTGCGGAGCTAAACCATTTAGTGCTTTGTAAGTAATTAGCAAGATTTTAAAATCTATACGGTGTTTAACAGGAAGCCAATGCAGTGATGACAGAACTGGGCTAATATGGTCATACTTCCTAGTTCTAGTAAGAACTCTAGCTGCTGCATTTTGTACGAGCTGTAGTTTATTTATCAAGCGGGAGGAACAACCACCCAGTAGAGCGTTACAGTAATCTAGCCTTGAGGTCATGAACGCATGAACTAACTGTTCTTCATTTTTCATTGAGAGCATATGTCGTAGTTTAGATATATTTTTAAGATGGAAGAATGCGGTTTTACAGATGCTAGTAACATGGCCTTCAAATGAAAGATTGGTATCAAAGAGCACACCCAGGTTCCTAGCTGACAACAAAGACTTAACAGAGCAGCCATCAAGTGTTAGACAGTATTCTAGGTTATTGCCTGAAGAAGTTTTCGGTCCAAAAATTAGAATCTCTGTTTTTCTGAATTTAGTAGTAGGAAATTACTGGTCATCCAGTTTTTTATATCAGCTATACATTCTGTTAATTTAGCGAATTGGTAAGTTTTCGTCAGGGCGCGAAGAGATACTGTGTTTCTTGACAAAAAGTGTCTTACAAAATTTAAATCAATATATTGTTTTATATGAACGAGTAGGCAGGATAATTTTTACATCATTTTGAAGCAAAAACTCTAGTCCACAACCTCCAATACCCAGAAGTCTTGCAGACACATGTAATATTAGTTTTGTGGCCTTATTTCAGTGACTTTTGTTTTTTGTTTTTTCAATAACCACGCATAAGCGTTATTCCTTCAAAAATACAAACATGTACATACATGTTGCTCACATATTATGGTAACCAGTGTAATGACACTTTTTCCACAAATATGTTTATGAACAACTGAAAAAAGCACAAATGTCAGGGCATGTCAAAACTTCTCCAGGGCCCCAAAAATCCTCAGACCCCAGAGGGTTAAAAATGCAGTTGCCTCAAACATCTGAGGCAGCACGACAGGTGCTGTTTGAATGGGCATGATGCTTCTGTGTATGCAATACATGGTGTGAGGTGCGTGTTTTACTAACTGTTTACATGAGCACCTTTTGTTTGATTTAATTCCGAATAATTCTAATTGATGATTTATCCTAAGACGTGTGATTCATCAGTGTCTAAGAGCAGCATCTTTGAAATGTGTTATATTTTTAAGGATTTGAATTGTCACATGTTGTGCGTGTAAAATTAGGAAATGCGAAAGTAAACTGAATTTGCACAGTAGCATTTCAAATGATCAATATGGCTGCGTAGACTTCAGTGAAATATGCACACGTTCTGAGCTGGTGTGCGAGTCTCATCTACAATAAACTCAAGCTCTTATCAGCCCTATCCAGCACATTTACATTATGTGATTAAAAGTGGATAATTTCACGCGCTTCCGTGTTACAGTGTCTGTTATCAGAACTGTTCAGGTGTGCCAAGACATTTTAGAAATCCTGAAAGGACAAAGTTTTACGGCCATGTCCGGAATAAAGAGGATGTATGGTCACCCAAACTACATAAAGTTAGGGTGATATTAAACGACTTAAACTATGATATAAGATTTTGGCCAGGGACATACAGAGAGTCCCTCAGGGGCAGAGGCTCAAATGTAAAAAAGAATTTCAATGTTA
>RJVU01012097.1:3424-57328 GCA_003731715.1 Anabarilius grahami | reverse complement strand
ATATTATATTATCTTAATTATATTATATTATATAATATAATATTTATATATTATATTATAAGTATATTAATAGAAAACCATAATTTTAAATTGTAATAATATTTCACACTATTGTCGTTTGATCAATAAATGCAGGATGAACTTAATATACTTTTTCCATAATGCTGCATAATTATCAAAAATGGTAATATAAAGTCCTTTCATATCGCCAGCCTACACTTCAAATAATTGGCCTGTAGGTGGCACTTGTGCTTCATTAACTATGATAGTTTCATCAAATAGTAAACAGTGTATCAATATACATAAATACAGTAAATGAATAGAACACTACTTACTTACCATTAATGCAACTTTTGGTGCTGCATGGTTTTGTGCAGTGCGTTGTAGTCAGTTAACATCCATTTTGTCAGCGATGCAATTTGATTTATAAAATGAGACAAACCGCAGAAATCGCTCCACAAATGCAAGCTCGTCAGTCCATGTAATTTTCAACTGATTAATGAATCAGAAGAATGGAAAATTACCGCTCTACTTCACATTGTCCAATGAAATTTGAACTTCTTGTGCCATATCACAATTGGTTGGTGTATTATATATGACAAATGGGAATTGATGAATAATGTAATATTTTAAAATATGTAATATATCGATTTTTATTAATCGACACACTGCCTTTGATCACTGATGAAAAAAGTTTAAAAAGAGGTTTGGTATATTTTTTTCTTCCATCGAGCCATATAGGCACTCACCATATATGGCTCGAGAGCCTAGGTTTCAAACAGACTGTGGAAAATCAGTCAGCCAATCAATACGCACGCAACCCATTATGGCAATGCCTCAGACATGATGTTTTATTAACAAAGTTCGGGAGGAACAATATCAAATAAGCTATCCAATTATCACATCATCTCAACCAGCTGTCAACAATCAGTAATCAACATATCTACCCAATCAGAATGAGTACAGGCCTATATATAACCACAGTCAACTCACCCATGAGTCTTCGACAGTTTTTAGCATCCCTCCACCACCCGTCTCCTCACACTCATGTGTTCGGGCCAAATACCGAGCTCGGAGCCCTCTCCCCGGACAGCACGCCAAATACGTATACCGTTTATTTTATCTGGCTTATTTGAATGATGGATATGTAAAAATAAATAGGAATTTCTTCCTATTCCTGTTTTATAAACAAAGTTTCGGGAGGAGCACGTTCAGATAATTAACCTTATTAACATGGATGGAGCACATTCAGTTAATCAACTCAATTAGCAAGATAAGAGGTATATATACAGTAGACCTACCTCTGTTCCATGACAGTTTTTAAGCATGTCCCCACCACTCCATCTCCTCACTTCTAACTATTCCTGTCCCAGTCTAAGATGGTTCCCTGGGTTCCCTGGGTTCGGGCCAAATTCTGAGCTTGGAGACCTCCTATCGGACAGCACGCAAAATATGCATAGAGACAGAGCGACACGTGTCATAATCTGAAAACCACGCCCACCGGGGGGAAAACAATCAGTCCCTATTGACTTTATATAGCGTGTGGCTGCCTCCTTGCCATTTCTGGCTTATAACAAAAAATAGAACAATGTCTAAAAGCTGCTATGTGACGTGTACAGCAAACAAGCTAAAAAAAACCCAGAACTAAGTTTTTATAAGCTGTCGACCCCCAAAAACAAATTTTTAAGGACACAAAAGTGGATACAGGCAGTGAGACAGAGCGCAACGGGTCATATTACTATAAGAACTACATTGGAGGGGAACGTATTCAGCGACAGGTGAAATAATTCTTTGACATGGTTAAAAATAATGAATGGTTTGTTTTTGTTTGTTTGTTTAGCATATGTTGTCGCCGATTACGTTCCCCTACAGTGTATTTCTTATAGTAATGTAACAACCACACGAGTAACAGGGCAGAGAACAGAACACCTGGATGGCAATTAACACACAATTCTTTATTTAACGTTAAAAGACAGCACACTTCATAAAAACGTTACCCCCCTTTGCTTGAAGAACCAGTAGAGGATCACACGAAGATGGATTCAGGTCAGCAGGGAAGATACACCATAAACCCCTTTGTCACTAAATCACTCACTACAAAGAAATCAGTCCATCAGGTTCAGCGTGGTCTTTCAGCTCAGTTCCTGGGGCAGAGTTATTTGCGGCTTCAGGCAGGAGCTCTCTTAATCAGAAGTTCCACCCCTTACTACCTACCACATTTACCCCCCTCTAACTTACTATCTTCACCGCCGGAGACACTATTTGTCCCGAGCGGCCATTTAGCGTTCCCCAAGTAAGAGCTCCCAAACCCAAAAAACTCCTCCGGCATCCTCTCTTACTCGAGATAATTATTTAAGGAATGTTTAACACGCATCACCTGCACCCATTCATTTCCTTAAGGGACACCCACTTACGTAAACTGAAGGGCGTGTAGATCAAACATTCAAATTATCCCCTTCCATTCATCACAGTAATATGACCCGTTGCGATCTGTCTCACTGCCTGTATCCACTTTTGTGTCCTTAAACATTCATTTTTTGGGGTCGACAGCTTATAAAAACGTATTACTGTTTTTTTTTTTTAGCTTGTTAGCTGTACACCTTGTCACACAGCAGCTTTTAGGCATTGTTCTGTTTTTTGTAATAAGTCAGAAATGACAAGGAGGCAGCCTCAAGCAATACAAAGTCAATGGAGGCGGTTGGATTGTTTACCCCTCCGGTGGGCGTGGTTTTCAGATTATACTAAATGTGCTCCGTCTCTATAACCTTTACACTATTCAATTATATGTAAGTGTGAAATCATGAGTTGTTAATCGTGTCTATCGGCTCAGAACGTGGTCGTATCTCTTGCTGCCTCACAAGCTGTAAAACAAGTTTTTACTCCAAACTCACTTCATAACAACAGTTGAGCATCCTTCTGTGAGATGATGTGGCTTCGTACAGAGAATAAGGCAGTCATGTGTTTATTAGTCAAGTTTAATCAATCAAAGCATTTAAATCTTCTGTTTCAGCTACAGCGATATGATGCGTGTTATCTTCTTCTGCGGCAGGGCATATTTAGAGTTTCTGCACAAGAGCACCCTCTGGCTTTCAGATGGAGAAGCATTTACTACTGATCACAGAGCCGTACAGCTTTGACAAGCTGCGCATTAAATAATTGCAGCTTTTGCCAAATCGTGTGCGATTTAATCACGATAAATCGTGCAGCCCTAGCCCACCCGTATGACTGTTAAAGCGGTATATGTAATGACCCATGATAGATTTATTTTCTGTGTTTCCTAGAACAGGCAGATCAACAACATACAATTGCACTGGTTTACACAACGACCAATTTTTTTTTTCAACACTGTCTTTATTGATTTTGAAACATTACCACCGGAAACAAACAACACACACACACACACACACACAAAAAAATCAATACAATGGTACATTAATATCATAACACATGATTCATGTTAAGCCAGGTTACACAGGAAACAGACTAATAGGATCGGTTTCCTTCCAAAATTCCATAAAAGGATTCCATACACAAATTTTTGGGTGACTTTAACATCCACATGGACATAAAAGATTTTACAATAACAAAAGACTTTTCATCTTTATTGGAGTGCTTCGATTTGAACCAGCTGGTGGACTGTCCTACTCATAATAAAGGCAACACTCTTGATTTAGTGATCCTAAATGGTTAATTTGTGTCCCAGTTGTCCACCTCTGAGTTAGGGCTGTCTGATCATCTTGCTGTCTATTTTAATATGGAGCTGCCTGGCATGAACACTACCTCTTTTCGCATTATTAATTATCGCAAATGGAGATCTATTGACCCCTCTGATTTTGCCAAATTAATTGATTCTTCCTTAAGTTGTTTTTCTCCATTTGATGTGTTGGAAGACAAAGTCTTCATGTTTAATTCTGTTCTCTCATCTGGCCTGGATTTATTTGCCCCTTTGAAATCACGTCCTTTGGACGTTCCTCTCCCTGGTATAATGATAATCTGCATGCAATGAAGACATCATGTCGTACAATGGAGCAACAGGCCTGGAAAGACCACTTACCTTGAATATAAGACTAAATTTGCAGCAGCAATTTAATTGAATTTCATTCGATCAACAAACTACTCAAATGTAACAGTTATTTGACTGGTTCTGCCTCAGCTCACCTTTGTAATAAGTTTCTTGATTTCTTTAGCTCTAAGATTGATCACACTCATAAATGTATTACAAATCCGATTCCAAAAAAGTTGGGACACTGTACAAATTGTGAATAAAAACAGAATGCAATGATGTGGAAGTTTCAAATTTCAATATTTTATTCAGAATACAACATAGATGACATATCAAATGTTTAAACTGAGAAAATGTATCATTTTAAGGGAAAAATAAGTTGATTTTAAATTTCATGGCATCAACACATCTCAAAAAAGTTGGGACAAGGCCATGTTTACCACTGTGTGGCATCCCCTCTTCTTTTTATAACAGTCTGCAAACGTCTGGGGACTGAGGAGACAAGTTGCTCAAGTTTAGGAATAGGAATGTTGTCCCATTCTTGTCTAATACAGGCTTCTAGTTGCTCAACTGTCTTAGGTCTTCTTTGTCTCATCTTCCTCTTTATGATGCACCAAATGTTTTCTATGGGTGAAAGATCTGGACTGCAGGCTGGCTATTTCAGTACCTCAATCCTTCTTCTACGCAGCCATGATGTTGTAATTGATGCAGTATGTGGTCTGGCATTGTCATGTTGGAAAATGCAAGGTCTTCCCTGAAAAAGACGACGTCTGGATGGGAGCATATGTTGTTCCAGAACTTGGATATACCTTTCAGCATTGATGGTGCCTTTCCAGATGTGTAAGCTGCCCATGCCACACGCACTCATGCAACCCCATACCATCAGAGATGCAGGCTTCTGAACTGAGCGCTGATAACATCTTGGGTTGTCCTTGTCCTCTTTAGTCCAGATGACATGGCGTCCCAGTTTTCCAAAAAGAACTTCAAATTTTGATTCGTCTGACCACAGAACAGTTTTCCACTTTGCCACAGTCCATTTTAAATGAGCCTTGGCCCAGAGAAAACGCCTGCGCTGCTGGATCATGTTTAGATATGGCTTTTTTTTTGACCTATAGAGTTTTAGCCGGCAACGGCGAATGGCACGGTGGCCGGCTAGAATGGTACAAGTGGAAGTATTCCTGAGCCCATGTTGTGATTTCCATTACAGTAGCATTCCTGTATGTGATGCAGTGCCGTCTAAGGGCACGAAGATCACGGGCATCCAGTATGGTTTTCCGGCCTTGACCCTTACGCACAGAGATTGTTCCAGATTCTCTGAATCTTTGGATGATATTATGCACTGTAGATGATGATGTGTAGCTCTCATGAAATCCAAAATGAGCCAATATTTGGCATGACATTTCAAAATGTCTCACTTTCAACATTTGATATGTTATCTATATTCTATTGTGAATAAAATATAAGTTTATGAGATTTGTAAATTATTGCATTCCTTTTTTATTCACAATTTGTACAGTATCCCAACTTTTTTGGAATCGGGTTTGTATTCTTCTCTTCCTTCGTCTGTTTCTCCTTTATCTGTTTCAAAATGTTCTGGTACTCATCTCTCAAACTTCTCCACAATGGACTTGAATTCTCTTTGCAATGAGGTTTCAAAAATGAAAGCTGCTGTTATGATACAGAGGGGTCGGACACAGATGTAAACAGGTAAGCAGTCTTTATTTGAAACCAGTGAGCAGATAAAGCAAGCAGGATAGGGCAGATGAGCAATGGAATAGGTTGGTGATAGTTACGGTCCTTTTTGTGGTTGCAGATAAGAGAGTCTGGAAACTGGATGGAGCTGGAGAACGTTGGAGACGAGGGAGCACTCACACACAGACGAGGAACACACTGGGAGATCGGGATTCACAGGAGACAGGTAAGTAGTGGGGCAGGTCTGTCAGGGTGGTTACTGTGAAAGTCTTGGAGTAGGTTGGGGTCGAGGATGTCGTTTCTTGGAACCCAGGAACGCTCTTCAGGGCCATAGCCTTCCCAGTCTACGAGGTACTCTAGTAGACCACCACGGCGTCGGGAGTCCAAGATCTCATGTACCTCGTATGCTGTGCCGTCCTCCAGGATGAGTGGAAGGGGGGGTTTGGCGGCTGCCACGTCAGGCCCTGTGGAAGAGGAGACAGAAGGGTGGTGAGGTAGGGAGACGTGGAAAGTGGGGTGAATGCGGTAACCTGGTGGGAGTTGGAGCTGATAGGTGACCGGGTTGATCTGCTTGATGATTTTGAATGGGCCAATGAACCTGGGAGTCAGCTTCCTGCAGGGCAGACGCAGCCTGATGTCCCTGGTTGACAGCCAGACCTCCTGTCCGGGCTGGTAGACTGGGGTGTCGGAACGGCGAAGGTCGGCCGTCAGTCTGCGTCTGCGCAGGGCTCGTTGCAGCTGGTGGTGTGCTGAGTCCCAGACCCGGGACCAGTAATCCACAGCTGGTACGTTGGAGGGTTCCCCATCCCAGGGGAACAGTGGGGGTTGGTATCCGAGTACGCACTGAAATGGAGTGAGTCCAGTAGTTGGTTGTCGTAAGGAGTTCTGTGCGTACTCGGCCCAACTCAAGTACTGGTTCCAAGAGTTCTGGTGGTCATGACAGATGGTACGGAGGAAGCGGCCGATCTCCTGGATTTTCCTTTCCGTCTGCCCATTCGACTGTGGGTGGTATCCGGATGTTAGGCTGACGGCCACACCTAGGAGAAAGTGGAAGGTCTTCCAGACACGGGAAATGAATTGTGGTCCTCTATCGGAAACAATATCTTCAGGAATTCCGAAGTACCGGAACACATGGTTGAATAACAGTTCGGCCGTTTCTATGGCAGTGGTTAGTCCTTTCAGAGGGATTAGTCGACATGACTTGGAGAAGCGGTCGATGATAACCAGAATGCAGGTGAATCCATCGGATGCTGGAAGGTCGGTGATGAAGTCTACCCCTAGGTGTGACCAAAGTCGATCAGGAACGGGCAGAGGAAGGAGCTTGCCGGCAGGTAGATGGCGTAAGCTCTTGGAAATGGCGCACTCCCTGCAGCCTTGCACGTACCTTCTGACATCTACTGCCATGTTTGGCCACCAGAAGCGCTGTTTTAGCAACGAGAGGGTTCCATTGACCCCCGGGTGACCAGTGCCAGGTGACGTGTGAGCTGAGTGGATGGTTGGAGTGCGTCGTGACTGGGTGATGAAAAGCAAGCCTGGTGGACAACCCGGCGGAGGATTTGTGGAGGCATTGGAGGAGGGAATGGTCTCCTCTGACCACGTGATGGGGCTTACTATGAGGGAACTTGGGATGATCGGCTCGGGTTCTTCAGTTCTTTCCTCAGGAGCATGGAGACGGGAGAGAGCATCAGCTTTCACATTTTTAGATCCAGGACGGAAGGAGATGGTGAAATGAAAGCGGGAGAAAAACATGGACCAGCGGGCTTGTCTGGGGTTAAGTCTCTTGGCAGCACGGAGATATTCTAGGTTCTTGTGATCCGTTAACACCAGGAAAGGATGTTTGGCTCCCTCCAACCAATGCCTCCATTCTTCCAAGGTTAGCTTCACAGCTAGAAGCTCCCTGTCACCGATGTTGTAGTTGACTTCCGCCGGGTTGAGCTTGCGGGAGAAGAAGGCACATGGATGGAGTTTGCTTGGGGTCCCCTGCTGCTGGGACAGCACCGCTCCCACTCCGGTGGTGGAGGCGTCCACCTCCACGATGATGGGCAGCTCTGGATCGGGGTGGACGAGGAGGGGAGCAGTGGTGAAGGCTTCCTTTAGCAGGTTAAACGCATTGGTGGCAGATGGTGACCAGGACAGAGACTTGGGCTGATGGCGTAGGAGGCTTGTGAGAGGATGAGTGATGGAGCTGTAACTCTTGATGAAGCGGCGGTAAAAGTTAGCAAATCCCAGGAATCTTTGAAGTTCCTTTATGGTGGTAGGTTCTGGCCAGTTGAAGATGGATTCCACCTTCCTCTCATCCATCCGGATGCCACTGTGGTCGATGATGTAGCCAAGAAAGTGTACAGATGGTTGATGGAATGAACATTTCTCAGCTTTTAGGAAGAGATGGAACTGCCGAAGACGGGTGAGGACCTCCGCAACGTGGTGGCGATGTTCAGCCAGGCTCCGGGATTATATGAGGATGTCATCGATGTACACCAGTACGAATCGGTTGAGGAACTCCCGGAGCACCTCATGGATAAAGTCCTGGAATACGGAGGGGGCGTTGACCAGGCCATACGGCATGACGAGGTACTCGTAGTGGCCGGTGGGTGTGATGAAGGCGGTCTTCCACTCGTCCCCCTCACGTATCCGGATGAGGTTATACGCGCTGCGGAGGTCCAGCTTCGTGAACACAGTGGCACCACGGAGATGTTCCAAGGCCGCCGGGACGAGAGGAAGGGGATAACGGAACTGTACAGTGATCTTGTTGAGGGAGCAGTAATCTATACAGGGCCTCAAGCCTCCGTCCTTCTTGGCCACGAAGAAAAAGCTGGATGCAGCAGGGGACGTTGATGAGCGGATATATCCTTGATCGAGGGCCTCCTTGATGTACTCCTCCATGGCCTTCTCCTCCGGGATGGACAGAGGGTAGATCTTACCTTTTGGCACTGGTTCACCCGGAAGCAGATTGATGGCACAGTCCCATGGCCAGTGTGGAGGCAGCTGAGAGGCTCTCTGGGGGCAGAAGACATCGCTGAAGGGGGCGTAGCACTCGGGGATGTCGATGGAGCGTTTCTCAACTGGACTTTCAATGGAGGTGGTGCAGACTGGAAGTTTGTTGGAAGGAGCTCGTGGAATGGGAAGTTTAGAAATGCAGTTGGAGAAACAAGCCTCGCCCCACTTCAGGATTTCGCCGGACTTCCAGGAGATGGTCGGGTTATGCTGCTCAACCAGGGTCGCCCTAACACCACGTCAGCGGTGGAGTCCTCCAGAACCAGCAGATGAATTCCTTCTGTGTGCAGAAGTCCGACTTGCAGTTGAAGGGGTCCTACCATCCGGCGGACATGCTTACGGCTGAGTGGTTTTCCAGTTATGGAGCTGATCTGGTAGATAGTCGGAGACGGAGCTGTCTTGAGGCGGAGTTGCCGGCAGAGGGCGCCGGAGATGAAGTTGCCGGCTGACCCTGAGTCGAGGAGCGCCACAACTGTAAGTGAAGTATCAGCGGCAGTAAGATTAACAACAGTGGTGAGTGGTTTCATTTTAGGAGTAGAAGGAAGAATGGCACTCACCATGGGACGAGGTGGTCGCGTGGGGCATGCGGAGATGACATGCAGTATAGACAGAGATTCAGGGTCAGCCGACGGTGTCGTTCAGTGGGGGTGAGACGAGAGTTTTCAACCTCCATTAGTTCGTTGGCTGGTTCTGGGGAGCTGACGGGTTCGGACCGGCAGAGGAGTGAGGTGGAGAATGACTGGCCCTGGTGTTCCTGGAGACACGGTTGCATTCGAGTGGCGCAGCGGATGGAGAGCTGGATGAACTTTTCTAGGCCGATGTTATCCTCGTATGCAGCGAGATGCAGCCGCACCCGAGGCTCCAACCCTTGGCGGTAGCTTGTAATCAAAGCTTTTTTTTTTTTTTTTTTTTTTTTTCATTTCTTTATTTGAAAGGGGACAATGTACATTAATAAACATTAAAACAATGTGAATGTACCCGAGTTAGCTCAAAAGTGCAAATTTTCATCGGTAGTCCCCCAGCCAGATTTAAACAAGGCAACCTTTAAAAATAATCACAAGTACAAAATAAGAAAATAAAAAATAAAAAAGTTTAAATACACACATAAAAACATTAGTGCCCACAAGTTTGGCTCTCTACAAGCCATTTTTTTGCATTCTTTTCATTCAAAAAGAATGGTTGCCGGCACTGTGTTCCATTGCTGAACTGCTCTTACGGAGAAAACGGCCTGACCAAAAGCTGTTTTTCTCCGGGGTATGATGCAGTCTTCCCTCACTGCCCCTCTAGTTACCCTAACCTCACTGGATCTAAAATGTATAAAATCACATAGTGGAGGAGGTGCTAAGCCATATCTAATTTTATAAATTAAACAAATGTTTTTAAATTTAATTAGATTATCCCAGGTAAGTAACTGATATTTCCTCAGAATACTACAGTGGTGGTAGTGGTATGGTTTTTTATCCAGTATTTTTAGTGCTTGTTTGTATAATCTTTCTAATGGTTTTATTGTTGTAGAGTGGGTATTAGACCAGCTTATTAAGCAATATGTTATGTGGGATAAAATCATGGAAAAGAAATATAATTTAGCAGCTTCTGTTGACATGAAATCTCTAATGAATCTGAAATTTGCTAAACTGAACTTAATCCTATTACTAACTTTTTTGATGTGAGTTTTGAAATTGAGATTTGAATCTATATATAATCCTAAATATTTATATTCTGTAACGACCTGTAACCTTTCTCCAGATATAAAAACTTCAGGTTCTATATTTATATTATTTTTAGAAAAAAACATGGTAACTGTTTTAGATATATTCAATTGCAGAAAGGATTGTTCAAGCCAGATTGAAATCGATGACATGGCCTCAGTTAGTTTAGAGGCAACTTCCTCTGCAGATTTTCCATAGGCCAAAATAACTGTGTCGTCTGCATACATCAAAGTGTCACAGTTCTTACACAAAGATGGTAACTCGTTAATGTATAAACTAAAAAGAATTGGACCTAAAATTGAACCCTGTGGAACACCAGTTGATAATAGTAAGGGGGTAGAAGTATATTGGTCAATTCTTACACTTTGTGAACGAGATAAAAGATATGAGTTAATAAGACTAATATATTTTGAAGAAAAATTAAATGCATGAAGTTTGTGCAGTAAAACTGAATGGTTGACTGTATCAAATGCTTTACAAAGATCTAAAAATATTCCTCCCACTATCCCTCCTTTGTCTATATTTGATTTAACCTTTTCCAGAAAATAACATGTTGCTGTCTCTGTAGAATGGTAAGCCCTAAATCCAAACTGCATTGAGTGCAAAGGAAAAGAACTGCAATTAAGATGATTGATGATTTGTTTAGCAACCAATTTTTCAAAAACTTTAGATACTGTTGGCAAAATGCTAATCGGTCGGTAATTAGATGTAAGAAGGGAGTTGCCACCTTTAAATATAGGAATGACACTAGCAATTTTCCATGCCTCAGGAAATTTCCCTTGATCTAGTGACACATTGATGATATGTGTTAATGGACCCTTAATTGACTGACCTATTTGTTTTAGCATAAGTGTATCCATCCCATACACATCTTTTGCTCTTGAAGACTTAAGCTCTATAATTGCCTTTTCCACATCGGATATAGATACAGATTTTGGATATAGTGGGGGCTCAATTAACAAATCTGAAGTAATGACAGTTAGGTTGTTATATTTCACAGGGAAACTTTTAGCTATGGTATCCACAGAATCAACAAAATACTAATTTAGTGTCTGTACCACAGCAGATGGATCCTGCAAAAGCATGCCATTATTCTTTAGCTGTATTGAATTATTACTAAAAGAAGTTTTACCTGTTAATTTATTAATCTGATCCCAAATCGCTTTTGAGTTTCCATGACAATTTTTAATAATTGTGATAAAAAAGTCTGCCTTTGCTTTTCGTAGTTGTCTTATCACTCTATTTCGTAATGAAACAAATTTTTGTCTCTCACACGATAGTTTTGATTTTATGGCTTTTTTAAGAGCATTGTCTCTGTCTTTCATTAACTGTTTAATATCATCACTGAGCCAGGGAAGTGTACACTTTCTGTTTTTATGTTTAACTGTCACTGCAAATTCCTTAATTTTTGTTTGTAAGCATTCAGTAAATTTCTGACTAATTATTAATTAGTGAAATTGATCCTGTTTGCTCCTTGGAATGCAAATGAACTCCTTTTTTCCGGAACAAGCTGCAAATCGCTTACTGGTTAATTTTCTTGTTATAAGCACCATGTTATGATCTGAAAGACCAGTTAACATATTGTACGATTTTGTAATCCGTTCCGGGTGATTGTTGAAGATTAAGTCAATTAAGGTGCTAGAATTGTTTGTAATCCGTGTTGGTCCTTTAACCATCTGGACAAGATTAAATCCATCCATAATTTGCTGCAGTTTTTTCCTTGTACTGTTATCGTCCCAGTGTAGATTAAAATCGCCCATCACTATAACCTCCTTTTTAAAATCACACTGCTTTAACATTTCCTTGAACTTGTCATAAAAATCTATGTTAGCAGATGGTGGTCGATATAAAACTATTAATGTGAGAGACATCTGAGGTGCAAGAGATAAATTTAACCCAACACATTCTAAATCAATTGGGGATTTCCACTAAATTTCACTGCACTGTATACTGTCTCTCACATAGATCATTACCCCTCCCCCTTTAGCATCAACTCTGTCTCTCCTGTAGGAGACGTACCCCGGAACTAAAAGCGCAGCAGTAGGGGAATTTTTATGCAGCCAAGTTTCAGATAGGCAGAAATAATCCAGATTTGATTCAGTCATCATGTGGATAATTTGATCACTTTTTGATCTTAAGCTTCGAATATTTAAATGTCCGCCAAACAGACCTTTTGGTTTGACTTTTTGATCCCAGATTAAGCGTGCATTGTTTACAACCTTCCACTTCCGGTTCATGCATATTGCTTTATTTACTGTAAAGCGTTTGTGGATGTTAGCGGTGCTCACCCCGCCGACTCCGTGAGGACCGCCCTCGCTTGGGCCTCCCACCTCCGCGGTAGCCTCTCCTGTCGCCGCAGGACGTCCACCCGGCGAACCACGGCAAAGCCCCGGACCATCCAGACCCAAGTGCCGCATAGAAGCATCACCAAGCTCAGGGCTGACAATGGCAGCTGCAGGTGCACTCTCCGCGGACGCGAATCGCTGCCCCTCCGGTGAACCACGCCGCAGATCCAGCACACCATCCGCGCAAGAGCCAACCCCACCAGACCATCTCAGCTCGGCGCAAGGATTCACCCGAGCCAACGCCGGATCCCTGTAGACACCGCCCGGGAGCACCGCCGCCAAAGACGCACCGGAGCTACAAGTAGGCGCATTAGGAAGGTTTGCTCTGTTTGTTCGGCCAGTTGGACCAGGGCACTGATGGATGTCACCCAACAAAAGTAGGCAAATGCATATTATCATGGCATTATTTGTTGATTTCTTACAAAGAGTTTCTTTACGTTTTCTTCTTTGATAGTAACGATTTGAAATTGCAAGTGTAACAGCCAAGTTGTACTCTCCGTACCCAAAGACGCCATTGATCTTGTTTGTTTGCTCATGCCAATACGCCTCCTTATCATACCAGTTGTTTAAGATGGTATTACAAATTGTGTCCTTAGTATGAAAGATTTCAATCGGCAGTGTGAACTTTACAAAAAGTGTGTAAAGTAGTAGAGCAACCAGCACGCCTGAGCAGCCTACCGCCATCTGGCCTCCTTGTTCATTCCATCCACTTATGGCAGCCAGCGTTCTGAATTGCAAAGCATAATCATAGATAGACATGGAACCTTGTTTTAAATTGTACAATTTCTCACCAGCAGACGAGTCAGTGATGGGTTTCCCGAAAACCTCCCGGAAATGGGAAGTGAAGGATGAGTATGACTGCATGATTGCGCCATGTTGAGACCAGATGGAATCAGCCCATTTTAGTGCTTTGCCGCGGAGTTGAGAGATGAGGAACGCTATTTTGGCTGTATCGTTAGGGTACAGGTGCGGCTGCATCTCCAGGACCAGTTCACACTGCAGCAGGAATCCGCTGCAGTCCTCCGCCGATCCTGCATAGGGCGCTGGTGTGGCCATGGGACTGGCGTAAACAGGTGGAGAAGAAGATGGGACTGTGTTGTGTCTGCAGGTGCCGGTGAGGGAGAGGTGATTGTGGATGGCGTTGGTGGATTGATGGTGAGAGTGCGGCGTAGCGCATCCACAAGTACCTGAAATGGATCCTGTTGGCTCATGCTGGTTTCGCGGTATTGGTCCGGTCTTCTGTTATGATACAGAGGGGTCGGACACAGATGTAAACAGGTAAGCAGTCTTTTTTTGAAACCAGTGAGCAGATAAAGCAAGCAGGATAGGGCAGATGAGCAATGGAATAGGTTGGTGATAGTTATGGTCCTTTTTGTGGTTGCAGATGAGAGAGTCTGGAAACTGGATGGAGCTGGAGAACGTTGGAGACGAGGGAGCACTCACACACAGACGAGGAACACACTGGGAGATCGGGATTCACAGGAGACAGGTAAGTAGCAAGCAAGGAGTCCTTGAGGTAAGTATACATGAGAGTATAGCTTAACGAGACCGGGTGTCTGGGTGTGAGTGCTCTTTATGGTGGTGTTGATGAGAGTGGTAATGAGGTGCAGGTGGCGGTGATCAGTACTCCGGTGATTGAGTGCGTTGTGATTGGTGCATGGTGGAGCCTGAGGTGTCTGTGACAGCTGCCACTTCTATTGTTGATCCTGTACCAACCGGCTGTTTCAGTCTTGTTTTGCTACTTTATGTCCTGCTGTATTAAGCATCATGAATGATTCTCTGTGTACTGGTGTAGTGCCAGCAGCATTTAAAATTGCTGCTGTGACCCCCGTACCCAAAAAAAAAAAAAAACATTAATTTTGATAATCTTAATAATTTCCGTCCCATATCCAATCTTCCGTTTCTCGCCAAAATTTTTGAGCAAATTGTTGCTAATCAATTGAATTCTCATCGTACTGCAAACAATCTTTTTGAGCCCCTTCAATCGGGATTCCGTAAACTCTACAGAACTGAAACAGCTTTAGTTAAGGTCACTAATAATTTGTAATAGATTCTGATTCTGGCTGTCTTTCTATCTTGATTCTTCTTGATCTCAGTGCCGCATTCAACACTGTTGATCATTCAATTTTACTTACTTGGTTAGAGTCTGTCTTTGGTGTTTCTGTGACTGCACTAAGCTGGTTTGATTTTTATCTCTCAGATCGAAAGCAGTTCATTGCTATGGGTGGTTGCAGGTCGGATATTAGTGTTGTGAAATCTGGTGTTCCTCAAGGATCAATTTTGGGCCCTTTACTTTTTAGCATTTACATTTATCCATTGGGTCAACTTTTAAGATCACTTGGTCTCAACTTTCACTTTTGTGCAGATGACACTCCGGTTTATGTACATTCAAAACCTGATGTTAATGTGACTGTGTCTTTTCTTAATGTATTTCTGAGATAAAAAATGAATGTCTGGAAATTTCTTGTGTCTGAACAGTGACAAGACGGAGGTAATGCTCATTGGTTCACCGTACCAGATACGTAAGGCTGGGTCTTTAATTTTATGTGAATGGCTCTACACTGGAATTTTAAACAAAATAAAAAAATTTAGGGGTGATATTTGATGCACATTTAACATTTGTTCCCCATGTTTTTGTTTATTTGTGTTACATTCAAAAAATATGTCAATATGATTACCTACAAAATCAAGAAACTCAGGTTTATGTAACCATTTTGTGTTCAGATGCCATCTAGGTGGGTTTTTAATTATGGTTTTAAGAGTATAATTCAGCGATAATGATGTAACAATATTTATTTATTTATTTGCTCAAAAGGGGAAATATTAATAATTAGTCTGGTTATCTGGTTATGATTAATTATAAATATTTGAATCAGTTAATCAAATTAACTTAATGTAGCTGAATTAATATTACAATCAATTAAAGGTACAGTTCGTAGAATCTGCCACTTGAGGGCGCACTACCAAAACAATAACAATCGCGTGGTTTGATGACGCTAAGAAGGTGCGTGGAATGATGGGATTTGTTGTCTTCTACCCAACCGCTGACGGCCATCAATCAGACGGAAAGATAAATCATGGATTTAGCGGTTGAGTTAAAGTTTTATAAATGTTGTGTTTGATGTCATAGTTTTATTATATTGAATTAGACCCGAGTAATGGAAGGTTTACATCGAAATTTTTAGTCATAGATGTTAGAATGTTTGTCCAATTCGATGGTGTGGTACAGCACAGTTTCAAGTGTTCAAATCAATAATAATAAATGTTATTTTGAACTTACCAATATCATTTGCAATAATAATTGATTCATATTTCTGTATAACACTAACTGTATTTATATACATTGTTTAACTTGTCAGGTGAAATAAGACAGTGTAAAAAAATCAGTAAATAACAAAATGCATTAACACTGCACCTGCATAAACTTTAGTCTTCAAGAAAACACATTTTTAATATATAAAATAAAGCATGATGAATTGCAACTTCATTATGACCTAAGAATATGCACTTCACATAGTTATGTAAACTATTAAAAACATTTGATATATTTTAAATTGTATATAAACGATTACCACTTGTTCAACAAATATATACACTCGTGTACATTCAAACACAATAAGTGGGCATACATAGCAAACGCGAGTTCAACGATTTGCGTGAGTAGATTACATACAAATTCAATGCAAAGACGCGATCAGACTATGGATCAGACGCGTCCTCGCGCGGATCTAGAGACGCGATGCCCCGCGTTTGGCGTGTATGCCTCTTGTCCCAAACTCTTCTTGGGTCGTTTGGTTGGCCCGTACGCTTACGTTTACGGGAGCTGTCCTTGTCGACAGAACCAGCGGCAAATGGTAAACAGTAATTATGTTCCATAAATAAGTAACACAATCCACCATAAAACGTGCAAGAAGTAAATAAGGAACTGCTTGAAGCAAGCTAGTGGTTTGCTGGACGCTAGACACTACTTCCGCATTTGTCCACCACGACACTGTTGTCATGTGGTTTCTACGTCAGTAAAGGCGGTAACAAAGGGTAACTGACGTCATTGACAGGCGACTGCACTGCCCCGTGTCACTGTTTAGAATGGGAATTTTCTCATGATTTAGAAGTAGTTGAAAACATTAGAGATATTGTTAGTAATCAGCTGGACAAAATATATAACACTAGCCTAGTGGTTTTTGGATATTTTACTGCAAAAATATTACATATTGTACCTTTAATGTTTGGCCAGCGAACACTCAGTATTAATTGTCTATCAACTCTTATAGAAAGGATATTTTCCGTGGCCACAGAATATCGCTTTCTTAGCACGTAGCTGTGATCGAATCGTTATCAGGGACATTGGTTTTATAAGCAGACCAGAATCAACTCGCAAAAGAGTGTGCACACAAGTTTTATTTAACTAAACTAACAAACACAAACATACCATTCACGCAATGAGAGAGTGGAAAATGAATTTGAATCGTATCATAACAGGGGAATGAAACAATGGAAAGAGTAAATTAACAATTGCTGGACAAACCATCAGTTTCAATACTATAAAGCACCTTTGTTTAAAGGGGTTCATAATCTTAATACTATATTGCCATTTAGTGTTCAAACGATACTTGCAAATGCCTTAGCTGTCCGGATCTGGGGATCGGGGGATTTCATTTGTTTGAAAGTGAGTTCATTTGCCTGGGTTTGTAGGTTTGTGTCCATTTAAACTCTGATAAATATAACAAACAAACAATGCATTTGATATTTCGATGTTCACCAACATGTGAGTCATTAAACAAGGAGTCATTTGATAGTAAACATCACCTTGATGAAATACATTATCTCATAGTTCCAATTTTCAGGTATGCCTAACACTATACAACATACGAAAGAACAACATACAAACAGCAATAATAGACACAATGTACTGGGGAAATGCGTGTTCATTCATTTAGATGAGGTTGTCAATGAATTAATGGCAAAGAATCCAGTTTATAGACAATGTCTGGTTCTAGTGGTCTGTCTCCTAAGGGTCTTTGAAATATGTGTAAAGAGCACATGGTGCAGATGGGGTGATAGCGCTCAGTGGGGGAGCCAGACCTTACAGGGCCTGCATGGGTGATTGCTTTTTACAATTGTGTTTGATCGCTCCAGACGCTACAATGATCAGATAAAATAATACTACTATATTTACAATCAGATATACAGTCAATCATGTTTTTTGAAATAAGAAAATAGTCTATTCTGGAATAAGTATGAAAGGATGCGGAATAGCAAGAAAATTTTTTTGTTGGATTTTGAAAGCTCCAGACATCACTTAAATTAAGGTCCTTGATGTATTGATTTATTATGTTCCTGCTTTGAGAATGCGAGGTATCAATTCTTGTGGACTGGTCCAAGTTAGGCTCTAAGGTACAATTAAAGTCACCAGCGACTATTAAGTTGCCTTGAAGAGAGGACAGAATTAAGAAAAGATTATGAAAAAATGTTGGTTCATCTGTATTGGGATCATAAATACTTACAAGATTGCAAATTCATTGAGCATCCTACCACTGATAATAACATATCTACCCATTGGATCGCAAATAGTTTTCAGTATATGAAATGGTACTGATTTATGTACCAGCACAGCTACCCCTCTTGAGTGTGAGCCATATGAAGCTGCTATAACCTGACCTGGCCATCTTCTGCACAGTTTAACGACTTCATCAGACAGTAGATGTGTTTTCTGCAGGAATAATATTTTGGAGTGTAGATACATAACTCTGTTCATCACTTGTTTCAATTTGATTAAATTACAGAGTCCCCGAACATTCCAAGATGTCAATATAAGACTAGAAGAATTAGACATTTGTTACAAAATTGAATATTCAACATATTTTTAGTCTAAACATCAAAACGACCTGTTCCAACATACACCATATAACAGCTTTGGAGCATACAAAAATGTACCAGTAAATTGAAATGTATATAAAAAAAGAACAAAAAAAACAGTCAAATGAATTTAGGAAACTAACAAAATAACCCCAGCGCATGCGCTAGAACAAAGAAGCACACGGCGAACATCCCTTCTTCTACGACCAGAACAGTTACATACCCCAACGGTCATATAAAAGGAACGCTACGTGGTTGCTGAATTAAGAGAAGAAATAGCAATTGTATCCAAAAACTTAACGTGAAAATTCAAAATAAATGCTCTCATATACCTTAAATGTTATGACCGTTTAACCAAAACACATAGGTTTTTGACTACTCAATTTTAACTGTCTGTAACTTAATCAGAACAAGCCCTTTATGGACTATAAAATCCAAAATGAGCCACCTTACTGTATTACGGTGTTGTTAGACTAAGGGCAGTCTTGCAAAAAAGAAAAAAATTGAACGAAAATAAAGTTCAGTCCAAAGTTTGTTTTTAAATATTAAAGAGCCTTCAAACTTTAATGCAAAGCATCCAAAAAAAAAAAAAAACCCAGCTAGGCTACTCTGTAGTAGAATGCTCGGCGTCACTGACATCTTTTTGCAGGTCCACGATGAATTTGTTTGCTTCTTCAGGAGAACTGAAAAAAATTACGATGGTCTCCGTGGATAACCAGAAGCTTGGCGGGGAAAATCATCCCGTACTTAATCTTCCTCCTTTGGAGCTCTTGCTTCACCTCCTCAAATCGCCTTCGTTGTTTCAGCACCTCGCACAATAGATCAGGGAAAAACATAATGTGTTGGTTCTGGAACATCACTGTACCCTTTTCCCAAGCCGCTCTCAGAACTCTGACTTTGTCAGCATTGTTGAAAAATGTAAGTATCATCGTTTTTGGCCTTGACGATGTGCTTCCAACTTGTTTACCGCTGTTGGATAACCTGTGTGCACGTTCAGTGATCAATGGGGCCGGGAAAGTGTGCGCGCCAAGGACCTGAGGGAGCCAATTTTCCAAAAACTAAACAGGATTATTTCCCTCAGCTCTGTTCGGAAGTCCCAGAATCCGAACATTAGAGAACCGGCTTCTGCACTTGGCCATGTCCAGAGCAAAGGCAAACTTTTTCAAGTTTGTCAACCCTTCCTTGAAGGCCGTTAATGTTGTCTTTGGCTTGGCTGATTCGGCTCTCATCTTCGGTAAGTCTCTCAATAAAGGTTGAGAAATCCTCTCTAACTTGTGTCACCATTTTTGTATTGCAACAAAAACTCACTCTTCAGACTGTTATCTGGTTGAGTTTCTGCCTCAGAGTTAGCATTGGCGCCAAACTGTGCGACATCTTCAGAAGTGGAACCTTCGTCAACAGCAGTATCCATATTATCATTTTTATCCCTTTTTCTTTGCGGTCACGAAGACATGTTGAATGCTTTGCAGAGCGAAGAACAGAAAAGAAAGTGTAGCTTTGGGTTATGGGGTCTAAATAAAATATTTAAAAAATGGATAATCAGAGAGCGTTGAGAAGCGTGACTGCTCAGCAACCTGACATAACCGGAAGTCCGCAACAACCAATTTTTAAATACGTTTAAATTATACTTTTTTTTTTTTTTAAATCACTAAATTAGGCTATTTATTTAGTTTGTGTCACAATTCCATCAGTATAGCTGCTCAACTCATCTATCAGTCACTACTGGAGGTGCCACAACATATGGCAACATGTTCTGTAACATTGTCAGTGGCACATGATGCAATTCATCAGCACATGCCACTATTCATTGGCACGACACAAGTTTTAGTGGCACATGCCACTTGTTTATAGTGCCACTGTGCACACGCCATGCTTGGAAATTTAAAGGGGCTTTGGCAAAAAATGCTACCAAAATTAATAAAAATGCCCCCAAAATTCAAGATATGGGGCAAAAAATGTCCCTGTATGAGTTCTTGTTTTAATATTTTGGTAATACCACATGAGCAAGCGAAGAGTGCTGTTTTCCCAAATAACGAATTCATATATTCTTTGTTTCAAAAAAATTTTTTTTTCCGTCTTCTTGGTTAAAGGATTAGTTCACTTTCAAATTAAAATTTACTGATAATTTACTCACCCCCATGTCATCCAAGATGTCCATGTCCTTCTTTCTTAATTTCGGAAAGAAATTAAGGTTTTTGATGAAAACATTCCAGGATTTTTCTCCATATAGTGGACTTCACTGGACCCCAAACGGTTTAAGGTCGAAATTACAGTTTCAGTGCAGCTTCAAAGCATTCTACACGATCCCAGACCATCACTCATTTTCAAAAAAATAAATAAATAATATACGTTTTAACCATAAATGCTCATCTTGAACTAGCTCTCTTCTTCTTCTTCTCTATTAGAATTCCGGTAGTGTATACACTGCTAAGTGTATTACTGCCCTCCACAGGTCAAAGTTTGAACTAATTGTTATATACTTGCACTAGCATATTGTGTATGACAATTTAGTTCAAACTTTGACCTGTGGAGGGCAGTAATACACTTAGCAGCGTCTACACTGCCAGAATTCAAATAGAGAAGAAGAAGAGAGCTAGTTCAAGATGAGCATTTATGTTTAAAGCATATAACATTTTTATTTTTAGAAAATGAGCAATCGTTTCTCTAGATAAGACCCTTATTTCTCATCTGGGATCACGTATAATGCTTTGAAGTTGCACTGAAACTGTAATTTTGACCTTCAACCGTTTGGGGTCCATTGAAGTCCACTATATGGAGAAAAATCCTGGAATGTTTTCATAAAAAAACCTTAATTTCTTTTCGACTGAAGAAAGAAAGACTTGAACATTTTGGATGACATGGGGGTAAGTAAATTATCAGGAAATTTTTATTTGAAAGTGAATTAATCCTTTAACATGGCTTCTAATGCTGCTTTGGTTGTCTGTATAGCCTCCCTAAGATCATCCGAAGGTGAGAAATTATATCTGATCTGCAGATTGTGAAGCTCCAGCTCCAATTTTAATTTCTTCTGTTTTCTCACTCTGTCCTTCTTGAGCCCCGCTGTATACGATATAATTTAGCCCTGAAAATATACCATGGCTGTGTCCCATACCAAGTTGGGCGACACCACCGGTGTCTTATTTTCTGAAAAGAAAAGACCTATCTGTTCCATTAGAAATTTCTCAAATTCGGGATCAAAATTCAGAAACACATTGTATCTCCATTAGGCAGGGCAAGATTAGAATAAAGTAACCCAGTGAAGACAGGTGAGTGGTCCGAAATTATAATATCCCCAGTTTTACAGAAGTTTGTCACTCAGAGTTATAGGGGTTAGAATAAGATCGATCCTACTAATCGTTCTATGAATGGGTGAATAGAACGTGTACTCGCTGTCCAAGGGGTGAAGCACGCACCACGTATCCACTAAATTCAGTTAATCACAGGAGCCTAATAAAGCTTCAGCACTTTTTGAAGTCTGAGTTTGACTCTGTGTTGACGAGGATCTATCCAGTGTTGGAGAGACAATACAATTAAAGTCCCCTGCTATTACAGATTTATCACAGATCCAATCAGCAAATTTAGAAAAGACTTGAGCGCTAGTCAATAGATTGTACCACTGGGAAGTATGTTTAAAAGGGATATTAGTATGTTTAGCAGGGATATTGTCATAGAGAGTGCCTCTTAACATTACGTATCTGCCTGCCTTTGTAGTCACTTCTGAGAGAGGCAGGTGTTTACTCACTAAGATAGCGACCCCTCTACTAAAAGCCCTACCAAGTCCCGCGTTACCTTAGAATGTTCCGCCTGCGAGAGGTGAGTTTCTTGTAAGAAGGCAATCTGTACATGTTCTTTTTTCAGAAAACTATGAATTTTCCTCCTCTTAACAGGATTGTGTATCCTCTTCACTTTCCAACTACAGACTTTTAACACGGGTTTATCACATGCCATGGTGCATTATATACATTATAAAGAGATACAGCATACCTAGTAACGGACATGGTATCCATAAAGGACCAGCAGAGCAGAGTAAATCACTTGATTGAGATGCTGTCACTTTAAGAGCGAATGCACGCACGGATCATGCATTTTCTTTCTCAACTGAAAATTGCCTGTCGAGTATTATAAGTTGTATTTTTAAACAGACCGAATATTTTGGAAGTGAAATCTGAAAGGTGAATATGGATCATTGAATTTTTAATAATGAAAATGTGTGTGAAATGTTTTGAAGTATCCCTGCTAAACATACTAATGAAATCTGAAAGGTGAATATGGATCATTGAATTTTTAATAATGAAAATGTGTGTGAAATGTTTTGAAGTGAAATATTCATTGCTTAAATATACGACCATGCTGAATTTCAGCCTATTAAAATGCAAGCCCTGAAAATACAATGCATTAAAATGCAAGCATGGTTAATGCATCGCATATATATATATATATATATTTATTTTTTATTTTTTATTTTTTTACAATTAGTGCAATTCAGCAAGCTTTTTTATTTCCAAAACATTTGTCATTAAATTTCTTCCATAATGGAACATCAATATTTACAGCAGATTCTCACGATTAAAATTAGTCCATCAACATAATCCATTGCGTCGCACAAGATATTGTGCACATATAGCTAAGTAAAATCAAATCTATCTTTCACATGACGTTTTTGCTTATAACGTTATGAAACGAGCATAAATCATAGAAAATGGCACATCATTGTAATCCATTGCTTTGATCACGAAATATTCCTCATGGAGGAACAATTTTAAAAATGCCTATTAGGGGGTGTCAAGGGCTAAACAAAAAGGCTACCTTGGTTACAAATACTGTACCTTTTGATTACTTTATGCTATCACCACAAAATTTTAACCAAATCCTGTTCACATGTAGAGGAACTTCACCAAAAAAGAATTTTTCCACATACCTTATTTACTTCCTGAGTTATTGCATGTCAAATAGCAAAGATATGTAAAATTATAAACAAAAAAATTTGAATTATTTTGTCAGTTTCTCGGAATGACAATGTCCAAATGTAATATTTTTTTCCCCTAAAAATTTAAAAAGTTTACTATCAAACCTTCTATCTATCTTTTGACTCTCCTTGCTATAGTTTTGGAGTTATGAGTCTTTACTTTTGTGTATGTCACTCAGAAAAAAGTCATATAGAATCTTAATTAGTTGCTGATGCAGTAATTATTAAAAAATGGTTTAGTTTTTCATGAGTCATACAGTAATACATTAGCCGGCAGACATATCACCCTGTAGACCAAGACTGGTTGCCCACTGAAGCTAAGCAGGGCTGAGCCTGGTTAGCACCTGGATTGGAGACCTCCTGGGAAAACTAGGTTGCTGCTGGAAGAGGTGTTAGTGAGGCCAGCAGGGGGGTGCTCACCCTGTGGCCTGTGTGGGTCCTAACGCCCCAGTATAGTGATGGGGAACCTATACTGTCAAAAAGCACCGTCCTTCAGATGAGATGGTAAACAGAGGTCCTGACTCTCTGTGGTCATTAAAAATCCCAGGTTCCCTTTCAAGGATGGTCCCTCGACATGGCGTCAGAAGCAGACGCTTTGGGGACTCCTTTCCTTCCTGAACCCACCTGAAATCCTATTGCACAACGGAAGTTGCAAGTCTCACTGGCCAATACCAGCCAAGACGGCGAAAAGGGGGCGGTCCCCACCGCTATATAATGCACCATCCTGGCAGCATAAGCTCAGAATCATCCTCTTTCACGAACTACTACAACTACTACTAAAGACAGTGGTGGAGAAGACGCAAGAAGACGGATTGCCTTCTTGGCCTTCCAGCATGTCCAACGATTGCACACTGTGTTTGGGACCCATCGAGGCTCCGGACACCCACGAGTTCTGTATCCTGTGCCTGGGACTCGCCCATGCAGAAAGAGGAGCACTCGCCGGGTCGGGCTGCCCACACTGCAAGGAGCTCCCAGTGCGGGTGCTAAGGGCTCAGAGGAGTGCCCCTGGCACTGTGGAGATCATTTGGTTTGGCGCGGCGGGGGATGACGATCTCGACGAGGCCATATCCCTAATGGCGTCCGAAAAGGAATGGGCAGACCACTTCCCAGAGGAGCTCTCTGAAGCGGAGGGACAAGCCGTGTTTCAAGATGAGCTCGTCAGGATTATTACCATGGCCATCAGCGACCTCGGTCTGGAATGGGATTCCCCCGACGAACCAAGTAAGGGCAAGCTGGACTCGTGGTTTCTCGACGGTGCGGAAGCCCGGGGATATACGCGCATTCCGGCAGTCGAAGAATCCATCGCAGCGCACCTCTGCCCCTCGTCAGCTTTACTGAAAGCGGGCGCTACGCTGCCTTCAAGGCCCTGCCGCCTGACTGCTCACATCACGGATAAAGCGTGCGCCTGAAAACCTTCCGCTTCATCAGCTCCGGACCCAGAGCCTTCTGCCCACACCAAAACTCCCTGGCAGAAGGCGCCGAAGTCGCTTCACAACTTTAAGAAAGGCGGCCGTCCTGGGGTGCTACTTTGTCAGCGCAGAAGCCTCGTTCCTGACGGGAGGGTACAGAGGAGGAGAGAGAGCGTCCGAAATGTTCTCACAAAGTCCCCTTGGCAGTTGCAGGCGACTACGAGAATGTTTCTGTTGTTGTTTCTATTCAAAATGCAATAAAGTCTGTTACAACGGCAACGGCAGCTTCTCACACTCAATGCTCAGATGGGAAGCTGCTGATAGAGTCAGGCTCGCAGCTCCCCCGTGTAATCAGCAATGCTCATGCCCTGGTGTTGAATGCGGGACCTCAGCCGCAGCGGAGCATGCACGACACTTCTCACATACACGCATCCGCGTCACTCACACATTTTGCGGAGGGCTCGTGCTTCCCGTTAATCGGCAGTGGTGCAGAACGTAATAGAAAATGGCTACACTCTCCAGTTTCGAAGCAGACCGCCCCGGCTCAATGGCGTGGTTATGTCGACAGTGCTGGCTCGCAACGAGTCAGTGCTGAGGCAAGAAGTTCTCAATCTCCTCGCAAAGCGTGTGATAGAAGTGGTCCCACCGAGCGTGAGAGAGAGCGGTTTCTACAGCCGCTAATTTGTTGTTCCAAAGAAAGGTGGTGGCCTCCGTCCGATACTAGACCTGAGACCCATCAACCGAATGTTATACAAACGTTCTTTCAAAATGACAACACTGAAACAGATCCTTGCGCAGATTCGGCCTGAAGGTTGGTTCATTTCAGTAGACCTGAAGGACGTGTATTTTTTAATATTCAGATCGCTCCTTGTCACAGGCGCTTTCTGAAATTTGTGTTCGAGGGCATAGCATATCAATTCACTGTAATGCCGTTCGGTTTGGCCCTTGTTCCTTGCACGTTTTCAAAATGTGTGGATGCAGAGCTTTCCCCTCTGAGAGCGAGCGGGATGCACATACTCAATTATTTAGACGATTGGCTAGTTTTAACCCATTCAGAGGATGTGCTCAACAGCCACAAACGCGCTCTATTGCTTCATTTGGAGAGCTTGGGTCCGTGTGTGAATACACAAAAGAGCGTAGAAAACGGGCCGTGCCTGCGTTGTGGTCACTCGCAGGTGCTTGAGCGCACTGGTGCCGTGGCGGAATCCCGACATGTACCAGCGCGGCGCCCAGCTGGGCATGGTCACGCGGCGGAAAGTGGTCACGACGGACACGTCGACGACGGGCTTGGGAGCTCATTGCGATGGCGTTCCGGCATCGGGCTACTGGACGGAGTCGGAGAAAATGTGGCACATAAATTGCCTCGAATTGAGAGCGGTCTTTCTGGCTCTTCAAAGCTTCCTCACGCAAGTCCGGGGACATCATGTGTTGATTCGCACGGACAACATTTCGGTGGTGCCGTACATAAACCCCCAGGGCGGAGTGCACTCGAGAGCCCTTTACGAGCAGGCAGCACAACTTTTACTGTGGGCCGAATGCCATCTGCCATCGGCTCGGACATGCTATCGAGGGACGGGATCCCTTAAGGAGAATGGAGATTGAACCCCGGGACAGTGAGACTGATCTGGGAACGGTTCGGGAAGGCGGAGGTGGACCTATTTGCGACAGAGGAGAACACGCATTGCCCTCTGTTCTTTTCTCTGTCACGCTCTCCCCTGGGCGGGGACACGCTCATGATGCCATGGCCGAATGCCTGCCTATATGCATTTCCCCTGCTGAAGATTTTGTCACAGGTGCTGCACAAAATCAGGGAGGAGAGAGCGTCAGTGCTACTAATCGCCCCGTACTGGCCGAACAGGCCATGGTTTCCCGATCTGCTAGAACTACTAACAGCTCCCCCGTGGATGATTCCACTGAAACAAGACCTCCTGTCTCAGGTGGATGGTTCGATTTGGCACCCCAACCCCGAATGGTGGAAACTTCATGTGTGGATGGTGCGCGGGAACCGGTAAAACCGAGTTTTCTGTCTCGCCGTGTTATGGACACGATTACAGAGGTGCGAGCCCCTTCTACAAGATGCTTCTAAATGGGCAGTATTTGTGAAATGGTATGAATCGAATGGTCGCGAGCCAGAGAACTGTCCTGTGTCAGACATTCTGGATTTTTTGCAACAGCGGATGGACGGTGGCAGTATGCCTTCCATTCTTAAAGTTTATGTAGCAGCTATTTCAGCCTTTCATGCTGTTATTGATGGATGCTCAGTGGGCAGACACGATCTAGTGATCCCACTGTGCCATCATGGAATTTAGCTCATGTACTCTGGGCTTTGGCGCTTCCGCCCTTTGAGCCGCTCATATCAGTCGGCTTAAGGGAGCTCTCACTTAAAACCATGCTGCTGCTTGCCCTCGCTTAAGACAAACGCGTGTGGGATTTGCAAGTGCTCTGTGTGGATGCTGACTGCATGCAGTTTGGACCAGGTGATTGTAACATCACGCTCAAACCAAGGCTGGGCTACGTGCTATCAACGCCGTTCAGAGCACAAGTGATAACGCTTTCGGCCTTCTCCCCAGAGTCAGCGGATAACGCCCCTCATCATGTACTATGACCAGTGCGGGCTTTGTGAGTTTACATTGACCGCACGGCCCAGTTCAGGCAATCTGAGCAGTTGTTTGTGTATTTAGGGCGCAGTGCCAAAGGACAACCTGTCTCTAAACAGCGGCTATCACATTGGGTGGTTGATGTGATCTCTTTGGCCTATTCTAGCAGAGGAATGGAATACCCTATCGGTGTCAGAGCACATTCAATGAGGGCAGTTGCATCCTCGTGGGCATGGACATCAAAGACATTTGTATGGCGGCTGGATGGATATCACAGAATACTTTCGGCAGTTCTACAATTTGGACGTGTGTTCCCTAGCCGCACAAGTCCTGGCGCTGAGTACGACTCATATTCTACCTGCAGTTCCTAGCCACTAGTCAAGGCTGGTGGTTTCGACTAGGTTGTATAAGTGGAATTTGGGGGCGGAGCCAGCGTCGCACCCAGACTGTGGTGCTCCCCTTCATACCAGCAGAGTGAGCCTTGTAATATACAATGTTTTCGCGCCCGTAATGTCACTGTTGCGACCTAAAATTGATGGGGCATAAAGCCGGTGATTCGTCTATGTCCTCGTTATAAGCACGGGCTCACTGATGAATTTTCTCATGTTATACCGATGCCTGCAACCCGCTCGTTAAGTGTGTGTTCCTCATTAATGTGCCCAGCCTGACCGCTCACATGCTTCATTACCCTGTTATGTTATATACTTGTATACATACAATTGTAGATGAGCAACTACGTAATAGCACATATCGTAAGTTGTATATTGGTTGGGGATTATTCTTAAACTGTTCATATATAGCTCCGCCGTGGCTGAACTTCCCTTTCTTCACTGTTCCCATGGCGTTGTTCTATACAGTCCCCAAAGCGTCAGCTTCTGACGCCATGTCGAGGGACTGTCCTCGAAAGGGAGCGTTTCCAGTTACTGTGGTAACCTCGGTTCCCTGAGAGACGGCCCAAGACATGGCCTAGACTGCCCTGTTCACCGCTCAGGTCTGCTGTGCTCTTGTTCAGTTGGAAGATTCTGAGCTTATGCCGCCAGGACGGCGAATTATATAGCGGCGGGGACTGCCCCCTTTTCGCTGTCTTGCCTGGCATTGGCCAGTAAGAGTTGCAACTTCACTGGCATTGTGCAATAGGATTTCAGGTAGGTTTAAGAAGGAAGGGAGTCCACAAAGCGTCAGCTTCTAATGCCATGTCTCGTTCCCGTCTCTCAGGGAACCGAGGTTACCACAGTAACCGGAGACGATATCCTTTGAAAAGAGTAGGGGTGTAACCCCAGCATCCTGGCCAAATTTGCCCATTGGCCTCTGTACATCATGGTCTCCTAATCATTCCCATATACTGATTGGCTTCATCACTCTGTCTTCTCTCCATCAATAAGCTGGTGTGTGGTGGGCGTTCTGGCGCAATATGGCTGCCGTCACATCATCCAGGTGGATTCTGCACATTGGTGGTGGTTGAGATACCCTCTTCCATATGTAAAGCACTTGGAGTACCCAGAAAAGTGCTATATAAAAAGTAACAATTTATTATTTAAAAAAATATATTATTATTATTATTAACACGTGATTATCTGTGCATTAGTTAAGCAGAGAATTAATGCATATTACTGCAAACGTATTGCAAAGTACCCCCATTAATAGTAACACTTACTATTATGTATATCAATAAAAACAACAACAAAAATAATAATAATAAACACCTTGCTAAGTGTACTGTGCCAGACTAACTGGGTCTAGTCACAGCTCTTGCATATTGTTGCCCTATTGTTGGTTTGATTGCTCCTTTTGTTGTCCTCATTTGCAAGTCTCTTTGGATAAAAGCGTCTACTAAATGATTAAATGTAAATGTACATTAAAGGTGGTAAAAGTTCTGACATGATTATACTTGAATTTGTTTTTTTACATCTCAAAAAGCCACAATTTTACCAGGACTTGTGTGGACTTTCTGTGCTTTTTCAACTTGCTTAACCTAAACCTACCACTCAGTGGGGCGAGTGCAAAGGTCACAAAAATTAGTCGATAGTACACTTTAGACATTCTGCTAACAATAAATAACTTTGTGTACATAACATAATAACTACATGTCAATTAACTCTCAATAATTTGCAACTATATGTCAACTCTCTCATTAGAGTTATAGTAGACATGCCAAGTGCATGTCAACTTATTCTACTAACCCTAACTTGGGGACCATCAAAATAAACTGTTTGCAGATATTAGGCAGTCTACAAATACTCTAATGACTAGTAATGAAATGCAATTTCAAAGTTACTTATAGTTAGTAGAATGTCTAAAGTGGTATATTAAAATAAAGTATTACCCAAATCAAAATATTTCCAAAGACTGTGGTTAATTGACATGATCTATCTTGGATTTGATTGCTTTGATTTTAAGAAGCTTCAATCATTTTAAAGTTGCTCTTCTGGAGTAAGACGAGAGATCTCATGCACAGCTATGTAGCCATCACAGGACCCTTCTGGACATTAGAAGACACACTGGTGGGATTCATGTTCAATGATCTGATCTGGTGTGGACAGCAGGAGAGAGACAGAGGTACAATCAAATGATGGTACAATTACTGCTTTTCTGATGTTAGATGGACAGAAAACAGATTATGCTGAAAACATTTTATATTCCTGTTCTTAGTTGCAAATCATTTATAGGCTTCTAAAGTCTTTTTTTTCTCTGTCTGCCCTAAGGTTTTGACTATCAGTCCTGTCCAGAATGGTCAAGCTGTTTGAACCATCCTGTGTACTCACTATGGAAGCAAGCTTCTCAGAATGTAAGTTTTGTTTGTTCCATTTTTTTTTAAAACAGGGGTTCTCAAACTTTTTAATAATGCAGCACAATTTTAAAATTTACCTTATTTTCCAGAAAATAAGTCATGTTTGTTGCACCTGGTCAAACTTAGGTTTTTGAGAAAACACACACACACACACACACACAGAGAGAGAGAGAGAGAGAAATCACATTGCGTATCAGACGCATTTTATTACATTAAAAAATAATGTGAAATACATAATGGTAAATAAAACTAAATGTTTACAAGCATTACAAACATGTATTTTAGTTCCCCTCACTCCACAACAAATGTAACTGTATTTAGAACAAAACAAAAATAAAAAATATAAGTAGGCTATAAAATAAACATACATTATAGTGGCAATCGTTACAAACAGCATTAATTTTAAAGCCTACATGAATTTATTTAAAGTGAATGCAAAACTGAAACCAGCATTGGGCTCCTCTTTGTCACGTTGTAGTTGTAGTAAAGTACACAACGAATGAGATAAACAAAACAACCTTTAATAAGTCCAAAAGGAAACATGCATGAGATAACCAGTGGAACAGAATAGCACAACCACATAATACATTGACTATACTGGACAAAGAACCAAGGAAACTAAAGGCTTACATAGAAACTGCAGAGACACTGAGCGGCACCATAGGTCCTGGAGGCCAAGGTAGAGCCGCGGGGAGGAGCGGCCGAGGTGGAACCAGGGTGCTGGAGAACTGAGGCAGAGATGGTGGGACTGAAGTCCAAGCGGAGCCAGAGGGAAGGCGGAGCCTGACAGAGCCAAAGGCGTGTAGGTCCTGGGTGGAGCCAAGGGAGGGGGGAGTCAAGGGTCAAGGTTAAGTAACGGGCTTGACAGCCCGAGGTGAAGCCAGGGGATCCCCTTGCCAAGGCAGAGCTGGAGACCAGAAGACCCGAGGAGGATTCGAGCAGCAGAGCGGAGCAAAGACAGAAGGAGCCGAGGCTGAAGGAAACCAGCAGAGATGGGGCTGGAGGACTGGCTTGCTTAGGTAGAGGAGATGGGAGAGGCAGGCTGGGTGGGATCATTGGAGACGCAGGAGACTTAGAGCTGGGCGGGACCAGCAAAGCCGCAAGAGACTTGGAGCTGGGTGGGGCAAGCAGAGATGTAAGAGACTTGGAGCTAGGTGGGACCACCGGAGATGGGAGACATAGGGGAATTACTTCCTCCGATTCCTAAAAATAATTTCAGATAAAACAAATGCAGCTCACCCTCAGTAGCGGGAGTGTGGGTGGGGCTTCCCACCATGCCCTTGTACTCCACGGGCACACCCACTGATACGGATGATGTTGTCGGCTCTCGCACCTGGACAGACCCATTGCTGGGGTCGGACTTCAGGGGCGATGATGTTCACAGGCATCAGCTCTTGCATTGGCATTGCAGAAGGCTTGGGATCTTTGTCTGCGGTGGGCTCAGGTGTCTGTTAGCTGCATGGGAGGCAGCTAGCTGGGCTCTGTGTCCAGAGTGGGGCTGGTGAACGAACATCCGCAATTCACCAGCACCCATTCCACAAATTCAACAAACGTACCTCGAAGACCATCGTTTGGCAGACGTGCCTTAGTCCGCTTGCTTAAGCTGGTATAATAAAACGCACATAGAGATTGGTCAGGGAATGACATAAGGCATGCCAGATATAAAAGGTCTCTTGTGTGGTCCTCAAGGGATTGTCTGCTCTAGGCAGAGCAATGTCCATTGTTAAAACACCACAACAAATCTTATCTTTAGGTCCGGTATTCTGTCACGCTGTTGCAGTAAAGTGCATGACGAAGGAAATAAACAAAACAACTCTTTAATGATAAGTTCAAAAGGAAACACGCAGGAGATAACAAGTAAAACAGAATAGCACAAGCATGTAATGCATTGATTCCGCACAAAGAACTATATAGTATATAGCTTATATACACAGACAGAGAAATCAAAGGAATTACGAACAGGTGAGGAACTAATGAATAACCATATAAACTAGAAATCATAGAGAACTCAGGCAAAACAGAAGATGGCAATGAATGAAAACTAAACCAAAATGGAACAAAACAGAATGAGACCATACCACTCACGAATCCAAATGTTTCCATAGTTGCATGTATTTGGATACGAAACTATTTATTATGTAAACAAGGCTTTGTACTTCACTTGTGTCCCAATATCCAATATCCATGTAAAACAGCATCCTTCACATGCACAAAATGAATTGTATTGTAGGATTATTGTGGGTGGGATTAGGATTTTTGGGTGAGTTTAGGATTAGGCAATCTTCTAATAGTTTATTAAGATGGAACGAATCTGCACTAATGTATTTTGTTGGTTTGAAACTGTCTTTACAGTTTGCAATGGCAGCATGCGGAAATATTACAGTCTTGCTAAATGGATCAATTCATCATGCTTTCAACAAAAAAAGGTGTGTATGTTTACTTTTCTAGCTATAATGTGAAATGTGATGAATTTAATTTTGCCTCTTTGAACTTTAAAATTCATTCGATTTCTGCAGTTTAAGATGTTCTTATTAAAAATTGAGCTTCTTTAAATAATTATAATGGCCATAAACTGAATTGCTTAGTTGTGAACAACATAAAACAAACAACAACAACAACAAAACAAAATAACTTTTTTAGTAACCTAAATAAGAATTCTAATGGGCTGTTTCTATACAATAGTTACATTTTCTGAGATCACCGCAAACCTTTTCGAGGATCACAAATATACAGTATATCTTTATACAGCTTCATATAAGATCTTCATCTTGTTTGATCCCAGGCTGAGCATGCAATCCATCTACTACTTTGTCAAAAGTACCAACTTCGGTACCAAATCGGTATTGAAATTAAAAAAACGTGAGGCTTTGAAGCACTGTTGAAAAGTTTCGTAAACACCTCTGATTGGCCATTATTCACATGCTCATCAGATATGTCTGTGATTGGCTACAATGATCAACACTTTAAAATTATGATGTAAATAGACACGAATGACGCTTTTCACCGAGCGCACATGGGAGCACTTGAAAGCAGGTGTCTATGGGCAGACCGGTCCTCTGATAGATGCCTGGTTTCAAATGCTTCTGCTCCTGCTTTCAAAACGCTTTCAGATTCAAACACCTCTGTGTGCTTTCAAACTCTCCCATGCTTTGATCATTGTAGCCAATCACTGACATATATGTTGAGCGTGTCAATACAATCAGAGGTGTTTACAGATCCGCTCAACAGCACTCAGTGTCAAATTTATAAAGTTTCAGCATGGACTGTGTATTAAAGTCGGTACTTCTGACAACACTACCATGTACCTTGTAAATTTGCAATAATATTTAGAATATTTAGGGTTCAGTACAAGTCATTTGTGTTATAATGTTGACCACAACTAAACACACAACATTTCTTTTAAGAACTGTTAAGGGAATGGTTCTTTGGGTAACCCAAAATGGTTCCCTTTCAAAAGCTTTACTCGAGCTGCGCTTTATTCAGCGCTATGGGAACATCTTTAGTCATGACCAGCTGTGAATATGTGTAAAACAATGTCAATGAAATTGACCTATATTTATAGCCTACGTGACGTCATTGGAATGCGTCGTATGCGAGGCTATAATTAGATGTGCCACAGGTGCATCCGCAGGTCTTTTGTCTTCAGAGGCCATACTGTGAAGTGTGTGTGAAGCAGCTCTGCTCAAACTCTTTCCTTCCTTCATCACTTTGTTAGGAGTTAGATTTGACAGGCAGTGCGCAGAACTTTCTCTCCCCTTGTTCCTTTTTCAACTCTGTCTGACAAGTTAAAAGTGAACACACATATATCATATATTTTATATTTGAGAGAAAGTCATGGCTGAATAAAGCAAACGGTCTCCGTGCTTGCGTTCCATCTCCGAATCGGACACACACCAGTACTGAGTTAAGTCAAGTCACCTTTATTTATATAGCGCTTTTTACAATGCAGATTGTGTCAAAGCAGCTTTACATTGATAACTGGTACATAATTTTGGCTGCACAGCAGCTCTTAAAGAATAGTGTCAATGCAGGCAGACCAGAAGCACTGTTGATTAAATGTCAAGAATACTGTTGAATATCAAATGTCAAGTCAAATGTCAAGTGTCCCCAACTAAGCAAGCCAAGGCGACAGCGACAATGAACCCAAACTCCATCAGGTGACATCAGGTGGCAAACAGGTGGCAAACAAGTGGCAAATAGGTGTTAAAATGGAGAAAAAAACCTTGGGAGAAACCAGGCTTAGTCTGGGGGCCAGTTCTCCTCTGGCGAACAGTGCTTTGTTACGAATCAGGTTGCTATCATAAGTCTGATAGGATCGCACCAATCAAAGTGTTTATTTCAGTTCCATCCAGTTGAGGATCGTATTCATCACGCCGGTATGGACGGTTTGTTGAGGAACTGTGCTACTGGCTGTCGTGTCGATGAGGCCTTCACAATGGATGATCTAGTCGACTCGATCTCTGCTGATACTTCAGGGCTGCGTTGTGGTGGTGTCATGGCTCCGGTCCTTGGTCTCAGCTGGATACGGCCTGGATCCGGTTGACTACGGTAAACCTCGGGATAAACAGAAAAACTAATATTAGCGTAGATGCCATTCTTTTTCTGATGTAACGAGTACATCTGGTGTTATAGAAAGTGTTCCCGGTTCCGGCTGACCTATTTTATGCAGCCTAATAATCCTTTAACGGATTTGAAAATATAAATTGATAATGTGTTATGTGTATGCCAGGTTAAAGAGATACGTTTTTAGTCTAGATTTAAACTGACAGAGTGTGTCTGCATCCCGAACAATGCTAGGAAGATTGTTCCAGAGTTTAGGTGCCAAATAGGAGAAGGATCTACCGCCTGCGGTTGATTTTGATATTCTAGGTATTATCAGCTGGCCTGAATTCTGAGATCGCAATAAACGTGAAGGACTATAATGCATTAAGAGCTCGCTTAGGTACTGGGGAGCTAAACCATTTAGTGCTTTGTAAGTAATTAGCAAGATTTTAAAATCTATACGATGTTTAACAGGAAGCCAATGCAGTGATGACAGAACTGGGCTAATATGGTCATACTTCCTAGTTCTAGTAAGAACTCTAGCTGCTGCATTTTGTACGAGCTGTAGTTTATTTATCAAGCGGGAGGAACAACCACCCAGTAGAGCGTTACAGTAATCTAGCCTTGAGGTCATGAACGCTTGAACTAGCTGTTCTGCATTTTTCATTGAGAGCATATGTCGTAATTTAGATATATTTTTAAGATGGAAGAATGCGGTTTTACAGATGCTAGTAACATGGCCTTCAAATGAAAGATTGGTATCAAAGAGCACACCCAGGTTCCTAACTGACGACGAAGACTTAACAGAGCAGCCATCAAGTGTTAGACAGTATTCTAGGTTATTGCGTGAAGAAGTTTTCGGTCCAAAAATTAGAATCTCTGTTTTTTCTGAATTTAGTAGTAGGAAATTACTGGTCATCCAGTTTTTTATATCAGCTATACATTCTGTTAATTTAGCGAATTGGTAAGTTTCGTCAGGGCGCGAAGAGATATAGAGCTGAGTATCATCAGCGTAACAATGAAAACTAACGCCATGCTTCCTAATGATATCTCCCAAGGGTAGCATGTACAGAGTGAAAAGCAACGGTCCTAGTACTGAGCCTTGCGGTACTCCATATTTAACTTGTGATTGATATGACATCTCATCGTTTACTACTACAAACTGATAACGGTCAGATAAGTATGATTTGAACCATGCCAATGCAATTCCACTAATGCCAACATAGTTTTCGAGTCTATTTAGAAGAATATTGTGATCAATAGTATCAAATGCAGCACTAAGATCCAGTAACACTAATAGAGGGATACAACCATGATCTGATGATAAGAGCAAATCATTAGTAACTCTAATGAGAGCAGTCTCAGTACTATGGTACGGTCTAAATCCTGACTGGAAATCCTCACAGATACTATTTCTTTCTAAAAAGGAACATAGTTGTGATGAAACTGCCTTTTCTAGTATTTTTGACAGAAAAGTGAGATTTGAAATCGGCCTGTAATTGACTAATTCTCTAGGATCAAGTTGTGGTTTTTTAATAAGAGGTTTAATAACAGCCAGCTTAAAAGTTTTTGGTACGTATCCTAGTGATAAAGATGAATTAACAATATTAAGAAGAGGATGTATGACCTCTGGAAGCATCTCTTTCAATAGCTTAGTCGGTATAGGGTCTAACATACATGTTGATGATTTTGATGATTTAACAAGTTTAGACAATTCTTCCTCTCCTAAAGCAGTAAATGAATTGAATTTTTCTTCAGGTACACTACAATGCACTGTCTGACACAATACTGTAGTAGACGGTTGCATGGTTATAATTTTTTCTCTAATATTATCAATCTAGCAAGTAAAGAAGTTCATAAAGTCATTACTGCTGTGCTCTTTGGAAAGATCAGAAGTTAAAGCTTTATTTCTTGTTAATTTAGCCACTGTATCAAATAAATACCTAGGGTTGTGTTTATTTTCTTCTAAAGGTTTTGAAACATAGGCAGATCTAGCAGTTTTTAAGGCCTTTCTGTACTCAATCATTCTCTCTCTCCACGAAATGCGAAATACTTCTAGTTTTGTTTTCTTCCAGCTGCGCTCCATTTTTCTAGCTGCTGTTTTTAGGGCCCGAGTGTGCTCATTGTACCATGGCGTTGGATTAATTTCCTTAATCTTTTTTAAACGCAAAGGAGCAACTGAGTCTAATGTGCTGGAAAAGACAGAGGCAATAGTTTCTGTTGCAACATCGAGGTCTTCTAAGCTGTCTGGTATGCTAAGGCGATGAAACTGATCAGGAAGATTATTTATAAAGCGATCTTTAGTGGTAGAAGTGATGGTTCTACCATATTTATGGCAGGGAGGCAGTTTAGCCGCTTTAACTAAATGTAGTATACACGAGACTAGATAATGATCTGAGATGTCGTCACTCTGCTGCAGAATTTCAACGGCATCAATATCGATTCCATGTGACAATATTAGATCTAAAGTATGATTACGACAATGAGTGGGTCCTGACACGTGTTGTCTAACACCAATAGAGTTTAGAATGTCTGTAAATGCCAATCCCAATGAGTCTTTTTTACTATCTACATGGATATTAGAATCACCAACAACAAGGACTTTATCTGCAGCTAGTACTAATTCTGATAGAAAATCAGCAATTTCTTTGATAAAGTCTGTATGGTGTCCTGGTGTCCTGGTGGCCTGTATACAGTAGCCAGCACAAATGTCAACTTACATAATGTTACGTAAAGCACCATCACTTCGAAGGAATTATATTTGAAAGACTTCTGGCTGATACTGTAAATATTACTATAAATTACAGCAACACCTCCCCCTTTGCCTTTCTGTCAAGGATTGTGTCGATAATCATAACCTTGAGGGCTAGACTCATTTAAAGTAATGTAATCGTCCGGTTTTAGCCAGGTTTCTGTCAAACACAGCACATCTAGATTATTGACTGTGATAATATCATTCACAATAAGTGCTTTTGAAGAAAGTGATCTAATATTTAACAACCCAAGCTTTATCATTTGTTTATCATTATTATCTCTATTTTTTATTTGTTGAACATCAATTACATTTTTACCATTAAATGGGTTTGGAAGTTTTTTGTTTTTACTAATTCGGAGTACAGACACAGTCTCTATGTGATAATATCTAGGTGCGAGAGTTTCTATGTGTTGGGAATTATCTGACTTCTGTAGCATGAGGCAGCTAGCAGACGGTCAGTTTAGCCAGTCTGTCTGCTTCCTGTCCTGGGCCCCAGTTTGTCATGTTTTAGTTCTAAGACTATGTGCCATATTACTAGAGAGAAGAGCAGCACCATCCCGAGAGGGATGAATACCATCTCTTTTCAATAGGTCAGGTCTGCCCCAAAAACTTTTCCAATTGTCTATGAAACCTATATTATTCTGCGGACACCACTTAGACAACCAGCTATTGAGTGATGATAATCTGCTAACTATCTCATCACTCCTACGAACAGGAAGGGGACCAGAGCAAATTACTTCTCCTGACATTGTACTTGCGAGTTCACACACCTCTTTAATGTTAATTTTAGTGATTTCCGACAGGCGAAGTCGAACATCATTTGTGCCGACATGAATAATAATTTTAGAGTATTTACTATTAGCATTAGCCAGCACTTTTAAATTTGCTTTGATGTCAGGTGCTCTGGCTCCCGGCAAACATGTGACTATGGTGGCTGGTGTCTCTATTTTCACGTTCCGTGTAATAGAATCGCCAATAACTAGGGCACTTTCAACAGGATTCTCAGTGGGTGCGTCACTGAGTGGGGAGAACCTGTTTGATGTTCTTATTGGAACGGAAGAGTGGTGTTTTCCGCGGCTAGGCCGCCTCACCGTTACCCAAGTGCCCTGCTGCGCGGGCTCCACAGCCGGAACCGAACAATGTACAGAGTTCACTACGCTAGTCGTATCTGAAGCCCCTGCATTCTTACTATCCTCGATTAAAGTTTGGATGCGTGTCTCTAATTCTGAGATTCTCTCTGTCAGCCTGACTATTTCCCTACATTTATGACATGTAAATCCCTCGTCGCTGACAGAGAGAGCTATACTGAACATGTGACAAACTGAACACGAAATAACACTGGGAAAGGATGACATGACTCACCGTGTTTGTAGACTGATCCGAGTTACCACAGCTGTTTGATGAATGCGTTGAAAAAGGAGCACGCGAGACTGATGACAAAACAAACTAGCGAGATGCAAACGCGTTGTAACAGCGATTTAGATTCAAAGATTACAAGCTAGCGACGAATGGATGATCTAGTTAACTAGATCATCCATTGTGAAGGCCTCATCGACACGACAGTCAGTAGCACAGTTCCTCAACAAACCGTCCATACCGGCGTGATGAATACGATCCTCAACTGGATGGAACTGAAATAAACACTTTGATTGTTGTGATCCTATCAGACTTATGATAGCAACCTGATTCGTAACAAAGCACTGTTCACCAGAGGAGAACTGGCCCCCTGACTAAGCCTGGTTTCTCCAAAGGCTTTTTTTCTCCATTTTAACACCTATTTGCCACTTGTTTGCCACCTGATGTCACCTGATGGAGTTTGGGTTCCTTGCCGCTGTCGCCTTTGGCTTGCTTAGTTGGGGACACTTGACATTTGACTTGACATTTGATATTCAACAGTATTCTTGACATTTAATCAACAGTGCTTCTGATCTGCCTGCATTGACACTATTCTTTCAGAGCTGCTGTGCAGCCAAAATTATGTACCAGTTATCAATGTAAAGCTGCTTTGACACAATCTGCATTGTAAAAAGCACTATATAAATAAAGGTGACTTGACTTGACGATTGTTTTGTTTGTTTGGGGAAGAGCACGCTGCCCTTGCGTTGTAACAGGGCGAGTGCGAGCACTGTGAATGTTCACAGTTTAAGTGCTTCGCATTCACTTTGCTTATTTCAAAGGGGTAGCACCCACAATGTGATTGTGGTGCTCGCGTGGCAATCTGGCTGAGGATTGAGAGACGAGCCCATCCCTGTTGCTCTCTCTCTCTCTCTCCGGATAGTAATGTCCTTTTGCCGGGACTGAAGCGTACCTCTGCGTTTTCTGTTGGAATGGAATGTGAGTTTGTCCGTCTCCAAGCATTCATCCCGTGATGATAAAGCCAAAGGGAACTGCTCTGGGCGGTCACTCATGCAGTAAAACACTAGCAGACCCCAAAAGCATTTATAAAATAAATGTGTCTTTGTGCCCGTGACGTCGACCTGCTCGACTATCGCGGGTGCGAAGACACACGTTTATACGATGCTGCCTCAGATTGGAGAGACGTTCGTGTGCCATCTCTCACCTGGGAGCACATCATCAGAGGCGTTTCACAGCGAGTCAGGCTGGTACTGCGCTGTACACAATGGCTGTGTTACAGGCATTCCATGCTGATCTATGAAAGATATAAGCACAGCTTTTCATTCAGACCGTGTTTACTTGTCTGGTAATTAGCTGCATTTAATTCTGAGGAATTAATAAGTGAAATGGCCATCTATGTATATATATATATACAGTGGGTACAGAAAGTATTCAGACCCCCTTACATTTTTCACTCTTTGTTATATTGCAGCCATTTGCTAAAATCATTTAATTTAATTTTTTTCCTCATTAATGTACACACAGCACCCCATATTGACAGAAAAACACAGAATTGTTGACATTTTTGCAGATTTATTAAAAAAGAAAAACTGAAATATCACATGGTCCTAAGTATTCAGACCCTTTGCTCAGTATTTAGTAGAAGCACCCTTTTGATCTAATACAGCCATGAGTCTTTTTGGGAAAGATGCAACAAGTTTTTCACACCTGGATTTGGGGATCCTCTGCCATTCCTCCTTGCAGATCCTCTCCATTTCTGTCAGATTGAATGGTAAACGTTGGTGGACAGCCATTTTTAGGTCTCTCCAGAGATGCTCAATTGGGTTTAAGTCAGGGCTCTGGCTGGGCCATTCAAGAACAGTCACGGAGTTGTCACGGAGTTGTTGTGAAGCCACTCCTTCACTCCTTCATTATTTTAGCTGTGTGCTTAGCTGTGTGCATTGTCTTGTTGGAAGGTAAACCTTCGGCCCAGTCTGAGGTCCTGAGCACTCTGGAGAAGGTTTTCGTCCAGGATATCCCTGTACTTGGCCGCATTCATCTTTCCCTCGATTGCAACCAGTCGTCCTGTCCCTGCAGCTGAAAAACACCCCCACAGCATGATGCTGCCACCACCATGCTTCACTGTTGGGACTGTATTGGACAGGTGATGAGCAGTGCCTGGTTTTCTCCAAACATACCGCTTAGAATTAAGGCCAAAAAGTTCTATCTTGGTCTCATCGGACCAGAGAATCTTATTTCTCACCATCTTGGAGTCCTTCAGGTGTTTTTTAGCAAACTCCATGCGGGCTTTCATGTGTCTTGCACTGAGGAGAGGCTTCCGTCGGGCCACTCTGCCATAAAGCCCCGACTGGTGGAGAGCTGCAGTGATGGTTGACTTTCTACAACTTTCTCCCATCTCCCGACTGCATCTCTGGAGCTCAGCCACAGTGATCTTTGGGTTCTTCTTTACCTCTCTCACCAAGGCTCTTCTCCCCCGATAGCTCAGTTTGGCCTGACGGCCAGCTCTAGGTAGGGTTCTGGTCGTCCCAAACGTCTTCCATTTAAGGATTATGGAGGCCACTGTGCTCTTAGGAACCTTAAGTGCAGCAGAAATTTTTTTGTAACCTTGGCCACATCTGTGCCTTGCAACAATTCTGTCTCTGAGCTCTTCAGGCAGTTCCTTTGACCTCATGATTCTCATTTGCTCTGACATGCACTGTGAGCTGTAAGGTCTTATATAACAGGTGTGTGGCTTTCCTAATCAAGTCCAATCAGTATAATCAAACACAGCTGGACTCAAATGAAGGTGTAGAACCATCTCAAGGATGATCAGAAGAAATGGACAGCACCTGAGTTAAATATATGAGTGTCACAGCAAAGGGTCTGAATACTTAGGACCATGTGATATTTCAGTTTTTCTTTTTTAATAAATCTGCAAAAATGTCAACAATTCTGTGTTTTTCTGACAATATGGGGTGCTGTGTGTACATTAATGAGGAAAAAAAATGAACTTAAATGATTTTAGCAAATGGCTGCAATATAAAAAAGAGTGAAAAATTTAAGGGGGTCTGAATACTTTCCATACCCACTGTATATATATATAACTTATAAAATTATATGATATATATAAGCAAAATAAAATAGGTCCTCCATGACGTTAACTCGTTTATGGGGAAAACTTTATTTTCATGTGCCTTTGTGCCCTCTATGTCAACTTATTCGACTATCGTGGGTGCAAGGGCGTGTAATTATACGATGATGCTCCAGTTCGAAGAGATGCAAGCTATCTCTTCTCTGGAGCTCATAGTCACTTAAAGAGAAAGCATTCCCCACCAAGCTATGCATAATAACATCCATACTGGGGGGAAGGCATTTCGATCAGTGTGTCAGACTGGTACTGCTCTGCACACTATGGCAGTGTTGCAGGTGGACCAGGCTGACCTGCTAAGAAGGCTCAAAAGCAGACTGTGGCGAGTTGCGCTTCCCCTCGTAAAAACTGGGGACCAGCTCGTCACACTCAGCAGCCAACACCCGCCCCTTCTCAATATCTTCACATAAACCCTCCTTCGGGGGGCAGCGATTTTCAGTGAAATGTTAGGTGTTCCGTTGATTCCTGTAACACATCAGGACACAGAACATCTAACATCCCCTCAAAGGGAAGTATCAAAATTAGTGCCCATTTCAGAAAACTTGGCAGCGTGGAAACTACTGCCAGGGATTTCTGCGTGGGTTCTAAAGACAGTAGAAAAAGGATACAGAATCCAATTTATTCATCGTCCTCCGCGTGTCAATGGCATGGTCTCCATAGTGCAGTGCATTCTGCTCTGGGCTCAGGACAAGTTCCTGTCCCTCAATATATCAATATATCTCAATGTGGAGCAGATCTACTGTCCAGACAGAGCATACCAACGGGGGAGTATAAACTCCACCCGAGGTAGTGAAACAAATCTGGTAAAGATTTTATGAAAGAGAGATGGACCTCTTCGCCCCCCAACAGGCAGTGCAATGTCCACTCTACTTCTTTCTGAGTCACACAGCTCCCCTGGGTCTGGATGTGATGCGCATACGTGGCCCAGAATGCAACTGTATGCGTTTCCTCTGGTTTCTATGCTCCCAGGAGTTCTAGCCAAAGATCGCCAACAAGGGACTTGCCTCTTACTGATAGCGCTGCGTTGGCTGAACAGAATATGGTTCTCAGAGATAATATCTCTCCTCGATGGCTCGCCGTTGGCGATACCGAAGAGGAGGGACCTTCTGTCTCAGGTGCAGCGGACAATATTCATCCCCTGCCAGAGAAACCTTCATGTTTGGCCCCTGAGGGGAACCAACTGAGGGACACAGGGCTTTCACCTGATATTATTGAGACCATTTTAAATGCTAGGGCTCCCTCCACTAGATCAAGTTATGCCAACAAATGGGGTGTCTTTGAAAGATGGTGTATTGCACACAATGCAGACCCAGTTAACTGCCAGATTGCTACAGTTCTGGATTTTCTGCATGGAAAATTATCAACAGGCACATGCCCCGCCACTCTCAGGGTTTATGTGGCCGCTCTTTTGGCTTGCCATGCTCTGATTGACAGGGTGCCTTTGGGCAAGCATGTCCTGCTCTCTCGCTTTGTTTGAGGAGCTAGGCGGCTTAGGCCTCCTTCTAGAACTAGGATCCCTTCATGGGACCTAGCAATAGTCCTAGAGGGCCTGGTTGAGACCCCCTTTGAACCGTTAGAGTCAGTTTCTGACAAGCTGTTAACTCTGAAAATGGTTTTCCTAATGGCTATAACTTCTCTAAAGAGAATTGGGGACTTGCAGGCTCTGTCCATTGTGCCATCCTGTTTAGACTTTGCCCCAGAAATGGTGAAAGCTATTTTGCATCCTCATCCTGACTATCTGCCTAAGATTCCTTTCTCGAACTTGCATCCGGTCACTCTTGAAGCCTTCTGTCCTCCGCCGTTCACTACGCCGGAGCAGGAGAGACTTCACAGACTGTGTCCAGTCCGTGCTCTTCAGACCTACATCCACCACACTAGCTAGTGGCGAAAGTCACAGCAACTATTAGTTTGTTATGGCGGCCATAACAGGGGTGCGGCCGCCACGGGTTATTGCCCTTGCCTATGAGGCGCGTGGTCACACTTCGCCAAACAGGCATCAGGGCTCATTCCACCAGGGGGGTTGCCTCTTCTAGAGCTTTGGCGGGGGGCGCCCCCTTACAAATGTTTGTGATGCGGCAGGCTGGTCCTCTCCGCACACATTCATAAGGTTTTATAGTTTGGATGTTCATGTTACTCTGGGCTCTTGCGTCCTTGAGTCAACATCACAAGCTAGTGTCTGAGACTCTCTGTGCTTTGTGACACACTTCGCATAACCTGATACTGCTGAGTTCAACAGTGCGGCGGCGTGGGTATTCTCATTCCCATAGCGCTGAATAAAGTGCAGCTCGAGTAAAGCTTTTGAAAGGGAAGGCCCCGGGTTACTTCACTGTAACCCTGTTCCCTGAAAAAGCGGGAACGAGAAGCTGCGCTTCATTGCCACACTGGGATGTCCTAGGACTGCTCTTCAGACAAAATATCTGTGGTTGCACCTGTGGCACATCTAATTATTGCCTCGCATACGTCGCATTCCAATGACGTCACATAGGCTATAAATATAGGTCAATTTCATTGATGTTGTTTTACACATATTCACAGCTGGTCACGACTAAAGACTTTTCCCACAGCACAGAATAAAGCGCAGCTTCTCGTTCCCGCTTTTTCAGGGAACAGTGTTACAGTGAAGTAACCCGGGGCGTTCTTCATTGTCAACACTGTGCTACACTGAGTAATGAACAATATACATGTTAGTGTGATTTTAGTGTGGGAAAAAAAATCACTTATTGACCTTTTCGAAATAAATAAATGTATTATTATTAATTTTTTTTCTCTGTGACAACATAGTTTTATAGTCATAAATTTAAAAACACCTGCAAAAAAGATGATTTAAACCGCTTTACAGCTTAAATAAATTTTATAATGCTTTTATAAAATTATAAGCTTCACAAGAGGCCTCACCATAACCTTGATTTTTGCTTTGAAAATAACTTTCAAAAGTATACATACCCAGTGTTTCATGAAGTTCTATAATGTAAGTAATATGATGATTATGAGACATCTTATATTACAGAGAGAGAGAGAGAGAGAGAGAGAGAGAGAGAGAGAGACAGAAAGACTCAGGCCCCAATCAGACATTTTAAATCGGCAACATTTTTTGCAGTGAGAGATGCCTTTTTAAAATTGTTTTCTATTGGCAGTGAGCATTTTGCGTGCTGTTTAAAAAAGGCAGTGCGTTGCGCCTCGCGTTTTCAGACCTGAAAAACGCGTTCTGTCTGATCGGGGCCTCAGGCTCCATTATTGTTTATTTTTAAATCGGCAACATTTGAAATAGTGCCTCACTTTAGCCATTGAACTAGTATAGTGGTTCCCAGTCCTGGTCCTGTAGTACCACCAACAATGCACATTTTTCATGTCTCTTTTATCCAGTGGTCTCAAACTGCCGGCCCGCGGGCCATTTACGGCCCGCCCTCCCCCTCTACCCGGCCTGCAACTGATCTCAAAAATAAAACATAATCCGGCCCGCTAAATTATTATTCTCTAGTTGCTACCTGTCTGATATGCAAAGAAAAAGTCGCCGTTCTAAGGGACATTCACAGATCGCGTCACATAAGCGGCCGCGCCGCATTCTCCTTCTTTCCAAAGCGCTTTCGCTCCAGTGGCATCTGTCGTTGCTATGCAACCATGAGCCGCGCTCTCAACTTCGTCACTTCTATTATGAGCGCGCTTGCCTAAATTACAGTAAAAGCACTCGACTTAAAGTCACAAGCGTCGATTTAAACCACTAAAACGCATCCGATGAAACTATTAAACGTTATCGATGCTCAAACGGCATCTTGGACAAATGTGTCTCAGCTGTGTGAGCACAAGCACTGCCAGGTGTCTGGCAAGAAACAGAAGAGTGTACAAATGTATTCAGGGATTGTATTTGTTCAGTACAGTGTTGTTCAGTGCAAGATTTTAATGTTATTTAAGCTAACATAAAGTAAGGGAAAATACTTCCACTAAATGTTAAAAACTAATAATGTATGTAACAATGAGATTTTATTTTTTTGGCAAAATAAAGTTGATATATATAGCTCCAGTTTTTTGTTTATTTCTGACCCCTCCACGCCACAAGTGTTGCTGGTTTTGTTCCTAAATTACTATTTTTTTTTATTTCATGCACCTTGTTGGATGTGAGAAGTTGCACCAGACTATTGCAATTAATAGTATTATATTAGTAGTATTATATTAGTAATAGTATTATATAATTATATTACACTCTGTAACAATGAGAGAGACACTGCTGTTTACATTTAGTATGGTAAATAAAATATTTATAGTATACGTATAAAAATATTTTAGTAGGCCTAATGAAATTTGAAGTAAATGAGAAATGCAAAGAAAAGTAAATTTTCTGAAATGTGCTTTCTTGCGCTTGAATGTTAATATGGCCCTCCTATGAGGTGTCAATCACAGAAACGGCCCCCCGCCAATTTGAGTTTGAGACCCCTGCTTTTATCTACATATTTGAGGGCTGCGTTTTAAATCGCTTAAATATGGCACTATTTGAGGAAACAGCCATTTGTAGTTGTGACCGAAATCATAGTGGACATTATCGAGTGCACTCGTTTAATCCTGTAAGGCACTGCAAAAACAAGTGTACAACTGATGTAAACTTCATGGCTATAGAACACCCATAACGCACTGTAAGGGTCGTGAAAGAATTCCCGCATCTCACCAGAAGATGGCACCCGCAGCTGAATCATATATCCATCCATTTTCCAAACCGTTGTTCCAATGTGAGTACAGTATAATATCATACAGGTATAAATTCCTTTTGATTATTAAATTGTTTATATAAGGTTTAAACATAGTTTCCATGACAGTCCAAGATAACATTATTTCATTACTGGTTTCAAATGATTATTAAACAGCAAGCACAAACTATGCAAAAGTTAAACTCCTTCCTGTGCACTCAGTGTCCAAAATCACTCAGTGTCTCGTTTTCATTCACTCCTTCAAGTGGACTATATTAGTGGAATCAATGTAGGGAATAGTGAATGAGGGTATAGGGGGTGATTTCAAACAGAGCTTTCATTTTATTATTCTTTCTATCTTTTGCCTTACATAACTAAAGGTGAAAATAAGTTAAATTAAATACGATACTACTTAATCGTGATCATAAGAAGTGTTTTATATATAGCATAAATAACGATCAATAAATAAATACTGATACAAAATATACCCTTTAAGAAATGACTTTTATTTTTTATTGTGACTGATTTTATATGATATGCACAACACAGACCTATGCACACAGTGGCACACTGTTTAGGACAGGTTCATGTTGAAGAGCTGCTAACAAAGTAGTAATGTATTCACATAATGTTCTCTCTTTTAAAATGTAAACAAGTGCAAATGTCAGCATCATCATACATGTCTAAAGAATTGTAATCTGTCGGGTAAAACAAGAGCTTATTGATGCAGTTCAGTCAGTGTGCTATTTTGTTCCAACCATTACTCCTGATCAGAGGCTTCCGCAAATATTGAGTTTCAACGTAGTAAAAAAAAAAGAAAAAAGTTGTAACTTAGTGGCCATTTACATAAAAATTAGGCAACGTTGTAACTTATGCACAGCTGGTGCAACTGGCCCCAGGACCTGGTTTGGGAATCACTGAACTAATACTATGATATACACACATCACAAAGTTTAATCAAAACCATTTTGGATTATATAGAACATTGTTTGCATTTCACCCTAAACAGTGTGTGGATTTTTTTTTTCTTTTTACATAAAGTATGCATCAAAACATATAAGCATATTATGAAGTGTTTATTTCTCAGCATGTTTGGCAGTGTGGAACTGGACAATCTAAACCCAAGGATGGTCACCCATGTTTACATTAAAGTTGTTTACAACCTGGAGGGACCCTTTGTGTAAGAGTACATTTCTTCTTGTTCACAATATGATGCATTTACACTGTGATTAATATACAAACACATTCTCTTCCACAATGTGGTCACTTCATGTGTTTTTACTGATTGGATAGCAATCCGATTTGTTAAAACTGTTCCATTTACACTTGGCCACATAAATGTCTCCGCAAAATTAATATAAAACCGATCTTCAATTCCCACGATGTATGCCAATTTAAGAGTTCACATCAGCAAAAGCAACATATAGAATGAAGTTTAATTATCATTGGTTAATTTTATGATCAAAGATAGCACAGAAAGCAGCATCAAAAGATAATTTACTCTTACTAAACTTTAATGAAGATAATTGTGTGTTGAGCTTCAGGATGCAGCACCAAACTTTCAGTTTCATTTGCAGCAGTTTTGCTTGCTGAAAAGATACTCAGCTTCTCATCTGCAGTGGGAAGAGCAGCATGCCTCTTTAAATGCGGTTACCCTAATGAGCTTAAGACAACAAGAATGTTGCAATACCCGAAAAAGCTGAAAGGGGACCTATTATGTCCCTTTTCACAAGATGCAGTGTAAGTCTCTGGTGTCCCCAGAGTGTGTCTGTGAAGTTTCAGCTCAAAATACCCCACAGATCATTTATTATAGCTTGTCAAATGTGCCCCTATTTGGGTGTGAGCAAAAACACGTTTTTTTTGTGTGTGTCCCTTTAAATGCAAATGAGCTGCTGCTCCCGGCCCCCTTTCCAGAAGAGGGTGGAGCTTTAACAGCTCGTGCTTTAGATACTCAACAACAACAAAACTGGAGAATCTCACGCAGCCAAAATGTCAGTAGCGGTGTTCAGTCTTACATTGGTTGAACCGGAGTCGGACACTGATGGAGAGAATCAGGAAAAAGTTACAACTTTTAGAATGCAACTGGAAGTTTCTGAATGGTTATTGGATAAATTTGTGTAGTTGTTGTGAAGTTAAGTTGATTCAACTTGTCTAATAGCATGTACCGTCATCTTTAGTACAAATCCAGCATTGAACTGACCGTCGTTTGTGAAGCTATCCGGCGTAAAATGATTTGCACAAATATATCACTTTACCGACTTTCTCACATTTCCTTCATAATTCAACCACGATGTCTTCATTGGCTCAGATGCCGAGATGCAGAGAGTCTATGAGACTCTTATGTTTGTTGGTACATCCAATAACAGAACAATGGTAATGTTTTTTTGGCACAGACATTGTATATCTCCAACTGCTACAGCGAGGAAACAGAAATGACAGATTGCTGCAGCTCACTCAGGGTGGTATCTATGCTAGAGGTCTTCACGGGTCCACTTGGATCCGAAAACTTGAGACCCGAGCAGGCCTTGGACACAGGTCGGGTTTGGTATCATTGGCCTCGGGTCTTAGGTAATTTAAAATAAATGTGCTTTTTCCGAATGGACCCGAGAAGACCAGAATTCTTTTAAACTACGTCAGGCATTTAACAAAATTTTATTATTTTTATATATTTTTTTAAAGTGTTAGTTCACCCAAAAATTTACATTTTGTCATTAATTAACCTCATGTCATTCCAATTGTGTCTGCTTTAACGCATCCTCTATGACGGCCGAGAAACCTCGCCATGACATGAGATAATGGCTCAATACGGCTGTGAGCATTTGCCAAGTTTTAAGGGTCCATTAAAACAGATTGACAGTAAAAGATGCTCAAATGCTGGCTTTTGTTAGAGCAGTACATCATAAAAATGCACCGTTTCAGTGTGTTCTGCGAAACTGCACACAGAAACTGCGAATATATGCTGCATGGAGATTGAATAGGTATAGTTTGTCTTCTTGTTTTTATCCACTATATTAGTACAAGCCTGTTTACCGATGAGTTTTATACTGTTTATTATACTTCACACAAAATATGAAGTAAATTTCACTCTAGAAAATCACAGAGCTTAAAACAGTTGTGTGCATTAAAATATTATCCATAAACTCTCTCTCTCTCCCTTGCATTATCATCAACATACACAGCAAAGTACACAGAAACACTCCTTACAACTAACAGTAAACAAATATATAAAGACCTTTTGGTTGGTGCTTAATAAACTGGTAAACTTTATATCCGTAAATAAACTCCAATGAACTGTAATAAAGTGCTCTCACCTTTATTACTGCCATATCCAGTATCACTCTGGAGGCTGTAAGCTGGATCATGAACAGTTTGTACTAATCTATCCTTGAGTAACAATTTTTTAGCTCAACCTCTGTTTTGTATTGTCCCTTTGTATTGACATTCGTTCACAAAGCAGTCCGGTGTGAAATGATTCGCACAGACATAAACGAATTTCGGAAGAGTTGAGGAAGCATTTTCTTCGAAAACAAAATTAGTCCACCTCATCTTCAGTGGCTCAGATTTCAGGAGTAAATGGTGAGGGCTATGTGGATTAATCCATCCAGCTACAGAACACCTAAAAGGCTTGGGAGACATTCTCGTCAGCAGTGATGGGAATAACGGCATTATAAATAAATGGCATTACGAACGGCGCTACTTTTTTCAGTAACGAGTATCAAACAAATTACTTTTTCTCCCCTTACAACGCCGTTACCGTTACTGACAAAAAAAATGCTGCGTTACTATAGTTGAACTCACTGAAGCGGTTTTCATCCGAGTAGGCTCTCTCTTAGCCATAGGTCCTGCAAAGTTTTTTCTCTGGTGTGTGTTGGGGTTAGTCATACACAAATACAATTTTAAACTGATAATAATGTACGATGCTCTGTGTGTGTGTCTGTGAGCATGCGAGCAGAGCGCGAGCTCAAACCAGAATACCCTTTGTGATATACTGGATCGAAAATATGTGAAATAAGTTTTTTTCTAGTCGACTAGTAGTTGTTCATTTAAGCCATTAGTTGACTAATCACATTTATATTAATTTAATTTCTTAAATACTGGAGAGAATAAACCATAATAATGAGCGTTTACGTAATATAGGCTATATAGCACTCAAGCACTCGCATAAAGCTTGTCATAAAGAACCGGCAAAAGTAATGATTATGAATGTGACAAAAAACAGCAAGGAGACATTTTAATTGTTTATTACAGTTTCTCGATTGCTTAAACACTCCTTGAAACTGTGCCTCATATTCTCAAAACAGTAAACACAAATCCATAACGTCTCACCCAATTCCCCAAACATCCTATTTTCAGGTCAAAATGAAGCTCTACCCTCAAAACCATTCACTCTTGCTGAAAAACCAAACTTTGCCCTCAGACATCACACACAAGCCCACAAAAACACACACACTACAACATAGTCTTACACACTGGTGCAATAAATTCAAAACAATACTACAAAAACCAGTAATAAGTTGTGTTGCTTGTGGTTCTCCCCCTCAAGGAACTTTTCACATGATGAACACATGTATTTGCACATTTTTTATTCCTTAATGTAATGTAATGTAATGTACAGTACAATGCACCAAACAACAACAAAAAATATTCTGCCCCAGCATCACATCCCAGGCTGTACTGGCTCTATCCAGGCCACAGGGGTAAAATCCTCTTGCATGCCTGATCCACCCCTGGCACGCATCAACTGAAATGTCTAGTCAGGCTTCTTCCATTCCATCGTCTCTGTGTCCTACAAAAATAAAAGTACTGATTACTGTAACTGTAACACATCCTTTTTCCAAAATTTAAGCAGACAGAAACTATCTGTATGTAAGGTGATTTGATGCATGTGTTGTAACAGAGTAAAGCACTCAAAAGTTACAGTAGAGTACACTGAAGTACACCTACCTTTTTTCCTCCCTGAAGGTTCTTATGATCGAGGCGATGGTGAAGCAACTTAAGTTTGGCTGAGCTCATTGCCCAGCCTCCCTCATAGTCATACCAAGGACATGGTCAACTAGTGGCACGAATTTCATCTGAGACTTATCTCCTTGCCCCTCTTCCTCCACTCCTCCACTCCTCCACTCCTCCACTCCTCCACTCCTCCACTCCTCCACTCCTCCACTCCTCCACTCCTCCACTCCTCCACTCCTCCACTCTGGTGTCCTCAACATTTTCAATCTCGTCTTTCTGGATCCATTGTTCAAAACTGAATGAACTGACTTGGGCTCTTTTATCTATCTATTGAAGGTTCTGATTGGTGTGTGATAAATTTTGACTCTTAGTGTTTCCACGTGGGTAACTGTGTGCTAACTGAGTTCAAGCTATGCTGATTTGAGTGAACAATATTGAATACTAATGCTTTCTACATGACATCATGGTATAGGCAATGAGAAATGAAGGTATTTGTGTGTAGATTTTTGCAGTGACAGTTCAAGAAATGTGATTCATGTGTCAAAGCGGGGGAATAGTGTTTATAGTTTAGGGAAATGGGTGTGCTTTTTGATAAATGGCGTTATGGTTTTGAAATTTTAGTTCAAAAGCCTGGTTATAGTGTTTAAGCAATTGAGAAAAACTGTAATAAAGAAAAGTTTTCTGAACCAGTGTTGGCTGCAAAGATGAAGTTGACATTACTAACTCTCATCATCTCCGCATAGCCTGTACGCGCCTATAGAGAAAGAATGCAAATTTCATTCAGATTACATAATCAGAGTAGCCTATTTATTTTCCTTTTTAATTATTTCATTTTAAAGTAGATATTTCAAACTTTCCATAGATATTTTTCTCATGTCTGTGAGGCAAGCAGCCTATACGCTGAGTTTCGGTTCAGTTAGCCTAAGACGCGCCCCAGTTCACGCGCCAGTGATCGCGGCGGCGCCTCCATATCATGATTATATTGTCTGCTTTATTTGCTTCTTATTCATTAAATCCAGGCAATTGGTTGATGAAACATTGATTAAAATTAAGATACAATTTTTACAAAACGAAATTCACTTTAAAGAAAGGCTTTCTACAAAACTTAATGAAGTGGACCAAATCATGTTTCACCCACTCCATGTCTCCTGATATATTGCGCATCTTATGATGTATTTTATCTTACTCATACTGTTCACTTTTCACTTTTCACAATCAAATAGATTAATTTAAAACATAACATAGGACTATTTAAACATAAATATGAAACTAAGTTTTCTTTAATCGCTACCAACATGTAGTACAGTACAGAGAATTTTTTTTTTTTTGAGCGGATCATGAGTCACCAGTCAGATCAAGAATTATTTATTTTTAGACTTATATTTAATATTAGAGGAATCCAAGTTATTTGACTTTTTTTTTTGTAAGTAACGCAATAGTTTCTTTCCCAGGTAATGAGTTACTTTTATAATGATGTAACCCAGTTACTATTTGTGAGAAGTAACTAGTAACTATAACTAATTACTTTTTTTAAGTAATATGCCCAACACTGCTCGTCAGTGCAGCAATGACAGACTGTACAACTTGCTCAGAGTGGTTCTATATTAAAACGGCAGTGTCTGTCAACATTAGTGGGCAGGGCCTGTGGCTAATGTTACGTCACATTGCCAGGAACCTGCAAACGGCTTGTTCAGAGACACTGCTTATGATTTATGGGGATTTAAAAAAAAGGATCATTATAGGGTGGTTGTGTACACACACTGCCAATACACAATTATATCCAAACACCGTGCAAAAGTGAATTTTGCATAATAGGTCCACTTTAATGGTTCATAAAAAACGACTGGTACAGTAAAAAGTGTTCAAATTTTGGATTTCGTTAGGGCAGTATATGTGATGTGATCTGGGAAACCCGTCAGATGTCGCGATGGAATGTTTTCAGTAAAGTCAAAAAATAGGTTGAATGTAATTTTTTTGTCAAAATTAGGTTTTCATTAAATTATCATTCTATAACAGCTTGTCTATCATCTCTCAAAATATCTTGGCAAAATTTGCCTGTTAAGTGCAGAAAAATAGCGCTTTATAGTGGCAACGCTGTCTTTCTCTAATGTTACTATTTAAGAACCCACCAAGCAGAGG